>JACBFG010000005.1:2290887-2398423 GCA_013435955.1 Diaporthe sp. HANT25 | reverse complement strand
TGAGCCTGAGGCCAGCGCCAAGGCAGCTTCATGAGTGCCTCGACCAGGAAATATCATATAGGCTGGGATTTTCGAGCGGATGATTTATGGGTTCTGGAGGCGTACTTTTGAAGAAGAAAGGCGCTGAACAGATACCCATGACGCCTTGGCTCAGCGCTTCTACGTTTTTTGTCGTTTTACTATTTGTTTTCTCCCCCACTTCCCAGTCGTCTGTTTCTGCTCTTGATATCACATCGTTTCTAGACCCTGCACCAGATTTCTCCCTATCATACCACTGTTCTTTTACCACATCACTTTAGCGTCGGGGTGGGTGTTCAGTGATTCGATTTCATGTTTGTGGACAGGAGGAGGGATCTTCAATTTTCTTTTTCGCATGGGCACTTGTGTATATCAGCCCGCCCCCTTATCTTATTTGGTTTGAAGTGGTGGGACTTTACGGCCGGTACATGGCGGTGGTGTAGGTTGACGCATCCATGAGGACAATCTGATCACGAATTATCCCGATCCTCATCGTTCTCCGTGATTGACGGCCCCCTAATGTCGAGGTAATCTGTCTCCCTGCGTCACAGCATGCAGCTCCTCTGTGGATCTCGCGTACCCACCCCCGCGGTTGTGTGCATTCCAGTGTTGGGAATCGAGAAGCATAGGTGCCAACTGGTATACCTGCATCAGTAGATACTGGCGGGCTCTCAACTGCAGCTTCATAGTGGTTCGTCATCATGGGCCAGAATTCGCCGGGCATGTCATCTGATAAGTGAATCAACATGTACATGTTTAGGGGTCTGCAATCTACATGCTCTGTGATAATCGCATTCCACGCTTCAGAGTCCCAGCCGCTGACAAAATGCACCGTATCGTTCGAGCCAACAGAACAATCAAGTTTTAGAGACGAGGGAATACATTTACACGAAAATTCATGTTGAGTATCTAGAAGTGAAGATGATGTTGTGGGAGTGGGGACCACACTAGGATGTACAAGCGTAGGGATCGCACTTTCTCCCTTAGACGGCATATTTGACTCGGGAAACTACGCCACGAGCAACTAACCGAGTACAACTCCCTTTCTTATCTTGATCTATACCGGCTTTTAATCTACGCCCGATCCCTTCCATAGTACCAGCACCATGGCCCTACCCTCCTTCGAGGCCCAGATCTCCAAAGCCATAGCGGAGGAGTCCATCCCGGGCGCCGTCCTCCTAGCCAAATCCAAAGACGGCAAGGTCAACTACGCAAAGGCCCTCGGCCGTTGGGACGGGACCACCGTCTTCCGGCTCGCCTCCATGACGAAGCTGATCACCTCCGTCGCCGTCGCGAAAGCCATCGAGCAGGGGCTCGTCGCCCTCGACACGGACGTCGCCCCTTACCTCCCCACGCTAGCCGCGCAGCCCATCCTGGCCGGGTTCTCCCCCACGGGCGACGAGCCGCTCCTTAGAAAACGGGAGGGAGTCATCAAACTCAGGCACCTCATGACGCACACATACGGCCAGGCGTACACCTTCCTGGACACAGAACTCACGGGCCGCTACGTCCAGTCCACGGGCGGGGACCCGTCCCTCGAGGTTGTCCTGGGCCGGCGCCCCGCCGACGAGGCGCTCGGCTACCCGCTGGTCGCCGAGCCGGGCGAGAGGTTCGCCTACGGGCCGGGTCTAGACTGGGCGGGCCGCCTGGTCGAGGTCCTGTCGGGCGTGTCGCTCGACGAGTACGTCCAGCAGCACGTGTGCCGGCCCCTCGGGGTCGAGGAGGGGGCGATCACCTTCTTCCCGGGGCGGAAGCAGCACCCGCAATACCCGACGGGGGTGTGGGTCCGGGACGGCGCGACGGGGAGGGCGGTCCCCGCGCCGCCTGGGATGGCCGGCGTCGACCCCCGTGAGGTGGAGCACTGTATGGGCGGCGGGGGCATGTTTTCGGACATGGGGAGTTACTTTAAGGTGCTGGAGAGCATCCTAGCCGACGATGAGAAATTATTGAAGAGGGAGACCGCGAGGTTGCTGTTTGAGCCGCTGCTTAGTGACGACGGGACAGACCGCGCCGCGCTGGTAGAGGATTTCCGGAACCCGGACTGGGTTGTCGGGTGGACGCCGCCACCGGCTGAGGGATACTCGTGGAGTTTGGCTGGCCTGGTCACGCCCGGCGGCAATGGGCACCGGAGGAAGGGATTCCTCCAGTGGAGCGGGGCGTACAACCTGTCCTGGGTAGGTTCCTCACGTTGACCACTGCTGATGGGCTCATGTGAGAGGGTGAGCTGACATCTGTGCTGCAGTTCATCGACCGTGAGGTTGGCTTGACGGCCTTGTTCGCCACGAGTTTCTTGCCGTCTGGTGATGCGCAGGTGAAGGAGCTGATGAAGGCTTATGAACTGGGTCTATACGAGCAACTAGATTTGTAAGGAGAACGGCATCAGCCCTACGGGGAGGGGAACTCAGTTTTCTTTTGGCCGGGTCATCCCAGGCTGAACGAATGCCACTTACATATGCAGCCAGACATGCGGAAAATGAAACTAGCCGTAGCTCGGTGCTTCGAAACAATATACTCTGCTCGTCCCAGCCACAACATCAGGTTCAAATACGAGTCTTGATATCAATTGAAACGAATTCTAAATTCGCTCATAGGTCTGATGGAATTACCGCATATCCTGTGTGGTGGATACAGTGTCTGTGGCGTGAGCCAGAGTTGCAGTACAGTTTAGGTAATTCCCAGGCCCATTCCCTTCGACGCCATCAACGGCGTGCTCGAAATTTCAATCGATGGTAGACCCGTGAAATAGTGACGAGACCTCACCGTAAGCCAAATGTCAGGTCTGACGAGAATGTCATCCAGAATGTGCTGCTGCAACCATGAAGAATTGTCTCTAGCTGGCGCTGAGGCAATTTTAAGCCTGCAATGCGAGCATTTCCACCACACAATCCTCGAGCACCTTGAGAGATGACGCATAAGAAAAAGGGAACACGAAACTACATGATGAGCATTTTATTGAAGCGTAAAATAGTGGGGCGCTGACTTGATTCAGAAGGACCATGATCGGACGGGAGAAAACTTGTTTATTTCCAGACGTCCAAACTCTCGGCGTTTGGGAGTCCAAACGTTTACATACACATCCAAACATTACCTATGTAGGCATACGAGACGAGCAGGAATTCTAAATCCTGTGTCCACAATTTGATTTCATCATCAGTCATGGATAGCATCTGTAGACCATCGGACATTGATCTTCACTTTGCCGCCCACCCACATGAAGGATCCCCAGGCGCCAATTCACCGGTAATTACTTGGCAACACAACAGAAAACACCATTCTTGAGTGCTATGATGGCGGTTCGTACGTCCGCGAGAAGAAATGTGGTGAGTGAGCACCCACTCACGCCACGGATCCCCAAATGCACCCACATCTTGGCCTGCTCGGTTTTGCGCCCTCACGAAGGGATACTTCCACGACTGCACGCTACCATCTTGGCTGGAAGCAGCTCTATTTCTCGATGCACAGAGACGCGTTTTGAAGCTGCGGACATCTGTCTCTGCCCACTCCCGGCAGGGTACGTCTTGTGGGGTCTGTTTGATCAAATCCCGTATGATGCTGGTACATTCCTGGATACGCGCGGACGGAGTATGATAGTGCCTTGTCTATGTGCGAAGTGGGGAGCAACGGTGGTATCTTGTGCAGGCCCGTGGAGTCGTCTTTGCAGACTCTGATATAGTCTGGCGATATGTCGATGTCTCTATCGAGAAAGCAAGCCTAGAGCACCACAATTTTTATCTGGAATGTGCAAACCCTGCAATAGTTATTGACTGCAGACAAGCTGAAAATCGTAAAAACCCAGCTGACGACAGACCTAGGAGCATGATCAGCATGTTCGAGAAGTATTTGATAACATCATCTTTATTGATATGACGCGCAGAAAGTACTTCATTCTATCATTAAAACTTTATGTACTTGAATCGCTTCGATTCGTGGTAATCATTATGGAACTGTGTATCTATGCAAGTACTAGGTGGGTGCGCATGCTTGTGGTGGGTAGGGCAGAGCGTTAATCTCACCCTAAAATAATTTGAGGTAGCAGTATGCCAATGAGAAGATGGGCTAAACTTGGTCCCGGGACTATAAATGCTGGCCATAGGCAGAAAGGGACGAACCAGCCGCTGCCTGAGCGTGCGCGCAGTCTTGGCCACGCGCACCGGACCTCTCCAAAACCTTGGAACCGGACATGTGAGTGTAGGGGCCGGGCAAGCCCTTACTTGCTCCCGAGCCGCGCCGTGTGTTTTAGATCAACAGCCAAAGAAAGAAGCGAGGAAGCGAGAAGACGCGAGAAGGATTTAGCAAAGCCTGCACCGTAGAAAGTCAGTTCGTCCTTCGGCTGGTCCGTGCCGCCGTGTGGGAGCTGATACCGGAGCTGGCCCAGTCGGTGACGGACACTGTCTGAGCGCTGGGTCCGGGACACCGGAACGCTAGGCAAGGAGGCGTGCCCATGGTGTTTGTTCCCTCTTCGGTTGACGGGTCCCTGATGATGAGCAGAGTTTCGAAACTTGAGCCGTCGAGACATTAGTCCAGACGAACAGACTTGCACACAACGTCGAGGGGCGTCAAAGCCCAGTGTAATTCCGAGCCCGTGTGCGGATTTGGAGGCCCTGGTGAGACCCCCTGAGCTGGGCTGCACCGGCACGGCGACCGAGACCAGCTGGGCGCTCCCAGATTACTCGTGCACCGGCATCTCCAACAATGTCCGTGAGGTGCCGTGTGGTTGGGACTGGGCCTGCAGTCCGGGCGGCCTGGCGGATGACGATGTGGATAGAATATGATATATATATTCCATCAGCCACTTTACGATCTTGGAATCTGAGAAACAAGCAGATCATTCAACTTGCGATTAAGATACCCAGAAGAACGCTCTCGCACTCGCATTCTGTTCAGCGAAAACCTCCACCTAATTACATCACATTCTCACCAGACACCACATCATCACCAAAATGGCTCCCGGCTTGACAGAAGAGACCCCCCTCCCCATCAACGGGGCAAAGGGTACCAACGGCGAGAACGGCAAGCACACGATGACTGAGGAGTTCCAAGACGGTCCCGCACCCTCGAAGAAGGGCAAATACAATGCCATTCCCGGTCCTCTGGGTCTGGCATCTGCCTCTCTCGAGGGCAAGGTTGCGCTGGTGACCGGTGCTGGTGAGTTACACTTCCCAGTCGATCCAGATTTCTGGGTCCCTTTTTTCCATCCGATATCCCTTCCCGTCATTGCGTGCATCCTGCCCAGCCATCAGTTCGGCCCACGGGGGCAGACCCCTGTAAGACCGGGGCTCGGACGGCGGTTGGGGAAGTCCGGTCGGGCCTGAGTAACCTGCACCTGGACCGACCGGGCTGAGCGGGTAGGGATTAGCCGCTCACTGCTTTCACCGTCCGTTCCTTGGCAAAGACAAATACGATGCAGCATGGACCAAGTAGAAGAAAGCTGACATAATTCTTCCAGGCCGTGGTATCGGCCGCGAGATGGCCCTCGAGCTGGGACGTCGCGGCGCAAAGGTCATTGTCAACTACGCCAACAGCAGCGAGTCTGCCGAGGAGGTCGTGGCCGCCATCAAGGAGGCCGGCTCCGACGCCGTCTCCATCAAGGCCAACGTGTCGGACGTCGACCAGATCGTGTCGCTGTTCGAGCAGGCCAAGCAGGTCTGGGGCCAGTTGCACGTCGTCTGCTCCAACAGCGGCGTCGTCTCCTTCGGTCACGTCAAGGACGTCACCCCTGAGGAGTTCGACCGCGTCTTCTCCATCAACACGAGGGGCCAGTTCTTCGTCGCCCGCGAGGCCTACAAGAACCTCGAGGAGGGCGGCCGCCTCATCATGATGGGCTCCATCACCGGCCAGGCCAAGGGCGTCCCCAAGCACGCCGTCTACTCCGGCTCCAAGGGCACCATCGAGACCTTTGTGCGCTGCATGGCCATCGACTTTGGCGACAAGAAGATCACCGTCAACGCCATCGCCCCCGGCGGCATCAAGACCGACATGTACCACGCCGTGTGCAGGGAGTACATCCCCGGCGGCAAGACGCTCGACGATGATGGAGTCGATGAGGTATGCTATCCTGTCAAAACCAAAGATATCAACCATAAGTATAGGCTAACACTGGCTTCTTAGTTCGCTGCTGGCTGGTCACCGCTCCACCGTGTCGGTCTCCCCATCGACATCGCCCGTGTTGTCTGCTTCCTCGCCTCGCAGGACGGCGAGTGGATCAACGGCAAGGTCCTCGGCATTGACGGTGCCGCCTGCATGTAAATCACCATGGGAGGATCGGAACGGAAGGCATCTCAGTTGGATTTTGTCGTTTCTGGTGCGGTTGCATTGGACACACTAGTTCGATGTTCGCATCTAGCAGGCGTTGAGGATTATATAGCACCTCACTGTGTAATTGCCTAGGCTCTCTTACAGTATACGTATAGACCAATGACCAATGTGGTAATCCTGAATTGCTTCAGCCAACAAAAATATTGATCTCGCATAGCCCGTGCAGTCAAATCTGCCATGCCCTTTGAATCCCATCGAATCTCCTTCCTTAGACAAGAGATTCAACGTACGTCTTTAGGTCTTCTCCCTGTTTCTCAAACAGCCTCTGCAGCGTTGGCCTAGTAGCCAATAGCAAAGTGATGATCGGGTTCTGGTAATACGTCTCGTACGACACATATCTCGTCACACCACCCCCCTCGTCCACCAGAATATTCGGATGTTCTGCAGTGACAAGTGCCCCGAGAAAAGTCACGTTGCTCCGCCAGGTAGGGAGGTTTTCATCGAGACCCGTGACTACCTCGTTGCTCGTGGTGTTGATGAGGGGGAAGATGCCTGAGGTGACGAGGGTCATGTCCATGCCGATGTACACATCCTCGGGTGTCTTCAGCCCGGAGGGTACCTCCACGTCCACAACGAACGTGTTCCAGAGGTGGTACGAGCTGTAGTCGATGAGAGCGTCGTACACGGACTTGGAGGGGGCGTTGATGAGTTGCTCGGTGCATACTGTGAAGACCGCATCTGTGTCTCCGTACGTTGGCGTGGGTAACGTGGACTTTGAGTCTTTAGGACACCGGATGCTTGTCCAGTCCGTCTGGCGCTTAGGTACCAATGCTACTGCGCTCATTAGAAGACTGAAAAGAGCGAAAGAACGGAGATACACTGAGAGTTGCATTTTGGCGGCTTCGTTCGCATCTGTGAGATACTTGCGCACTCGCTGCACCTTCGTAGAGTTGGGCTCATCATTATGAAGAGGGGCGAAAACGTGTTCTATCGAGGTTTTATCGCCTAGAAAGCACTGGCGCCATGCGCCCTGAGGGGCAGATGCCCTGGTGGATCCATCGTTCGACTGGGAGAAACAAGTGCAGCTAGAGAATGCAACTCTCGATATTAATATGATCGACACTGGTCCAACTACTTCCGGACCGAAGGATGCACACTCCGATGTTATGCTGCCTGTACATGCTGTGTAACCACACTTTCATAATTGATGGATAATGGGGTCACGCCTGGATTACCGAAAACGAATTGTATTGCCCCATTAAGCTCGCCTTCAAAACACCTAGTCAGATTCGACTCCTTCTTCAAGACGAGGCTTGTCTGTATACCCCAGGTGTTGAGCTCAGCCGAGGCTGAAGCCTACATTTATGAATTAGAAGAGCCTTTGCTTTCAATGATTTGCAATCATTCGGGCAAGCGAGGTGCTCGTTCTCATATTGTCAGGTTACGGATGTAAGTCCCCATTTTGGCCAGTTTAAACTCTAGTAAGCGAGCACTATCTACCTCTGTACACTTTTCAGATTTCTTGACAGCATCTTTCCTTAACAACCAAATCCTGACTGCTTCCAAGTGACATTCACAACTTCGGGCTTTCTCACGATTTCAACGTGCGAGCCCACAGGCGTGTATCGGAGCGCAGTTCCACATGTGATTATAGGAAATCAAAAAATACAATCCAAATTTTGGCTTCCTACCGCATAGTTCATGATTCCAAACATGAGGTTCTCAATGTTGCACAAATGGCCGGGAATCGCAGCTCCAATGACTTTCCAGGTGTTCTGCCCGAGTATGATGGATTGATTCAGATATATTCACAACTGCCATACGTACCATTTGACAAAGTTTGGTACATAGTCTAATCTAAGTGACTGTGACTGTGACACTCGTATTGCTCGAGCTTGAGCTAACTGCAGTACGAGGAATCTCGGGTCTGACACCAGTCATGGCGCTGGCTGTGGTATTTGAGCACACGAACTGTATTGAATTCCTTGTGAGATTGACGATAGTCTACATAATCAACTGAACCGACTATGAGCAAAGACTGCGGCGCTTCTGAATGTGCATCAACCTGATCCGTGAGTACAGAGTTTCAAAGCTCATCTCATCTATTGCAACTGTCCGAATCATAACGGCAGAAGCAGCAGAAGCAGCAAGGCTCTTGGATCTTGAGAGCCCTGGAAGTGTTCTAAATGCACGTGCTTGGGCTCACAGATGCTGTTAATTCGCAGCCTTCGAGATACAGTTTTCCTTTGCTGAGTGAGGACATTGCTACCGGCTATTAAGTGACCTTGGTCCTGAACCCCGGATATCGGGCCAGCTTAGTGCACAGGTCCACACCCTACCCCTGGAAGTCGTGCGGTAAATTGTGGGCTGTTGGTTGAAGCCTAAAGCCCCCGTCATTGATTGAAAATCCGCGGGCTGTGGCTGGGTCTTGTCGATTGGGACGAGCCACTGAACCTTGACCGCCAACAGCATCCCCAGGGCTTGGCGGGCAAGACCGACCGACCCGTCGCCAAAAGTCAAAAGGTAACACGTCCCCTCCCGATGCGCGACCCGTTGTTTTCGTATTCCAAACAAACAACCCAGGTCCATCCACAGGCTCTACAGCGCGTCAAGAGGCAGACCCACGCCACCACATACGAGCGCCACGATGGCGAAGATCGCATTCCTCGAGAACGCGTCTACATTTGGCATCGTTACCCGCATTGCGGCGGCCCTGTTGGTCGTCGTCATTGCCCGTTTCTTCTACCGGCTATATCAAGTCCGCATGCTGTTCAGGGATGTCGCACAGAAATATGGCATCGTAAGTCTTACCCGAATTGGTCTCAATCCTGGCCGGATGTACTAACTTGCAGTGAAGCCAATGATTCCTCATTCATTCTGGTTCGGTCACCTTGAAATAATAGCCAAGATCCAAGCCAAGTACCCGGCAGATCTTCATCCTCAATGCATGCCATTGTTGCTTGCCCAGGAATACCCTGAGATTGCAGAACAGGCAGTCCTTTACTTAGACACATGGCCATTCTCCCATCCAATGTTGGCTGTTTTCCATCCAGACATGATGGCGCAGTTCACACAGGACAACTCAAGGCCAAAACACAGTCAGATGCGAGAGGAATTCCACATCCTATCGGGATGCAATGATCTTGTCAACCAAGAAGGCCAGGTCTGGAAAATGTGGAGAAGCATATTCAACCCCGGCTTCTCCGTCAAGAATTTGATGTCGCTAGTACCTGCCTTCTTGGAAGAGATCCAGGTCTTCCGAGACTGGCTGGGTGATGTTGCGGAGAGCGGCCAAGTCGTCCAGCTTGAGTACAAAGCCATGAGGGCAACTGGTGATATCATCGGACGGGCGACGTTGTGAGTGAAGAGGCCATGCTGGGAGAGCCTGGAAGACTGATCGCATGGAAATTGCTGACCTTTATCCAGAGGACAACGATTACACTGTCAGAACGGGAACAACCCATTCTTTGAATCACTGAAAGACGCCATTAGTTGGATTATCGCAGATCATAGCCCGCTGAGCATTCTCAAATCGATGCACCCCCTTCGGCGCTTCCACTTGTGGAATAGCAATCGGATCATGAAAAACTACGTGAAGCCAAGGATCGAGCGCGGCGTTGCGGAGCACGCGCGGGACAAGGGCGACTCTGCTGGACCCAAAACCATCCTGTCCCTTGCGATCAAGTCCTACGTAAACGAAGTGCAAGGCATCTCTGGCATTGCAGAGGTGGATCCAACATTTGTGGAAATAGCAGTTTCTCAGATAAAGATCTTCATGCTCGCAGGCCACGACACGACAGGTTCAACTTTGTGTTTCATCTACCACCTTCTCAACAAGAACAAGCAGGCGTTGGAGGCCATTCGAGCCGAGCATGAAGAGGTCTTCGGGAAAGACACAACAGATGTGCGGGCCAAACTATGCGACAATCCACAGCTACTGAACCAGCTGCCTTTCACAGCTGCGGTCATCAAGGAGACGCTGAGGCTGTTCCCACCCGTCGGCACAGTCCGCCAAGGCTCCGAGGACTTTTTCCTCACGCACCCGGACACTGGTCTGCGATACCCGACAAAGGGGATGATGATATTCAGCTGCAGCATCGCGGAGCAACGCACAGAGCAGTTCTGGGCCCGGCCCCACGAGTTTGTCCCGGAGCGATGGTTCGCAAAGGAGGGCGAGCCCTTATATGTCCGCAAAAATGCTTTCCGTGAGTTTCTAGCCCACCACCACACAAAAATACTCTTCCCCTTATCAAGCCCACGCACTTCCGAGATTCTAACACGAAGCAAGGGCCCTTCGAGTTGGGACCAAGGAACTGCATCGGCCAGGAGCTGGCTCAGCTAGAGCTCAAAGCGATACTCGCAATGACGATTCGCGACTTCGATATCTCGAGCGTCTGGAACAAGGACGATCCGGAATGGTTTGGGGATCAAGCCTATCAGGGAGCGCTGGCCAATGAAATAACGGGGCATCCGAAGAAATATATGCCCGTAAGGATAATGAAGAGGCAGTGAGTTAGTCTTTGACTCACATGCGCCCAAAATAGATTGCTTGCGCTTGTCCCTCTGGAAAGTTAGCTTGGACCTAGGTTGAGATTCCTATGCGATTGTTCTTTGCACTTGTAGCATACCCTGCTTTTATTCGGAAGCGTTTCTGTTGCAACACACCCTGACATGTCAAGTTGGCCACTATTTCAGGTTAGAGGATAAGATAGCATATTTTGCCGCAAGCCTTTTCGTTGACCAGTGTTGATATTTGTGAGACATGTAATGCCCGCGACAGGCGTCCAACTTATCAGCCAACACGGCCGTCACGAAGAGCTGAATTGATTCTCGAGACGGGCGCAGCTTCGGACGAACAGATTGGACTATGTAAAGAGTATAACCTGCCCAAATGAAGCCATTTGACATGCTGATCTATTTGCTGGGGTTAATTGACAGAACTAGATTGACCTGTAAGCTTGTACGCTCTAAGGACGAGGGAGGCGCCGGCATTAAGGCTCCGGACCTAGCCCGCTCCTAAGCCAGCGCAAAGTGTCCGAATCGTGCCGGCGGATTACCAACGGCGGATCAAAGCTAGACAGGGGTCCAAACACATTCAAGGCCCGCGTATTCTATCGACGGTGATTGGATGATTGACCACCACATGAACCTGAGGTGACTGCTCTGGTGTACATCAAGCTGGATCGCGGCCTCATGGGCAATAGCAAAGGGTTACAGCACCACGTAGACAAGAGGCCGGACTTAGGAAATATAGTCTGGAATTGGACAATATCCGAGATACTGAACGGGATTCATCTCTACCTCTGTTCTCTCACAGAAGAATATAAAAGAGGGCCATTGCCATAGTTACTGGAAATATGGTCATGCTAGCCAGAGCTCATCGTGTCAAAGCCAACACCATATCATTCACCACTTATAATTACTGACTGAGTATTCAAATACAACAAAAGCTTACTCAAAATGGCCAATTTCTTTCAACCTGTTCCCAGTCCTTCAACGGAACTGGGCCATCTTCGCGTCCTCTCCTCGACTGCTGGTATCCGAGTGTCTCCTCTCCAACTCGGTGCTATGTCTCTCGGATCTGCCTGGTCCCAGGCCACTGGTTCCATATCCAAGGATGAAGTTTTCAAGATCCTTGACGCCTTTGTCGAGGCAGGGGGAAATTTCATTGACCTCGCAAACAACTATCAGAACGAAGAATCGGAGAAGTGGATTGGCGAGTGGATGGCCGCGCGTCAGAACCGCGACAAGATGGTTATTGCCACCAAGTACACCATGGACTATGCCTCCTATCGACTCGGAGGACCCGGCTCGGCCCCGAACCACACGGGTAACCACAAGCGCGCCATGTACATGAGCCTCAGGGACTCCCTGGCTAAACTTCAGACCGACTACATTGACATTCTGTACCTTCACTGCTGGGATCATACGACTTCGATCAAGGAGATTATGGACTCGATGCACTTCCTGGTGGCGGAGCGCAAGGTTCTCTATCTCGGAGTTTCTGACACACCCGCTTGGATCGTCAGTGGTGCAAACGTTTACGCCACCGAGAGGGGCAAGACACCCTTCAGCATCTATCAAGGGCGCTGGAATGTCCTCGACCGCGACTTCGAGAGGGAGATCATACCCTTGGCCAGACACTTCGGCATGGCTCTGGCTCCCTTCAGCGTGCTCGGTGGCGGCCGGCTCAAATCCGCCAGCCAGCTTAAGGAACGCAAGGAGAAGCTCCGCGGGGCGCCGGAGCTCACTGAAGAGGAAACCCTCATGTCGGAGAGACTTCTCAAAGTCGCCCAGGAGCATGGCATCGAGTCCGTCACGGCTATTGCGTTGGCCTACGTTATGCATAAGGCGCCGAACGTGTATCCTATCATAGGCTGCAGGAAGGTGGAACAGCTCAAGGACAACATCCAGGCTCTCAGTATCCATTTGACAGACAAACAGATTGCTTCTCTGGAAAGCGTCAAGAAGTTTGACTTAGGATTTCCACTGAATTTCATCGGAGAGGACCCGAATGTCACCGGGCATAACTGGCTTCAGTCGACCTGGGCAAACCTTGTCTTCCCAGCAGCTAAGAAATACTGAGTAAATTTGAGGAGATATAAAAAGCCTGTTCGCTAAGTCTGTTATCAAGAAGCATGGATATAGCCCGGCAGTCATTACCGGTATAGTCTTACACTTAATTCCTGGACACACAATGCTCTTTGAACCAACAAATATAGCGAACTACGCGCATGTACTTGTTGGCACAGATGTCGTATAGCGCATCCGGTATCAGATGATACAAGTGAAATATTTCAGTTTTCTTACTGTGCTACAATTGATGCTTTGAAGTCAGCTATGAAAACATAAAATCAGCTGCATTTGTAGACCTTTACCCATGCTAGCTCAGGCACTCGTGTTGCTACGTCGTATTTGTTTCCTTCCACCAGAGCCAGTTCTCCTGTTAGTATAAGGACAGATTATCTCTGACTGAGATCCGAGATGTGTTTGCAGGACTTATTTTGAAACGTTCTGAGATCGACCTATCTGTCAAGTCACCGATCTATCCCGCTGAAGCGTTGACGAGATTAATGAATAAGCTACTAAGAAAATCTGGATATGCGTCTCAACACTAATTCTGCACGAAATTGTTCCATTCTGACAATATGCTAGTCTATCTGATCAGAACAGAGATGCAATCAAAGTTTCTTGGTAATAAGAAGCAGCACCGGTAGGGGGCCTTAGTCCGAATCGTCCTCTCCATCATCCTGGTCCTCTCCTCCCTGGGCATTGGCGAAGACACCAACAGCCTTCTCAAAGGCCTTGTTGCGTCTGTCCTCGAGCGCCTGGGCCGAAGGCTTGAGGCTGTCAGGGGCCTTCTCGTTCAGCGTCACGGAGAACTTGGCTCCTGCCTCCTGGCTGTTGATTAAGTTTCTCTTGACCAGACCTATTTTTAAGAATGGTTAGCCTTAGTTTTGAGTTGTCACAAACTCAATTCATCGCAGTGCAATTGTCCGCTGCATGCGAAATGCAGGCAATATGGCTTCCACGAATGCCACCTACCTCCAACGTGCAGTTCGTCGATGCGAGCCTTGTTCTGAACCATGGTCTCCAATTCCTTCTCTGTCAACTCGACAACCTTCTCCATCTTTGTGAGGATGACCTGTGCCTCCTCAGCAGTCGGCTCAGCGCCCTAGCGAAAAGTGTCAGCACTTTGATTTCTTCTCTTCCCAGATTAAGGAGACATGCATGAGTGTGGAGGTAACTTACATCGTACTCGCTGATGCTCTTCTTGATTTCAGAGACAATCGAGTTGGTCTTGCGGCCAAGCTTGATCACATCGCCAAGCTTCATGTTGGGGCCCTTGTCGGCGATCTTGATGGACTTCTCCAGCTTACGCTGGATAGCGTCGATGTGGCCTTGCACTTTCTTGACAGACATGGTTGCGGTTGTGAGAATGGATTATTTGAGTCGTGATAAATTGAAATGCTAGAATCTGTTGTTGTGATTTGGTGATGATGCCAACCATTGTACTCTGTGGGAGGCACTTCTCTTAAGTATGTTCTTGAGTTCAACTCATCATATGATGTTTGCTACTTCATCTGAGCCGTCGCTTATGCCCACGACATGTGGCTCACGATGCCGAGGTCAAGGCTTCCGCAGCAGCCTCCAAGATCAATGCAGCTCCTTGCGTATATCTCAGGCATAAAGCATAAGCCCGGCATTACGCAAATGTGGGCATTGGAGAACATGACCATCACAGCGCCCAGCAGCATTCCCCAGAGGGCGCCACCCATGGAGGTGGTGTCCCGGCGGGGAGCTGAGGCGCTTGTTTGATCGCAACGGTAGGCCGAATGAGGAAAGCCAAGGATCCGCGACCTAGCTGCCGTTCATGCGGCGGCACATCGCGGTCGTCCCCGCAGAATCCAAATTCAAGGATCAACCATGGGACTCAGCTCATTTTCCTTGTGACGTGTGGTCAGGCTACCGGCGTTCACATGTTTACAGAACTCTCTGACCCAACGTTCCAATTCACTCTGCAGATGTGCCACGAGTGACACGGCGAGTTTGATACGTGGACGTGATCGGTCAGTTGTGCATCCAGTAGATGGCTTGGTTTGAAGCCAGTGACGATGCGTATTTGAGTTAACCATAACGGGGCACTTGTCCGCTTGTTGGAAAGCCTCCGATGAGGCACGAGACAAGGACGAGGCATGACGAGGGAAACCTCGGCTGTCTCTGTGCTGAAGCACGCGCATTCTCAGACTCCGATCTCATGCTGCAACTCGTTTCTGGGATCTTAGGCAAGCAGTGACCATCGGCAAAATCAGAACCCATAAATCCAAGTGAAGAGCAACTTGTGACACATCGTAGACACCTTGGATGACGACGTCGAGTTGCTTTTCCGTCGATCCATGGGTTGGGTTTATTGCGTGTTTGAAACACTTACCCTTGTCCGAGCCAATCTTCCCAAAGTGTCCCGAACCATAACATTTGAGAGTGCCTCGCTGCACCGAATGAGGCCGCCCGCACCCATGGCGGGACATGTGAATGTGAGGAAGGGATAGATGAGATGTAAAATAAGCACGTGTTACTCACGTGCTCACTGATACCAACTTCACGTCCTCAAAGCCACTGTTACTCGTGCAGTTTCGAAAGATTTCAGGAAATTAATTATCACTGTCATGGCTTTGAACTTCAGATGATAGAAATAATCTTGTAAACTTTACTATTGCAAAATTACCAATTAATCGAGCTCCTTTTGATTTACCCAGCGCCTCATTGGGACAATGTGCGTACTGGGGCAGGCACTTCTTCCATATTCAATGAGTACAACTTTTAGCGGGCAACTATAAAATTTCTCAAGACAAGACAGCTGGGAGATGTCAAGCGTTGACTCGGGCTCAGGTTGGGGACAACCGTAGCTGCTGCAAGAGTCAAATATGAATCACACTGCAATCAGTGTCCTCTAGGCATGAGCTGTCAGTTACGATAGAGCGAAAAACTTCGTTGCGTAGTGTCATTAGAATCACCGAAAAAGAAATGTCGAGAATGCTTAAATATATGGAGTGAAAATGTAGGATCCCCCAGATTCGTACACCTTGCTTCTGGCCGACCGTGCGTGGGTATATACGCTGAAGGAGTTAGGGGAAGATCCATATGACATTTGCATCTGCGGCAGAAATTGCATTTGTACTAGTAGAGTGGCTCAGAGTCGTTTCCAAAGTTCTCATTTTGAACCTTTATGAGGGTATCCCAGCTTGAAGTCAGAATGCCACATCCAAAAGGTATCTACTAACTGTTTTGTTCAAAGTCTAGATGCGTTCAACAAGATTCAACCCCCATCTATTCATGAAGTCATTGAATCCACCCAAATATACGTCCATGCTCTCCCAAAATCCCTGCCCTCAGCCTCGCTCTCTCAATTCTTACCCACCCCAACCTCTCCATTTTCAAAACAAAAAGCAAAATCAAGAAAACTTGCGTAGCTCTATACTAAACCATTTCACTGCTCATCATCCACAAGGCTCCGGGCCCGAACGAGCCCGCCCTTGTCCAGAACAATCTCAAAGTCCGCGTCCCGCACCGCCTCGACCCGGTGCGCGATGGTGATGACCGTGCTCTGCCGCAGCTCCTCCCTCAGGACCTGCTGGATGTAGAACGCCGTCTTCTTGTCGATGCTCGCCGTCGCCTCGTCCAGGATCACCACGGGGCTGCGGCGGAGCACCGCGCGGCCCAGCCCGATCAGCTGCCGCTGGCCCTGGGACAGGTTCTTGCCGCCGCCGTCGATGCGCGTGGAGAGCGTGAAGGCGGATGCGTTTTGCTTCTTGTTGTTGTCGTTCTTGTCGCCGTTGGCGCCGTGGTTTCCGTTGGCGACGATGTTGTCGGAGTGCCCATTGGCTGGTTTGGAGTCGCCATTGGTGTGCTCCTCTGGTTCACTGGCCGCCTGGCTGGCGTCGTTGCCGCTGTTGCTGGAGCTGGATGAGGAGCTCTCGGTGTGGGGTTCCGATGTGGGCTGTGAACCACCTGGTGTGACTGAACCGCTGGCGATGCCGTCTTCGAGCTCGTCCACGGCGCCGAGTACCCTTCTCAACACTAGCTCACACTCCTCGTCGGAGTGCTCCCGGATGGGATCCAGGTTGTCCCTCAAGGTGCCTGGGAACAGCACAGGGTCCTGTGCCACGAAGCTGATGCGCCGCCTAAGCGCATGTTTGTCTACCTTCGCCACATCAACGTTTCCTATCCTGATGCTTCCCAATGTGCCTGTGGACGCGTTGTACTCGGGAAGCATGGTCCCCAGAAGTGTCAGCGCAAGCGTGCTCTTGCCGCTACCAGTTCTGCCCGTGACCGCGACGGTTGCGCCAGCAGGGATGCGGAAGCTGAGGTCGCGCAGAGACGGATCAAGACCCTTGGCGTACCGGACCGTGACATTGTCAAACACAATGTCGTCATCGTAACTCGGCCACGCAGCTGGTGGGTCGAAGTCACCGCGAGGCTCCTCCTCCAGGTCCATGAGCTCAATGACACGCTCCACGGACACGAACTGCATCTGCAGCTCACCATACTTGCGGCACATGTTGTGCGTGCAGGCGACAAAGTTCGCCGCCGCAGCGAGAACGAAGCCCACCGTGCCGGCACCAAGGCCCGTGAACAGGGCCGACATAGTGAGGATGAAGGTTGAGAGCGCTGACAGGCTGTCGAATCTGAACATGAGCCATGCCTGAAGCGACCAGTAGAAATGATCCATCTTCTGGAAGGCGTCCGTGGTGACGATGATGCGGTCCTGGAAGTGTGGCTGGGCGCGGAAGGCGCGCACTGTGGTCAGGCCTTCGAGGAGTGTGCCGAAGTTGGACATCAGGGGCGATAGAGAGACCATCTCGAGGCGGCGGAGGGATTGTGAAGCAGGCAGGAAACGCAGGAAGATCACAACGAAGAGGGTTGTCATTATGAGGGCAATGGCGAGGAAGACGGGCGCCGTAGAAGCGATGACAAACAAGCTTGAGGACCAGAACATGAAGTGCCAGACAACGTCGCGGATTTGGGTCACGATCTGACCATCGATAGTGCCAATGTCGCTTGTCAGTCGGTTCATCAGCCTACCAACAGGTGTGACGTCGTAGAAGCGGAACGTCGCATTCGCGACCTTTTGCATCACCTGTTCGAAGAGATGCTTGCCCGCGGTGTAGATGAGTAGCACGATTGTGAGGTCGGAGAGGACGAAGGATACGAACTGCAGCAGCGCGATGATGAAGAACCAAAACAGCCACGGGCGGACGTCGACATCAGGGGGCGGGAGGTCGAAGTCGATGTTCCACCAGTCCTGCGAAGCAGACGCAGCACCAACGGGAGAGGCGTTGGCCACTCGGAAGTTGTACTCTGGCTCGTTGCTTGCCGCGAGATAGACCTCAGATGATCCGCCTGGCTCGTAAGACTCACCCCAGACTTTGAGGAAGTAGAAATGGGTCAACCGGGACACACGGAACATAAGAAATAGTAGGATCAGCAGCCCCCAGTACCACAGGTTACCTGCCTTGATGTACTTCCAATACACCGAAGCCATGACACCCCCGTGGGCTCGATATTCCTCTTCGATGAACTTATCAGGAATAACATCCTCGTCTCCGTCGGCCTGCTCGTCCTCGTCCACTGACTGCCGTCGCTGTTCATCCTTGGCTGCAAAGTGAAGAAGCTCTTGGTGGTTGTGAATTTCCTCGCGCGAGATGACGGTAACGGTCCCAGATTGCGATATCTCAAGCACTTGGTTCGCATGCTTTGTCAACAGGTCCATCCTGTGGGTGACGAAGATAACCATACGCCCTTGCATGAAGGTCTTGTTGGTCAAGAGATTCCGTAAAATCGTCTCGGCAGTCTGGTGGTCCAGCGCAGCAATAGGGTCGTCCAGCAACAATATCCTTGCCCTGCTGTAAATCGCTCTCGCTAATGCGACTCTCGCTTTTTGTCCGCCCGAGAGTCCGACACCGTTCTCTCCGATCATGGACAAATCTCCAGCTTTCCAGTTCGCCAGGTCAGGTATCAAGCAGCAGGCTGCGAGGACCTGGCGATACCTGACTTCGTCGTAACCAGAAGAGAACAGTATGTTCTCGCGAATGCTCATGCTCTGAAGCCATGGTGTCTGCGCACAGTATCCAATCATCTCGTTCGGCACAGTTCTTCTTCCCCCACGGTCATCCAGTTCGCCCAAGATTGCATGCAGCAGCGCCGTCTTGCCCGAGCCGACCTTGCCACAAACAGCCGTGACCCCCGGGCCAGCCTCAAAAGAGACATTGGTGAGGACTTGCTTGTGTGCTGGGGAGCCTGGCCATGCGAAAGAAGCGTCTCGAAAAGCGATCTTCAGCTCGCCCAGCCGCTCCGTGCGAGACTCGCCGTAGTGGCCCGCGCCGGAGCCGTATTCCTCCTCCTTGTTTGGCTCGGCCATGAAGCTCTCGATTCTTCCCATAGCTACCGCCGCGTTCAACAACACAGTGATGAGACCAGGTAGCTCGTTCAGATTCTGATTAAGCATCGTGAACAGATTCAGCGCCGGGAAAGCAACGTCAATCCGCAGTGGCTGGCCGCCGATAATAGTGTAGGCATAGAATGCAGCCACTGGGAAGAAGTACGCCGAGATCTTGTTCGTCGCCGCGACGGCCTTGCTGAGTAGGTTGACGATAACCCTATACCGCAACTCTTTCTGTCGGGAGGCAAGAATATTTCCCAACCACTTGTCCTGCCAGTCGTACCATCGTAGGTGGCGTATAGCTTCGACAAACTGTGACGTGATCTGCAGCTTAACGTCGGTGACAGCGCGGCGGGCGCGCTCCCAGCTGACGAGAAAACGGATGATGAAACTGTTGAGTACCTGGGCGAACACGATCAGCAGAACGCCGCCCAACGCCGCCGGTCCAAGAATCTTCCAGATCAAGACGATAGTAAGGATGAAGGTCATTGGCTTCGTGACAAGGTTGGAAAACTCCCAAAACCGTTGAGCAATCTCATAGACATCGTTGCGCATCAGGTTGAGAATCTTGCCCATGGAGGCAGGGCCAGAGTTGGTTGCTTCGCCCTTGTTCTTGTCTTCGCTGCCATCTCCCTCGATGTCGCTGGGAAACGTGAAGGCTTTGCGCATCAAAGTCTTTTCGTAGACCATGGTGATCATCTCGCCCCTAGATCGCTCGTAGGCTCGTCGGCAGAACCAGAGGTTGAAAACACCAGACTGAGCGCCGATCAGACGGGCCAATAGTATGAACACTCCGTAGACGACGGCCACGTTCCGATTGGGATGCTCGCCTTCTAGCGCCGCAAGGAGCTGCTTCAGAAAGACTACCGGGACAAGTGAGCATATTGACTCGAGGATACCCAAGAGCGTGGTGATGATCAGGTCCGGTGCGTTTGCCTTGAAAACACGGGAGAGGACGGACCCAGTGACCTCCCGGAAAAGGCGATGCAGGCGATTGTGCTGGAATTCGAGGGGTAAGGTCCACACATCCTCATCATGGAGCTGTCTTTGGCACCCCATTTTCACGGTCGGCGACATCCACCCCACAGACATCCAATGCCACAGAGTGAAGTCATCCTCCGGGCTGCGCAACTTGGACGTGGGTGTCGAATAAGGGGCGCAGATGCCCTCGTTGTGGAGTAGCGGGTCGCGTAATGGCATATTGAGGATGAAGATTATCGACACCAGGGGAGTAAGCGCCTCAATTCCCCAAATCCAGAGGCCAGGCCTGGGGAAGACCTGCAGGATGGTGCTGAACATGACAAGCTGAACGAGCAGCAGCGCGCCCTGTAGCACGAGTGCCAGCCCCGGGGTGGAACGGGGCCTCTCTATCAGTAGTATAATGATCGTGACGGCCTCCCTGCAAGTTAATACCAGCTTGATGGAGCATTTCTTGGCGGGTGCTTACATGTGGTATCAAAGGGGTTGCAAACAGTGGCCCCGTAGCCGGATTCAGCGCAGCCAGAATGCTGACCACGAGGCCAGTCGTCGAGCTCAAGATGAGCACGACTGCCGGAAGGCTCCATGTTCGCCGCTTCACGGGGGTGAGGTCGGTCGAGACGGCCTCTGCCTCCCCGGGCTCCTCGGCTGCGAAGTCGCGGAGCCAGATCGACCTGCGGTTCCAAGCCGGTCGGAGACCGTACCGCAGTATTGGAAAAAGCAGTGCGAGTATTGTGGGGATCCATGCAACAGCGCCGACGCATTCCCCAAAGATGGCGAGTTCATTGATCTGCAGGTATCCGTCAGCATGGGGTCGTGGCGTTGTCTCGACCCTGGAGGGAACGCGCAGGCCGGGCCTGAGCTCTGCCGGGAACGGATATACGCACCCAGAGTCGACTGCAGCAGTTGAAACAGGGCCGCAGAATGTCCCACGAAAGGTAGGGCCGGGGCGATGGTGATGAAGACATCATGACACAGATGATAATGAATACACAGAACGGGTAAGTACACACGGCGAAGGCATCGTTCGCATGCGGCCGGTAACAAAATCGAGAAGAATTCAAACAGAAAAATCCTTAGTCCAGGAAAAAAGACGTTAGAGAAGCGGCTGAAGGGTGGGATCACACAGCCATTCGAACACAACGCTCAGCAGGGGACAAATCGCGATTTGCCTCGAAGTCTCCTTTAGGAGTAGCGGTCTGGGCCAGGGCAGCCTGCAGGTTGGTTGTCTGCTGTCACTTTCTGGCACCCGTCACTGCTGACTGCGTGCCACGAGAAACTCGCACCGTTGACGGGAAACTGCGGGGGTGGTGGTCAAGCGGCCCCAGCCATTGCCAGTGAGCTCGCAGTTCTCGGCAGCCGGTGATGGACAAAGCCACAAAGCCAGTGGAGAATTCCGACCCAGACGGCAGCGCTGGGCCCACTCTTCCCAGTGATAATCGGTAGGTGGTAGGCATCATTAGCGTCCCATTGACGCCACAACGCTTGTCTCCCTGGCGCGCTCAGTGTTGGATTTCCCCCAGGTCGTCTTGGATCGTGTGCCGAAAGACACGTTACGTTGAGATTTGGTATCTGCTGTCGAATCAATGACTCAAAGCAGCACCGCCCAAGAGTCCATCTCTTCAATTGACCCATCAGCCGGTCACATTTTGCTTGTGACGGGAGGCAATTGTTGAGGGCCATGTCATGAGCCCCAGCTTAAAACGCATCATCCCAGAAAAAGGTTGCCACCTGTCGGATACCACACCAGATGCAGGGCATGGCACATCCACAGGGCAATTCGAGGATGAGATGTCATGTCGTGCGGCTGCTGTGACGAGCTTCAAGGCGCATCCCGTGTGTCCCATGACCTCTCGGAACAGGTGCCGGATGCCTTAAAAATGCTTCAGATTGCTTGCCTAGTTGCGGCTGCTTGCTAACGGCAGCCTCGGCGCCGCGTCCGCATTGCTAGCGGGGTCCACACCGGTGCCACACGTCCCGCGTCGTCCTTTGGTGCTTATCGCTGGCCATCATCTCCGCTCGATCAATGGTCCTTGCCGTGGACCTACTGCCGTGATACCTTCGTATCGAGGCTGATTCTCATGCTGATGCGAGCGATGGAAACTGCTTGGCTGTGGATGCGATTGCCCCAACCTGAAATGCCGGGGTTAGTGAGCCGGAGAATGCCGACTGTGCAATGCGTCGCGAGATTATGGTGTTAGGAAACGAGTCTTAATGGTCGCACAGCTTGGTACTACTGTTGCTCATAGATTTTATCATCCAGAATGCCAAACACTACTGCAACTAAGACCACAATAGGGTGATGTCTGACCACCGGGTACAGCACCCCGCTGCGCATGATTATCAGATGCAAAGATGCCGTGCACAGTACGTACAAGTACAGTTTGTGATCTCTCACAAAATAATGCACCGTCTTTCCCAAGCCTCCTTCCCCCAAAGAAACAGTATTCAGTTCCGAACGCCGTCGCTCCCAGAAAGCAATAACTCGATTTGAAAATGTCAAATGGTGCAACCAACCACAAGTTGAGCTCGGTCAAGGTCCAGCTGGTCACCTCGCTGGGCGATATGGCTCGTAACGTCTCGGCTCCTGTGGCATCTCGGACACGTGAGAGTCCCAGTCTGCCCCAGAATATCTGGAGGTTGGCGAAACAGTAGGCGAAGTCACGGAAATCGCGGGCATCTCGACCGGAGCAGACGGCGACATGGAGACTGGCCTCTCGCTATCTGTTGACATCTCGTGGACATCCGGTGGCGGTTGATGCAAGTTTCCCAAACCTGGGTTCTGTTTGACGGCCTCAAATGCGCCTGGAGACCATGGAACTGATTGGCCGTCAGGTGAGGGGTGCCAGCTTCCTCGAGGGTCAGATGAGCTCCCCAGATCTGACGCCGCCGTTGTTGACTGGTAGCTCGAGTGCCCGCCTAAATCGGGAGTTCCAAAAGGCGCAGGCGCTTTGCTGATCCGATCGTAAGGTGTTTGCGCACCCATGGCATGTACCTCTTCATAAGCGCCACCGTTTCTGCGTTTTCGGTAGCGACAGAAGATGAAAATCGCAGCTGCAAGGACGGCGACTCCTCCAGCAACTGACCCAGCAATGACTGCAATCCTTGCGCCGCCCGAGAGCCCACTGTCTTCTGGAGCCGGGGTAGAGGTTGCCGATGGCGTAGTTGTTATGGTCGCCGTGGTAGTATGCCCTGCGCTGGTGGTGGTCATGGTGCTTTTGCTAGCCGTGTTGCTGGTGGTCTTGGTTGATGAGGTCGAGCTCGAAACGCTTGACCGCTGTGCCATCCAATCCTTCTTGGCCACACTCAGAGGCGTGTTCGAGTCGGAGCAGTGCAGGCTCAAGACCTCATAGGTGCTCTCCATGTCGTCAGGATCTTCTTTGGCGATGCATTTCGCAGCGTTGGTAACGAAACTGCCCCCGTTGCTACAGAGACACTGGTTCATCTGCGGCACCGTGTCGCCGCTGCAGCGCGAGTCGTCCGAGGCATCGTCCAGGCATTGTTGCGTGCCCGCAGGATAATCCGAGAAATCATTCGTCACAGATCTCTTGTATACTGCCGCAGAAGACAACGTTGCGAGAAGCAGTGGTAAGAGAAGAAGCAATCTGGGTTGCGATCGGAAATGCATTGTGGCTCCGTGGGTAAGGTATCGCGCAGTGTGTGGGCGCGCGTGGGGGCCTGCTGAGCTTATTTGGTGGACCCTGCAGGACAGCAAAAGCAGACTTGTATGTTTCTGAAGATTTGCTGCGAGCCACAGGACGGTGCTTCGTCAATTGATTGTTCTCGTCGTCTGAAGGTCACCAAGAGCGAGTGAATTGGGGCCTGCAAGAACTTTTCAGTGTTTTTCTTAAGAGATCAGAAAGGATTTAGACGCCGGACAGGAGGCCAGCGGGCGTCATCAACATTAAGCATGCTTTTGGGCAGGCGCTAAAAGACAGCCTCTGCTAGCACCAACAGGTCGGGTTGCGGCTGAGTTCGCAGGCCCTGGAGGAGGAGGAGAAACTGATGACGGGATCCAATCTCCGAGCGAAGACAGTCCGATCGAGTGCCTCTGACGGTCATAGCCATGGCCGTAGCCAGTGCTTTGCCGTGGCATCGCCGCTCTCTAGCCAGTTGGGTCGTGTCGGCTCCTGCCCCAGTGTCCGAAATGGCTAGGCTAGCCCGCGCTGTGGCTGACATGGCTGTGGATTTCTGCCAGGCTTCTGCAGGAGCCATCCAGCCATCAGGCGTGGGATGCCGATCCTGAGCTTGACTTGGTCTACCGCATACCTGCCTAGGGGATAGGACGGGTCTAGCCAAGACCGGCAGCCAGCATCAGGGCGATTGTTGTGATGTGATGGCATGGTTTGCGTGCTCCAACGTCGGGTGGTAGCGTTGTGTGCGCCTGTTTGGCGACGTGCATTCTCCTCAGTTACTTCGGCGGCAATCGACGTGCCACGGCATCCCATTCATCGGAATAGCCGCTTGCCGAGAGACAACATGCTACACAGGACATGCAAGGACAACATGCAGAGACCGTGTCGAAAATGTGGCGCAAATCTGCGTCTGAAGCAGGCGTGCTGGGGAAGACCGACGAAAACAGGAGAGAGGCAGATGCTGACTTCCCCCGCGCATTCGGCGGGAGGATTGTGGCTAGGGTCAGCCTCGAGAAGGCAGGCAACAACAACTGCAGTTGTTGCTAAATATGGCAACGTTGCTTCGCCCTGCTCCTTCCTGCCTTTACCTTGTTGTCTAACTAGCGCTAAATGTCAAGACTCTATGCCTCTCCTACGCCTGTCAGCAAACAAAGGATGAGATACGGCAAAGACTGACTGACCATCCCATTGACCGCACAGAAAACCACCTCGAGCTCCCCACCTGTTCATCTACCTATCACCAACCTTGCCGTCGTCGAGTTGTTGTCCCTGACAATGTCTCCGAACCACAGAGCACGGGTGAATTCCTTTTCCTCTGTAGTCTCATTAGTCATCTTCGCCATTCTCTCAGGTCGTCATCTGCTCTTCTGCTAACGAAAGGTAGCTACATGGGGGTCGGTCCTCGTGGGCGTGTCGAACATATCTCTTGAGCCGTCGGCAAAGTGGTCAATAGGACCATGTCGTCGTCATGGCTTCCACCATATTTTCCACGGGTCAGCTGTGAAGGACGGCAACAGGGGATCGAGCCTCCACGGTCAGACTCGATGCTTCCTTGTCGACTCTCTAATGCTCAACCCCGCCTCTGGCTTCCAACTCGAAACATGAAACAAATGCCGTCCAACCATTTCTCGCCCATCAATTGGTCCCTCCCTACCCCTCGTGGCCGCATGGTGCAACCATAGTCCCCATGACTATCCAAGGTTTGAGCTATGAAGCTTCATTCATGCTAAGATTTTCCAAGGTCCCCAAAGAAGCCCCCATAGAAGCCACTCCCGTCTTGGGTCCCGCCTTCGCCCATGTCGTGGGCGGCTGCCCACGAGGGTCCACCCCTTTCTGGTCAACAGACTGGGTTGGAAGTCGAGGTCCCTCGACTAGCGGATTGGTTCATCTGAGGTTGAACAGACCTCGGGTCTCTGGTGATACTAGAAACGGCATCTACGCCCCTGTTCCTAGGTCATGCGTCTTATTTTCGCAGGCTCGGGCTTCTCCATCCACGGACACAGACTTCCCCATGACATGCCCCTTTTCTATGTCCTTTTGACATTTCTTCGTCCTCCAATGTGCCTACCTGTGTCCCAGGTAGTAATGTTACATGTTTGTGTCCTTCATCTTCACCACGGGTCTCGATCTATAGCTCGACCCCTCGTTCATCCATAAACCTTGCTACGTCTCGCCGGACGTCATCTTTTGTCTTCCCGTCGGCCCTTAGGTCCCAGAGTGCAAGTGTTGCCACAATGCTGAGAAGCATCGTCCCCCAAGCGTGGCTGCTCGCCTTGCTTGACGTCTCTTGCTATGTGTTCGCCTACGAACCAAGTTCCGGTTCTATCGCCTCCGGCGACCTGAGCGTGTCAGCACCGTATGGTCTCCCCGCGAGCAAGTTCGAGTCCGACACGAACAAGCCTGATGAGGCAGCTACCTTCAACATCACCGGGTATGACATCTCGGCCGACAGCACGCCACAGTCCGTAGACGGGTGGAAGCTCGAGGCAGCTGTCAAAGGAGGCGTGTCCCTCTCGGATGCCACGAACTCGTCTGTCAACAAGGACCAGGTGTTCGAGTCGACGACCCTGTACATCCAAGCACCTGACGGCATGAAGATGGACGATTCTTGGAAGATGTGCGCCGTCGTCTACCCTGGCCTGGCGAGCAGCGTGGACTCGTCCACCACGCTGGACGGTTCGTGCAGCAATGTGCTCTCGACAGACTGTGTCCAGGCACTCTCTGTGGCGGCTGGCGGAGCGAACTCGAATGGCATGGATTCGAACGGGAACTGCACCAATTTCGTCCTGCCTGCGAGGTGCACCGACTCTTTCCCATCTGATAGCGCCAGGACCGCAGCAGTCGGTATGTTGTCTGATTTTTACTCGTCCACAGGCCCTCCCTGTTCCCCCGACCGTCTTCAGCCGATGTGTCTAACATTGAACCACCCGCAGCAATCAACCAGACTGTTCTCGACGACAAGCGATTCTACGCGTATGGAAGCACGCCAACGGACTCTGGCAACACCACTGCAGCAGACGACGAGGCCCGGCAGAACGTCTGGACCGTCGTGACTATCTTTGGTCACCTTTCGTCGAGCGGGACACGTGAATCCACCAATGTTGGGGTGCAATGCATCCGCGCGATCAACGGGACGACCAACAACGTCACCTCCGGGGCGAATAGCCCACTATCTGACCTCGCAACATGGGCAAGAAGTTACAAGACCAGCACATTCGGAGCTGTGCTCCTTGCAGGATGGCTCGTGATGTAAGCGCCGACTGCCCACAGACAGGGCAGTCTTTGGCAGAGATAATGACGCTGAGCTCATCGAAAACGCTCCGAGTGACCTGGGATAAAATTGGATTGCAGTTCAGCAAGGCAGCACAGATTGGCCAGGGTACGCTTTGGGTGGAGACCAGGTGCATTTTGGACCACGTCCAGATTTTCAACGGAATAATGATTCGAAAGAATAATTCCGGGTTCGTTATCAAGAGAAACTTGAACAATGTGCATGAGGTTGTATTTCACCATTTATCAGGACATGGCCATTGTTGACACTCTTTGCTGGGATCCACAACCAAGGTCTATAAGTCTATAATATGAGCCGTCTATATGAAATGAAGGAAGAAAACAATATTCAAAAGAAGAAAACCCGAAATATGTGCTAGGTAAAACAAGTACACGAAGAGCTTGTCTATAGATCGGCCTCCTCATACTGACCGCCCATGTCACCACATCTAGGCAACTCCCTATCAATACAACTCAACCCTTCCTTCCCACAATGATTCCTACTCAACGAATCACAAAAGCTAATTGCCTGCAGGCCAAAGCTCAAGCCATTCTCCTTCCTAAGCACGCTCGAGGATCCTCGTCAGCTCAGCGGCAAAGCCATCCACCACGCTCGTGACAACCGCCCGGTCCCCACCAAACAGCGCCTCGTCACCACTCGCGGCCACGCTGACCCCGCCGTCACGGACGATGACGTTGAAGAAGAACCTGTGCGGGCTGAGGTGACTCGTCTCGAGCCCGTCGATCGTCGAGGCCGTCTCAGCCGACGGCTGCGTGACGGTGAAGTACTCCGAGGCGAGGCGCTCGTCGAGCCTGTGCCGCTGGAGGACAGCCAGCCCGGCGTCACCGGTGGCCTGTTCTCCCTCGGCGGTGTCGGTGTCGGCATTGCTATCTCCCGGGTAGAGGATGTTGATGTGCGCGTTGAACTTGGGGCTGAACCTCTGCGCGCCCTCCGACTGCGCGAACTTGGTCAGCTGCGCCAGGTGGCCCTGCACGAAGTCGATCAGGTCCTTGTCACTGGCCGACGTCGGCGTCTCGCCGAGGTCCAGGCTGAACGGCGTCGTGGTCATGGTCGGGGCGTTGGCGTCAGTCAGGTCGAGGGTGTGGGTCTCGTCCGCCGAGGACAGCGACCGCGCGGCGTGGTTCACGCCAAAGGTGGGCCGCGAGCGCCACGTGAACTGCTGCAGCGTCCTGGCGAACGCGAGGATGATGGCCGCTGAGGTGCCCGCCTTGCCGGCGGTCTGCGAGAGCTTGTCGATGGTGGCTTGCGGGATGATATCTTGGATTCTCGCCTGGAAGTGAGGACCACAGGGAGACGCGTTGGATGGCTCGGCCTGAGCGCCGAGCAGCGTTTCTTGGGCACGCGCCAAATGGCTCTGCCAGTACGAGTCTTCAGCACCGGGCTCTCTGATCGCGTTGATCTGCTGGACCACGTTGCTAAGCTGCGTGCGAGGCTGCAGGCTGCCGCCGGCCAAGAGCTGGTCCAGATCCTTGACGATCATCTTGATGCTCCACGCGTCGTACAGCGCGTGATGGAACCGGAGCACGACCGCCTTGCCGTCGAAGCCTTCCAGTAGCGTGAGATGGGCTGGGGGCTGCTTCAGGTCAGATGCTTTGTTGTTGCCCTCGCGAACGTAGTCCTCGGCCAGGTCTTTGATGGGTTTGGCCGAGTCCTGAAGGGCCGTGAAGCTTCCCGACGACGACCATTGCTCGCCAAGGACGACTTGAACAAGCCCTGCATCCTCAACTTCTGTCCGTAGGAAGGTAGTCCTGAGGACCTCATGAGTTCGGCAGAGCTGCGCCCAGCAACTCTCCACTGTCTCCTTGTCGAGAGAATCGCCAACACGGTACACCCATGGAGCCTCGAAGAACCTCTTGCCATTGTATAGCCACTGTTCCAGATGCGAACGCTGGCCAGGCAGGATTGGCAAGACAGACTGCACAAGATCCTCCGCCAGTCCGAGTCTCTGAGCTGCCTCGGAAACCAGCTTGGCCTGCTGAGGCAAAGTGAATTTTTCCGGCCTTGGTATCGGCTGCACGGTCTTGCTGCCATCATCGACCTGTTTATCCGCAGCCAGGACTTGAGTCGAGCTCGCGACTACAATGTCGTGAACGCTCGCGCCCTTCATAATCTGGAAGACGCTCACACTTATCCGCAGCCGCTTCCTCAACAAGCTTGACAGGCGGATGGCCAGGATTGAGTCCAGGCCCACGTTAATGAGCCTCGTGTTGTAGGCAATCTCCTTCCCTTGACTTCTTTTCCCGAGCACGCTCTTGACTAGTTCCAAGACCGAGTCGACCTTGGACGTCGAGGCATGTACTTCGGTTTGGCTACTTGCTAATTTTGTCTCGGCAGGAGCGATCTTCTGCTTTGTGATCTCCATGCGGTTGGCATCGAGCGCTGGCTTCTGCAAGTCATCCAGAATTATCGATCTCACCGCAGCCTCAAGATGACTGCCCAGGACATTCACCTCGTCCTTAGTCATTCTCGCCCTCAGCTTGCCGCGGAGAGCGTTGTCTTCGATCCGGAAGCTGGTGATCAGATCATAGTCATCATACGCTGGCTGATCATCGCCGTTCTTGTTCTGCTCATGAACCGGCTTGAACAAGGACGCCGAGTTGCCAGCTTCCTCGTTGTCCGGCTTGTGGCCCACAACGCCATCGAAAACGAACAGGCTCTGGAACAGGCTTGCGGGCAGATCCTCATTGCTACCATTTGCTGATGATCGCCACAAAGTCTGCACCTTCCTCAGAGATGCCATGGTGTTCGACCCCAGAGCCTCGTCGCTCAGCTTCTGGATCTGGGCCAGACCGTCGGCCACGGTGTGTGCCTTGTCAAACGTGACCCGCATGGGCACCGTGTTGATAGTGGGGCCCACGACAGTCTCAACGTCGTGTCCGCTTGAGACGACTTGTCCATAGACGACGTCAGGCTGCCCGTACAGGAACTCAGACAGAACCTTTGCCCAGGCCAGCATGAGCACCGTCTTGGTCGTCACACCGGCTGCCTTGCACCTTGCCTGGAGCGTCGAAAGCTCCTGTTCTGCGACGGTGAAGTGGAAAGCGGATGATGCTGCCAGGTTCTCAGGGAACGCGATGGGGGTGTAACGGTAGTCCCGCAGCAAGTTAACCCAGAAGCCCACAGAGGTCCTCTGCATTGTGGAAACCGCCTTCGCGAACTGCCGGAACTCATGTCGTTGTCGAGCATCTGTCTCGGTACCGCTTAGACGTCGCTTGTAGTTCTCAGCCAGGATGCGCCAAACGGTCTGGATCGAAGTCGCGTCGTAAAGGGCGTGACTGATCTTCAGCTGTATCCTGCCTCCGCCCAGCGACTTCCACTGAGCGAGGTCGCTGGGCTCGGTAGGGGAGACGACACCAACCCACGGCGCCTCGTCGTCCTGGGTGAAGATGAACCTGGTCCTCAGGATCTCGCACGCCTGGACCGTGTCCTTGACAGCAGCGAAGAAGTGATCGAGGGCCGGCGTGTCTGCCTGCAGGGCCTCCTCTGATAGCTGCACGGTGTGGTTGTAGGTGTAGGCCCTGCCCGACGTGGCCAGCGAGGCACTGAGCATGCCCTCCTGGAGCGGCGTGGCCACAAACAGGAGGTCCTTGGCGAGCCGCGCCAGTGTCTTGTCGTACTTTGTCTCATCACTGTCGTTGTCATCTGCCACATTTTGTTCTGGTCTCCTCGCGCTGGTGCTCGTGTTGGCCCTCGCCTGCTGCAGAAGCCTTGCCGTGCCGTGGATAGTTCGAGCCTTCAGCACAGCGTCGGGCGTCAGCTTAACTTTTTCGGACTTGTTGATCAGCCGGACAAGTGGGAGGACAGTGATAGAGTCCAAGCCAATCTGGTACAGTGAGGTCGCCTTATCCTTGCTAATGTCCGACGGATCCGCGCGGAGCAGGCGGCCCAGGATGTTTCGCACGCTGGTCAACGCGGCGTCGAATCCGGCATCTGAGCCACTTTGCTCCTCCTCGATCCTGGGTGCGATTTCTGCAGTCGCAGTCGTGGCAACATCAGCCGACAGAAGATCTCCCACCTTGAGTTCCTTCTCAGCCGAGACACATGTGCCCACAGCCTTCTCAAACAGTTGCCCGACCTGCTCAAGATCAGAATCGGTCAAGACTCCTGCCGAGGAAAGCGTCAGGACAATGCTGCCATCATGGTGCAGGTCGACGTCGAAGGCCAAGGCCATGTCACTTCTGCTCTCGGTCTGCAGCGCAGTCAAGCGCCCAGGAACAGGCTCCGACGCATCTGCAGATGGAAGGACGTTAATGCTGAGCAGGCTGTCAAATAGCTTGTCCTCCGACCCAGCCCAACGCTGCACCTTCTCCACGCTCACCAGGGGCATAGTACCCTCGCAGGTGTTGAGGTGAGTCTGGTGGACCCTCTGGGCGAACTCATGCAGGGGCTCGTCCTTCTTGAGGCTGAAGGCCTGGACAAGGGTGTTGAGGCATGGCCCAAGGAAGTCATCCACCCCACCGTCTGCAACGTGGTCAAGCAAGGGGCGGAGTGACATGACAAAGCCATAAACCACCGAGTTTGTCTGCTTGGTGAGTTGGGACAGGCACAGGGCTGTCGCCACCTGGAATGCCGAGGAAGCGGAAACGATTGCAGGCTGGGCGTTCAGCTTCTCCCTGATCTGGGGCAAGGTCCAGGGCAGAGTTCGAATGGAACGAACAGTCCCCTTGCTGTCGTCAATGGACCCAAGGTGGCACGGCCGAACGCCACGCAACTTCTTCTGCCACAAGTCCTTGGTGGAGTCCAGCTGCGCCGGTGAGAGGTAGCAGTGAGTAGAGACTCTTGTCAGGACGTCGAGGCTCTTGTTAGCGGTAGCCACATTGTCTTGCACCGCAACTCCGTCATAGACCTGCTCGATCTTCTTCAGGAGCACGGTGATGGCAACACCATCAAACAAGGCGTGATGGATCCTCAACGAAACAAAGGCCTCGCCACCTTCCTCCTTTAGATGGATTCTGATAGGTGGTCTTGTACCCATCTTGGCCACTATTTCTACGGGCGCTTCCCCTTCAGTCTCAAAAGGTGACGAATGAGGGGAACGAAGCACAACCTGGAAGACGGCGCCGTCGTCCTCCCGTTGCACAAAGCAAGCCCTCAGCACGGCCTCGGATGCGACGACCTGCTCTGCAGCCTTCTGCCATGTGACCAAGTCCGTACCCGACGACAGCCGGTAGTTAAACTGTGCCACGTAGGGGACGACTGTTGACTCCGAAGATGGTACGGATTCATCCTCGTGGGCGCTCATCCAAACCATGGAGCGGGCGACCAGTGCCGCTTGAAGCGGGAGGCATGGAAGCACTGCTGCGACATTATCATGGGCCAGACCTGCCGGGACCTGACCTGTGAATACTGTGCTGAGGTTGAGTGCCTTGACTTCTTCCAGTCTATTGCTTCCTGGGGTAGACTGCTTCGCGGTGGTTTGCGGGCGGTGATGGTCGGCCAAATGGGCAATGGATGCCACCGTGGCCGAGGATGAGAGGATGTCAGAAATGCTAACCTTGGAAAAGCCGCGCTTCTTCAGAAGAGCGACCAGATGGACGGCAGACAGGCTGTCAATGCTCAGCCGAATGCTGCTGGTTGCCTTAGCATTGATCTTGTGGCCCACAACCTCCTCTACAGCGGCAACGACAAGAGACTCCTCGGCATTGAGGGTGCTCGCAGCGACATCAACTCCAGAGTCGTCCGAAGCTTCACTACCGGCATCTTGAGACGCGAAGTAGTCATTCGCCAGCTTGGCCAGGAGCTTGGTGTCAACCTTGCCCGAGGCGGCCAGGTACGGGATCCTCGAGACCCAGAGAAGCTTGGGCACCATAAATGCTGGCAGCTTGGCTTCGCACTTCTGCCCCAGACTCTCAAGGAGCGAAGTCAGAGCTTGGTCGGGGCTCTGAAGCAGCTCGACCTCGGCCGTCATCTCGCTCCTGAGGCGTGCCTTGCGCGCAACAAAGCCGAAGAGCTGCTGCTGCTGGTTGCCCTCGCCCGTCACGACGGCCGCGGCGAAGTCCAGATCGCCCTCATCGGCGGCTTGTTCCTTGAGGAACGACACGACCTCGTCCAGCTCGAGCCTCTGGCCGCGGATCTTGGCCTGCTGGTCAGCCCTTCCCAGGAACTCGAGGCTGCCATCATGCATCATCCTCATGACGTCGCCAGTCCTGTAAATTTTTGTTGCGGCATCGCATAGCAGTGAGGTAGTCTGGAAGCTCTTAGCGTTCTCGGCGGGCCTGTTGAGGTAACCAAGGGCCACCTGGGGACCGGCGATGCAGAGCTCGCCCGGCTGGCCCCTCCTGGCGATGACCTTTTCGCCATCCTCACTGCTGGGTGCCAGCAGCAGTGCTTGGAGACCCTTGAGCGGCAGGCCAAGATTGCGGGCGTTTGAGTCGCGGTTCACGATATGGCCCAGGCAGCCGATTGTGACCTCAGTCGGGCCGTAGAAGTTGATCAGCTTGGCACTTGGGGTTGCGTTCTTGCCAGACTCTGTGCTTGTCCATGTGTCCAACAACTCGTTCGACGCCTTCTCTCCGCCAGTCGTCACCACCCTCACGGTGGGCACATCCTCAGGCCGGAGGCGCAGCTGTGTCAACACAGAGGGCACACTACCGAAGTGCGTGATGCCAAGCTCGTTGATGGCGTGTTGGAGGTTTCCAAGCAGCGCGGTCCGGTTGCCAATGACGACCCGGTAACCCAGATTCCAGGGCACAAAGAGCTGAGTGAGGTGAGGGTCGAAGGCTCTGGACGTAAGGTTGAGATACTTGCCGCGGCCGCCGAGTTCTTCGGGCTCGGCTGTTGATGATATGGGCTCGTTCATGCGCAGGGAGAAGGAGGAGATGAAATGACACAGGTTGCGGTTAGAAACTCGTACGCCCTTTGGTCGACCTGTTGAGCCTGATGTGTAGAGCAGGTAACCCCCTTCACCAGCGCCGCTGGCGGTCGGTGGTGGAGAAGATTGCTGCTGCTGGAGTATGAGATCCACGTCTCCATCGCCCTCCGGGAGTAGCAGAGCTGGAGGATCGTCGTGATCCATGTCCAAGTCCTTTGCGAGCTCCTCGGTTGTGATGACAAGCTTCGCGGCGGCATCCCGAATCAGCAGCTGCTTCCGTGCGAGGGGCAGGTCTTCGTCCACGGGAAGGTAGATGTAGCCCGCGCGGAATATAGCCAGAGTTGCCGCGAGCGACTTGAGGTCTCTGCCCAGATACAGTGCGATGACATCGTCCTTTTGGAGACCGACCTCATGCGATGCCAGCTGGGAGGCAATGATATTGGTGAGCTTGTCCAGCTGGGCGTATGTGATGGTCTTGGTAGATATTGTGTCCTGCTCCTCGTCAAAATCGTCGCTGGTATGTACCTCCTCAGCTGCTATCCATTCTGGATGCTGGGTTGCATGCTGGGCGACGCTTTCCGTTGGGTCAAAGCCGGTGTCTGTGGCGATTTCCTGAATCTCACCGCTAACAGACACAAGGCTGCGGTTCAATCTGTTTTGCAGCTGGCTCAAAGGAACCTGCGGGGATTCCTTCATGACCCTGGCCTGGTCAATGATCTGGTCCAGCATGAGTTCCAGTTGCGCCTGAGAGACACGCCTAGCATCGCCAGTGAGCTCCATTGTGCCGTCTCCCTCGAAGACGTTGAACGCAAGCGGGTGCTCTACGTTGAGTGACAGAGCCTGCTCTACCTCTCGGAACAGCTGATGCCCAACAGCGGCATCGCCGTCTTCATCATCACTTGAGCCCGGGTGGTAGACAAAGACACCAGCGAAAGGCGCATCGCCGCTTCCAGTGCCTTCGTTGAGGAGTCTCTTGATGTCCACAGGGTGCAGGTTGTGGGTGACACGGAAGAGGTTGGAAGAGTCGCGAGCCATCTCAGCCCAGAGCTCTTCCGCTGACTTGGCATTGGCCCTGACGGCTAGGGGAAGTGTAGCTATGGCTGGTCCAACCACATTGGCAAGGTCGGGGTGGATGAGCCTTTGGGAGACTGTCTGGCCGAAGACGACTGCCTTGAGTTCAAGATAAGATGCAAGCACGCAACCAAAGGCTGACTGGAACAGAATCGGAAGAGCAGTTGGGGGATTAGAGGAAATGGAGCTAGGAACGGCCCTCTTCACTCCGATGATTCTCTGCTCCTGCTTCTTCCTGGACTGTGTCAGGTCGGGGAAGGGCGCATTCAGCGCTCCCGCTGTCTCCCTGAGACCGGCCAGGCGCTCGGTCCAGAAGGAGGCGGCCTCTTCTCTCTGGGCAGTGGTGGGCAGCAGGCCGAGTTCCATTCCTCTTGAGAACTGCACCACGTCGTCATTTCCAGTAGCATTCTGTTGATAGAACTTGGCGACTGTGTTGAGGACGGCTTCGGATGAATCGTAGTCATAGAGAGCGTGGTGCACACTCAGCATCATCTTGCGGTCCTTTTCCGCGACTGTGACAGCCCAAGGCGAGGAACCCGGCGTCAACTCTGTCAGTCCTGGTTCCTTGGCCCACCTGGCCAGGTCCTGGTCCTCATCACTTGACAGCCGCTTCCAGCGGATTGCTGCATCCTTCCGGACGACTTGAAGGATGGTGGCCTGCAGTCCCTGTTGACGGGCCCATGAGATCCCGTTGGTAGGCTGGCCTTCTCCTTCCACGACTGCGTCCAGCTGAGCCAGGGGAACAAAGCTGGTGCGAAGGATATCGAATTTCCTGGCAGCTACAGTCCAAGATGCCTTCAGGAGCTCGACGTCGAATGTATCCAGGTGGCTCAGATCAAACACGCGATGCGCCCAATATGCCCTGGGCTCGCGCATCGTCTCGAAAATGAGAGACTCTTGCATTGGGGTCGCAGGCAGAAGGAAGCTGTTGGGTGGGAGCATGTCACCACGCAGATTTTTTGTCAGGAGCTCCCTCGTGGCAGCAACCCACGACTTCTCTGTCGCTTTCACAGTTTCGGCTTCCTTGGATTTCGCCTCTTCGCTTGCTTTCTTAGGGCTTCCCTTCTGCTTGCTGAGGACGATATCAACCAATTGGCCAAGGAACTCGCACCTCATCAAATCGAGCACGCCAACTTGGACAGAGAGCTGTCGCCTCAGAGACCAGGCGAGCTTGGTGATCTGGAGGGAACTGACACCCAAGCCGGCCAGACTGTCACCAGGGGAAAGAGGCTCGATTGCCACCTTGAGGTTGGCGCCAAGGACCTGCAGCACGTCACGCTGTGCGTCTGTCCACTGCTGCTTCTCGGCTTGCTGGCCGTCAGCGCCTCCGGCTGAGGCCCCTCCCGCCAGGGCCTGCAGATCAGAGCTCTTGTAAATGGCCTGCAACTCCTTCCGATCGACCTTGTTTGATGCGGTTCTCGGCATGGTGGTGCTGAGGACGACGACGTGTCCCGGCACCATGTACGAGGGGAGCATGTCCCTGGCCCTCTTGAAGACTTGCGCCTGGATGGCGTTCGTGTCGACGCCCTCCTTCTTTACCGAGACAAAGGTGACGACGACCTTGTGGTCGGCACTGTCACTGTCTGGCCGCGGGAGGTAAAGAGTCTCAACGTGCTCGATGGCATCATCCTCGTCCTTGATGCTCGCGCAGGCCGCGCTGATCTCGCTCAACTCGATACGGATACCCGTGATTTTGACAAGGTCATCGTTTCTGCCCAGGAACTCAAATCCGTGGTCGTTCAGCCGAACCATATCACCGGTGAGGTAAATACGCTCGTCGATGCCTGGCCCACCTTGTATGAACTGGGAGCCTGTCTTGGCTGGGTTGTTGAGGTAGCCCTTGGCCACCTGCGCTCCACCCAGTGCCAGCTCGCCAACTCCGTATCGCGGGACAAGCTCCCAGCGCTTCTGCTCAGAGCCGGGTACCGGCACCTGATGCACGACATATGACGTGCATGGGGTGAGAGGGAAACCCACGTTGGCGGCCTTGGCTTGGTCCCTGCTCCTCCCGTAGAACCGACGCATGGTGGACACGACGGCGTTCTCGGCAGGGCCATAGGTGTTGTACGCGCGCGTGGTAATTCCAGGAGCCGCCCAGGCCTCGGCGACGTCCTCGGTAAGCTTCTCGCCGATGAATGTCACATACTGCAACGGGCTGCCCCTGATCTCCTCTACGGCGATACTGGCGCCGAAACTGGGGGTGAGGTGGGCGTGCGTGGGGCGGGCCTTCCAGATGAACTCGGTGAAGGTGCCTAGAACCAGCTCTCGTGTGCCGCTGATGACGCTACCGCTAAGGCCCCATGTGTAGAAGAGGTCCTGCACGAAGACGTCGAAGGAGTAAGCCGAGAGCTGCAGCGTGCGTACTTGTTCAACCGTGGGGTCGTGCTCGACTTGGACCTGGAGGTCTTGCATTGCTTGCGCCGCAGCACTGTGCTGGATCATGACACCCTTGGGCTCACCCGTTGTTCCAGAAGTCCATAGGAGATATGCCAGATCACTTCCACTCAGGGCACCTGACTGGATTCCCTCTCGCGGCTTCGGCTTGACTGACGACGACTTCGTGTGCTGATCGACGAGGATAACGCGCATGCCCTTCAAGCTCTCACTAGAAAGACAAGGCTCAACCAGGCTCCACGATTCAGTGTTTGTAAGCAGTACCTTGCTCTCAGTTCTAGCAATGAGAGATGTCCGTCTCGCCACGGGAGAAGTCAGATCGACGGGGCACCAGGCCGATCCAGCCTTCAGAACAGCCAGCACGGAGACGTAGAGATCAACACTGCGCTCAATACAGAGTGGAATGACGTCGACATTCTCCTCGCGAAGAATGTGTGCCAGACCGTTGGCGAGAGAGTCAAGTTCGGCATAGGAGAGAGATGTCGGGGGCGCGTCCAGGGAGCTGTAGAAGGTCAAGGCGAGACGCGAAGGAGTTGCTATTGCTTGAGCCTCGAATTGACCGTGGAGTATATCAAGATGCTTTTCGTTGTCATTGAAGACTCTGGCTTCGGGGATTGTTCCCTCGGCAGAGAGAAGGTTTCTGGGCAGACGCGCGGGCAGTGCAGAGATTGCATCTTCAGGGGATGAGGAGATGATGGTCTCCGTGAGTGCAGCCAATTGCTTCACAATGATGTTGGCCGAGAGCTCCGAGAGCGTCTCCTCACGGTATGTGAGCTTGAAGTTCAAGTTGGTGAATTGACTGCGGTTGGGTGATGACGGATCATTGGGGAACACTTCGACAAAGATGGGGAAGTCGTAGCGTATGACGGGATGACGGACTTCAGTCCACGGGATTTGAGAGTCGTCGCTTTCGAGACCACCATCTTCAACCGGATACGCTTGCAAGGCCAGGGCGGTATTGTACGGCAGCGTCTCGAAGACACCCCATGACAGGTGACGGTGGCCCAGAGCAAACTTGCCATGCTTTGTGAGGCCCTCGACTAGCTGGTTGACGGTCTGAGTCTCAGGCAGGGCCACGCGGCAGGGAACGACCGAGAAGGTAGGAGCGTGTGTCGTGGTGGACAGGTGGCCTGAGATGACGCTGCCGAAGGTGATATCCTCCGTGTCTGCCTCAGAGAACAGATGCAGAAGGAGTGACCACGAGGCCTGGAGAATAGCCAAAGGAGACGCACCACCGCCCAGGGCTCTGCTCTTTTCCTCAAGGACTTTCCATGGAAGATCACTCTGGTACTGAACCACGGCACAGTCCGAAGCAGACTTGGACTTGGTGCTGTGTACATTGTTACCACTCAGCGTACCAAAGGGCTCGATCTCCCAGCCCTTCAGAGATTCCCGCCACTGGTTATCTGTGGCCGGGTCGACGTTGGAGTAACACTCGAGCACTGCATCGTAGATGTTCTGCCTCTGAAGAGGCTCCAGGCCTGCATACCGTCTGGCGATGTCACACATGAGCACTTCGACGGACGCGCCGTCACAGATACAGTGGGCAATGCTGATGAGAAGGAGGCCATCACTTTTAGGAGTGGTCTCATCCTCGACCACCTGAATGTGGTACAGTCTCTGAGACTCCAGGCTGATGTTCTCTTCTGCCAGAGCGACCCAGGCTTGAGCATTGTCCACAGAGAGCGGCCCACTAGCTTTTCTGTGCACCACCTGTGGAGCCTCGCCATCAGTGGTCTTCGGCCTACGCCACGCCTCTTGAGTCAAAATGACCTGGGCAAATGGTGATAGGGGATCGTCACAAGGCAGTAGAGCGGACCGATAGATGGCCTGTTCCAACAAGACCTCCTCGGCGGCTTTCTTGAGCGCTGCTGCCGAGACTTCTGGCTTGAGTCTCAGAACCGTGTGACTGATGTACCTGGTCCTATCCATCGCGAAACTGACTGCCAGTTGGCTCTGTTGGGTCGTCGCTGGCAGTACCATTTCGACATCAGCCTCGCCGGTGATATCGAGTCTGTCAAGAGCCTCGGAGAGATGGTCAGAAGAAAATTGAGCGAGCCGGGCCCGTGTTTTCTCTTCTGCAGTACTACCTGACAGGGTCTGCGTTGATGACGAGGGGAAGAATACTGAACGAATGGAGGCTTGGCTGTCCAGCAGGAGTGCTAATGAAGGTTGCAGGTTCCTCTTTGAGGAGTCAGGCCACCGCTTCCTGATCTCACGCAGCAGCCTCATGGCGCGCAGACTGTCCACGCCAGCATCGGCGAGGGGCGTAGCAGCCGTTATTTGGTTTCCACCTAGGATCTCTGCCACGATGGACAGGAGTTGTCCTTCCAGTTGTGCGTCCTCGCCTGCCAAAGGCTCAAGTGACTCCATAGTTTCGTGAGTCGCAAGGCTCGGCTGCAGGTCCTTGAGGACTTCCCGCACGTGTGCCGAGGCCGCTCTGCGGTCGACTTTGCCGGACCCGGTTCGTGGGAGAGACTCGGCATGGATGATCTTGAAAGGTCTCATGTAATCTGGTAGATGCCTCTCTGCTGCTTCTTTGCACCTTGTGAGGACATCTTCGAAGCTCGATCCTGGCGTGGTGACGACCAAGTTCACGACCCTCTCTGAGCCGGGCGCAGAGTTCTCGGGCTTCCAGACACAAGATATTGTCTCCCGAACGGTCTCGACCCTCGACATCAGCACGCTCTCAATCTCGCCGAGCTCAACACGCCTACCGCTGAGCTTGACTTGGTCATCGGAAATTCTGCCCAGGAACTCGATGACGGGCCTGCGCGAATTATCCCAGACTATCCGGGCTCGATCGCCGGTCCTGTACGCCCTGCCCCATCCAGACGCGTCATCGTCGGAGATGAACGCTTTGAAGGTCTCATCTGGCCTGTTCAAGTAGCCTACCCTGCTCACTTGGGGGCCGGTGATGAGAAGCTCTCCGGTGGCGCCCATGGGAACTGGCTTCGTGGAATCCTCGTCCACGATGAGAACACCACAGGTCTCGAGGGGCGAGCCGATCACAGAACCTCTTTGGCCATCGGGCACATGCGCCTGCGCGATACAGTAGATGGCTGTCTCTGTGGGCCCGTAGCCGTTGTAGATACCACTGATGCCCGACACGCCCTCATCGTGGGGCGCGGGGTTGTGCTGAGCAAAGTCGTGCACCACGCGCGCGTTGAGCGTCTCTCCGCCGAGCATCAGCCCGCGGATGGACGAGGAATCCAGCAGGGTGGCAAAACTGGGGGTGATGTTGGTGATGTCGGCCTCAAGTGTCGTGACGACCTTGTTGATGTCCTGCAGTGTCAGGTGTCGAGGGGCGGAGCAGAGCGTCGAGCCGGTGCTGAGGGTCCAGAAGATCTCGAAGAGAGAGATGTCAAAAGTTGGAGCGGCACCTTGGAACCATCTCGTGGGTTTGCGCTCTGGTTGTGATTGTGAGGAAATGAAGCCGTAATGTGCACTCAAAGCAGAGACAGTGCATGATACTGAGAGGTGGGAGACGGCCACGCCCTTGGGTGTACCAGTGGTTCCTGAGGTGTACAGGATGTAGGCGACGTCATTTTCTGTCGTAGAAAATGGGCTCTCCAGCCTTTCTACCTTCTCATCGCATGCAGCAAGATACGAGCTAACATTAACCAAGGTTGTGATGCTTGTGACAGCCCCGGATGAGGCAGGCGATGATGCGGCCTCCAGTACAGCCGTAGGCTTGAGGTCTGCCATGAGTGCATCCACTCTCTCCGCGGGCGCATCCACAGGAATCGGGCAAAAGGCCATGCCGGCTTTGAGACTTGCCAGGTAGCTGATGTACAGCTCTGGACTGGGTCCCATCACGACCGCAACGGTCTTGATATTGGACGCATCGCTTGCAGCGCGTGCACCTTGTGCACGTACAAGCTCTCTCGCCAGCGCATTTGCAGCATTTTCCAGCTGCTGGTAGGTCAGTTGCCTCCTCTCGCCGCTCTCAAGATCCAGGAGGAAATCGACGGCTGTTCTATCAGGCTGTTCATCCACGCGCTGTTCGAACCACCTGTGGAGAAGCGCCTGCTCATTCTGCTTCTCCGCTGGCTCCTGAGAAGACGGGAGAAGAGGAACAGGCCTGGACTTTGGTGGAAAGTTGAGTACAGAAGGCCGTGTCCACTTTGTGCCCTCGGCTCGGCCCTCATCTTGCTGCAGACTCCGGATGAGATCGTCCAGCATGTAACCAAGGGCTTCAAGCGCTTCTGCAGGTACGAGACCGTGCGGTGCGCTTAGACGTACGTTTGGCACGTCAAAATGGAGCTGGGATACCGGTTAGCACGTGGTTGTAACATGATCCACGCGGATCTCCGAGATCTTTCTCCGAGATGCTTCACAGATCTCCGAGGTGCTTTACCGAGAAACTTACTTTAAGGTCTTCGATAAGGTTGCCGTCTCCAATGGAGAAGTCGCTCGGAATCTCATCCGAAGCATTGTGGCATTCGACAAAGCTGAATTTGTCTTGGCCTGCATGCGCAAGGATGAAGCCACTCCCGTGAGTGCTGGTCCGTTTTTGGATGCAGTATGCCTCTCCATCCTCCAGCACCACGATGCGGGAGACAAGTTTAACAAAGGCCTTGATGCACGTCTCCTCATCAGGTCTAGGTGAGAGTGCACTTTGCCATTGAGCCAGCTCTGTCGACGCTGCTGATGCTCCTTGCCGGGAAGCTTCAGGTTGGAGACAGTGCAGTGGCCTGAGCTCAGTGATTGGTGGTGAGGATGTTATTGATGTCATCTTGATGATGCCGGATGTCTTCGGTTTCCGGTTGTATGTAGGTCGTGTGGCATACGGGAGAGTGAGAGTGAGAGAGTCAAACGAATGTTGCGTCGGAGAGTGTGAGATGTTCACTCCTGGGTGCAAAGTGCCAGTGGACCTGAAGCTATATTCAGCTGTTCAGGACTGTGAGCAGCTCATCAGGAGACAGCGACAGCCTCAGTTCTAGCTACTATAGGATCCCCTACAAGTCACCCTGGAGTCTCGCCATCAGATGTCTGGGCCAAAGCTTCTGAGCGGCCTCACTGCTCCGGTCTAGGAGCATGAGGGCTCTCATTCAGCCCATTTTCCTGTCCTTGGGCCGCTGGAAAAGGCAGGCCTCGGCATTGTGGGTACGCCTTGACCCCAGTTCGACTTCGGCCCACGAGTTTTACTCATACTTAATGTGGTCCTGCAAGTGCTGCCAATCACTCGTGTAGAAATTGCAGCTTCCAATTTAAGTAATAGAATCGGTCTTTCCGGGGGCAGGCCATGAATTAGTCTCGCACACTACGTAGCATACCACATATTTTGTCGACAGAATCAGTCACTGGCACATTCGAGGTGACATTTTCGGCCCAGTTTGCAACACAATGCGGAGCCCCCACGCGATGGGGCCAGTCTCGGCGAGCTTTTCGGGACTTGGCACGCTTTATCAGATCTCATTATTATCAGATTTTTTTTATCTGATCATCAGTCAGGGACCCGTCATCAAGAATGACGGAGTGGCTTGAGTCAAGGAGGGAAGGTCCTAGTTTAGACTCCGGCGCCCCGATTTCAAACTGCAAGGATGCCACCCTAGGGTAATATTCACCGCGATGGTATGCATGTGTAAGATATTGGTCTCTGCCTCTTCGAGCGGGGCTTGTACTCGGCTGGCAATTGGCTGCAGCGGGTGAGGATCGGCGAGAAACCCGGAGAAATCTCTCTCCTCCGTTAGCAGCCTTGATTTCCCTCAAAGCGTCTTGTTTTGTGACGATCCCGAGTGGGATTTGGCTTCGTATTACTAAAAAGAGCCTTGGCATCGACGGCGTGGGCGTTTATCTGATTCATCTGATTAGATTGCCAAGACTCCCGGCAGTCAGCCAAGACTAGTCGCCTCAGTGGACCCTGGTTTTCGTGCCGTGCACTGTGTCACTGCCAACCACCCATGAAATGCTTAATGTAACTGCATGCATTAGTGCGGATCCAGGCATGTGAACAAATTTTTCTTCCTGTTATATCATCTAACAGGACTTTATAACTAGAATTATACTGAACTTGAATCTAAATTTTAAAAAGAAAATAGCAGCGATATCTTAAATATCACAGTTTATCTTTTTTTCTAAATTTATTTCAGACTTGATATAAAGAAAGCCAATTAAGCTTAATTATGTGTCTGGTAATTCCTGCATGTAGCACGCAATGACCTGCATTATGATGCATGCGGGTTCAGACGTCACGAGTCAAGGGTACGGAGCACTGACACAGGGGCTATGTATTTTTCCAAAGCAGACCCGACAGTGCGGATCTAGTCAAAATTTACCTCGATCGGCGGCTGATCCTCGCGTCTATGGCTCGCGACTACTAACTCCGTGTGAAGTCCCCACTGGTCGGCATGACTGCATAGCGTGCCCGCGTGAACATGCTACTGCAACCTTATTGCTTTAGTCAGAGGGGCGCCTCCAGCTGAGAGTTCGGCAACGTGCTGAGACCGAAGTGGTAGTAGACTGGTGGTGTCGGAACACTGACAGCACAGAAAATACTTCGCTGAGTAGGAAGGGACTTGTGAATTTTCAGGAAACTGCAAGAATGGTTTCGCACGCGTTCAATTGATTCAGTCTGCTTTTAGGCTGTCACCTATAGTTCTCGCACCTAATCACTAGCTAGCCCAATATCGCTATACAAAATGTCCCTCCTGGAAGAAGCGCTCGCGCTGAAGGGCGAAGAGCATGGCCGTCTTGTGAGGCAGATCAAACCTCTTCTTCTTCTCTTGTGGCAGATACTTGCTCTGGATGTGCACGTGGGCGAGATCGTAGCGCGGCTCTGCCACCACCTGCTTTGTCCTGGGGTCGCGCAGGAAGCATGTGTGCTTGATGGAGGTGGCGACGGCCTGGTAGCGCTTGCCGCCGCGGAAGTGCTCCTCGCCGACAAAGATGTGCGAGTTCTGGTCGTGCTCGCCCACGGTGATGTTGCACTGCCCGCCAAAGAAGCACGCCGCGTTGTCCTCCTTGACATAGCCGATCTCCGTGTAGCCAGCCAGCTCGCCGTCCCATAGGAACACACATGACATGGTGTGCGGGTCTGCCAGCTGCGCCGCCAGGTATGCCCGGTGCTTCTCGTCGGGCCCGCGCTCCTTCCAGCCGGAGTTGACCCGGTCCGAGTTCTGCCAGCGCGCGTACGTCTGGAAATGCAGCGGGTTCGACGCGTCGATATGCTGGATCGTGAGTTGCTGGCCCAGTTCCACGATGAACCGCGAGTAGATGATTGCGCCCGGCTTGGGCTTCGGCGGCCGCACCGGGTGCACTGTGCAGACGTTGCCCTTCCTTGTGAAGCCTAGCTGATTCGCGAAGACACCCAGCGTGCCGTTGAAGCCTGAGAAGCTCGTCTCGGGCCGGGAACGAAGCCAATGCTGGTTGTCTGGCGCGCCGGCACCTTGCCAGAAAGCCTCCCGTTGCAGCCAGTAGATGACGTCTGGGCCAGAGGTGCTTTCAGAAAATGGTGAGATGACAGCAAGACCGGTACAGCGCAGATACTCGCCCACCCTCTCGCCGTCTACAGAGATGGCAATAACATCGTCTTCTCTGTGATTCGGGTGCAACCAGAGGGCGTAGATGGATGCCCACACCAGCTGGAGAGCGAGGTCATTGGAGTCGGGTTCTGGGGGCGAGCTGTCGATTGTGAGCCGCAGGACTGGAGCCGACTCGGCCCTGTCTTCGTTGACCATGGCTGCTGAAATCCTGGCCTCTCTCTCATCATTCTTCCACTCAGCCAGAAGGCTGTCACCGGAACCCACCACGAAGCCGGTGCCCTTAGTGGCTATCCAAATTGGTGTAGTGCCATCAGGAAGTCTGAAAGAAGTCTTCTCAGCGTCGGGGTCTACACCTCCAACTCTTCCTGTGCTTGCCAATGCGTCGAGTCGGTGGCTTTTTCCATCAGCGGACTGAATGCCGTTGACTTTGATTTGGCTTTGCACTTGTGTTGCCATTTTTGTGACTTTTTCTGACTGATTGTTCGTCTGTCATATCATTAGAATACTGATCTAGTTGTATTCGTGCGGCTCTTCAGGTGGGTAAACTCACTTGATCCAGTTCTGTTTCTGTGTCAGTTCAAGACTTCAGACCTCTGCCTCGGAGAATTAGACTAACAGACTAGGTGTGCCAACATGCGACCTTAAATTTGAGCTAAGACCGATAGAGATGACAGCACTCGTTTGCTGTATCTTCAGCGGAAGTAGTTTGTGGGCGGATTGCTTATAACTTGATGAGCATTGGCTGGTTGTGCCTCAATGTGGCCCATGTCATTGGGTGAATCCATTAACAATGCTAAAGAATGCCAAGCACGTGTAATGCGACATTACCAAACACACCAGTCAGCCAAGTGAAGATCTCACTCTGTGAGAGGAAATACAAATTGGTATTCCTGGTAATCAAATATGATCCATAAAAATTTACATTCTGCCCGGAGGAACAATAGATTTATTTTATTTTGCAGCTATTATTTTTATTTTTCTATTAATTATTACTTTGCTTTAAGAAATTATCATAATAGGAAATATTTTTAAATATTTCAAATAAATTTTCATAATTAAGTTAAATATTTTACAAGTCTTTTTAATAATTATTAGCAATGAATTTAAAGTAATACATGTTTTACATAATTAAATTTATTTTATTTTGCCTCTAAATCGCCTTGGTGTGAGTCTGTGTGACGACTTGCAATGTGGGCCCACCCTACCCGCTTCCGTACATTTCTGCGGGAAATTCTGCCCAGATATACAGTGCGAGCGAAGGTGGTAGTGACTTACAAGGACTAGTGCAGCCGAGTGCTGTGGTATCCGCTAAACAAGCGTCTTTTTTCTTCTCTCGCAGAACGGTTGCCAAGAAGACGGTGAAGTTGTGCCTCTTCTCATGTGTCATTGAGCCGATCCAAATACGGCCACGCCCTCGACAAGAGGCCAACGCAGAAGATGTTCACGCTCCACCTTCCGCAAGCACCCGTGGGGTCTGAGTCTAACTTTTCGGCCAAGGGTGACTGTAGTTCCGTCCTCGGAGGCCAGCATTACTTGCCCAATTCGAACACTTGTACACTCCTGAGCAGGGGGTTCCTTTGGCCAGGGGCAACGACGAGAATGCCCCCTAGTAGCCGACCTAGGCGCCACCAGCAGCCACCACCGATCAGCTACCAGACCTCACTCCTCTACTCAGGCTCGCTTCAGGACACTGAAACACATGTCGTAACAGGCACATTCTAGTCCCTGGACCCAGAATGGCTAGTAACGTCACGGGAACCTCTACCTTTCCTCCTCGGAAATGGTACAGGAAGGTGCCGTTTGTGTCGACAAAGCCCATTGAGAGACGACTGACCGAACCTGCCTCAAAATCATCCAAAAAGTCAACTCCGAGAGATGTGGAAGACGGAGCCGGAGATGAGGTCGGGACGGAGACCGGGAGCAGACCAAAGGCCAAGCTGCCAGAATCGACGGCGAACTGGTTTTCGATCCTCTTGTTCGGATGGCTGAGTCCGGCCCTCAGGATAGGCTACACCAGGCCTCTGCAGACCGACGACCTGTATGATATGCCCGATCACAGACGGGCCGAGGATCATGCCGACAGATTTGAGCGATGCTGGGCGGAGAGGCTGGAGAAGAACAGGAACAAGCCGGCCGAATCTAAGTGGTGGAAGCCGTTCTGGATGCGGCGCAGGAGCGAAACCACGGTCCTGACCATGGCACTCAACGACGTGTGCTTCCGCTGGTTCTGGCTCGGCGGCCTGTTCAAGCTGTGCGGAGACCTGACCCAGATGGTGACACCGCTGATCATCCGTTTCACCATCTCCTACCTGTCCAACCCGTCCCTGCACGCCACGCGCGCGGGCTTCGGCCTCGTCGTGGGCCTCTTCCTCGTCCTCGTCTTCTCCGTCACGGCCAACGTACATGGATTCTACCGATCCTACACGACGGGCGTCCTGCTCAGGGGCGCCCTCATGCACACCATCTACCGCCGGGCGACGTCGGACCAGCTCACGGAGAGAGCCAAGCTCCGCAATGGGTACACGGGCGTGGGCAAGCTGATGAGCTTGATGAGCGCCGATGTGACGCGTGTGGACTTTGTGTGTGGTTACTTCCACTCCGCCTGGACCAGCATCCTCCAGATGCTGCTGTGTCTCGCTCTGACAATCTGGACCATGGGTTACAGCGCCCTGCCTGGATTCGGTCTGCTGGCCCTGCTGTACCCCTTGCAGACTTTCATGGTGGGCAAGCTACTCAAGCTCCGTAGGGGCAGCATGCCTTTCACAGACGCGAGAGTCAAGGCTGTCGTGGAGGCTGTCTCAGCGATTCGGCTCGTCAAGACCAACGCCTATGAGAAGAGTCTCCTCGCTAAGATCGGGCATCTCAGGGCTGACGAGGTCGTGTACATCCGCAAGCGCATGCTTCTCAGGGCACTCAACACGGCCGTTTCGTACACGGCGCCCATGATTGCTGCGGTCCTTGCTATAGTCACCTATGGTGCTACCCAGGACGGGCTGAAGGCCGATATCATCTTCTCCGGCCTGACATTCTTCATGTTGCTTAGAACGCCACTGCAGGCCCTGCCCACGTCTCTGTCGGCCATTGCGGATGCCCGGGCAGCTCTCGAGCGCTTGGCTGTCTTTATGGTCGCATCAGATGCAGGCGGTCCAATTCCTCCGAAATTTGTAGGAAGCAGCACGAATCCAGAACTTGACGGGGACAAGCCACCCCAGACCGTGGTCGCGGTCGAGGATGCCACTTTCGCTTACCATGACGACGAGGCTCTCCTAGACGAAAGAAGCGAGACTTCGACTCAGGACACAACAGCAACAGAGACAGCCCAGGATGAAAAGAAACAGGAGGGCGAAAGCCAGGTTTTGGCAACGGCCCTTGAGAGTCAGAGCCACAAGGCCCAAAGACTGCACATTGACTCGCTCATCGTTGAGAGAGACCAGCTCGTCTGTATAGTTGGACCCGTTGCAGCAGGCAAATCGTCGATATTCAAAGCTCTCATGGGAGATATGCAGCCCCTTCAAGTACGGAACTGCCAGGTCAACACGCCCTCGCTTGCCTACGCCTCTCAATCCGCCTGGCTGCTCAGTGAGACTGTCAGAGAGAACATCGTCTTTGGCCGGCCTTTCGACCATGCCTGGTACCAACAGGTGCTTTCCCGATGCTGTCTTCACCGAGACCTGGAGTTGCTGCCCGAGGGCGACATGACAGTAGTGGGCGAGATGGGCGTGTCCCTATCCGGCGGCCAGAAGCAGCGAATCAGTCTCGCCAGAGCCATCTACGGCCGAAGCCCTCTGCTATTCCTGGACGATTGCTTCTCGGCCCTGGACGCCGACGTCGGCAAGCGTGTGTTTGAGATGGTCGTCAACCAGGCACGCCGCAACAAGGAGGCGACTGTGGTACTTGTCACGCACTCGATGGTCCTCGCTTCGCAAGCCGACCGCGTTGTGTACATGGATAAGGGCCGTATTGTGGAACAGGGCGAGTACTCGGTTCTGTCTAGACGTGGTGGTCCATTCGCTCGCTTTGTGGGCACTTCCATGGACTCGTGGTCGTCCGCGCAGGATGACGAAGAAGCCGGCGAGGAACACCAAGTAGAGGCAAAGCAAGAGTCTCCATTGTCTGGCTCTTCTCCGGAAGAAAAGAAGCCAGAGGATGACAGCAACAAAACCCAGAAGCCAGAAGCAGCAGGTCGAGGAAAAGAGATCATGCAAAAGGAGGAGCGCCTGGTCGGCTCTGTCAGCGGGAAGACATACCTCCGCTACGTGCTGATGGGCAACGCATACATAACGGTGCCACTCTTTGTGACGTCCATCATCATCTACCAGGGCACGAGCATCGTCTCGCCGCTGTGGTTGACGTACTGGCAGGGGAATACCTACCCCTCAATCACTGAGTCCCAGTACATGGGCGGCTACGCGGCGTTCGGTATCGGCCAGTCCGTCGGGTTGTTCTGCATGAGCGCCAGCTTCGCCCTCTTCTGCTTCTACTGCTCCAACCGGCTTCACCACGCCTCCATCGCCCGCGTGCTGCACGCCCCCGTGGCCTTCTTCGACACGACACCGCAGGGTCGTATCACGCACCGTTTCAGCAAGGACGTCGACGCCGTCGACAACGTCGTCGGTGAGACGCTGCGCCTCTTCATCTCCACGACCGTCCAGGCCATCGGCACAATCATCCTCGTCACCATCATCCTGCCTCCCTTCATTGCCATCGCCGCCGTGCTGCTGCTGGCCTACACCTGGACGGGCATGTACTACCGCCCCTCGGCCCGCGAACTGCGTCGCCTCAACAACCTGCTGCGGAGCCGCATCTACGAGCACTTTGGAGAGTCTCTATCCGGGCTGGCCACGCTAAAAGCCTACGGCGCCATCTCACGCTTCGTCGGGGACAACGCCCGCCGCATCGACACCGAGAACACTGCCTACTGGATGTCCGTCGCCTGCCAGCGCTGGTTGAACCTGCGCCTGGACCTGTGCGGCGCCTGCCTCGTCTTCGTCACGGGCCTGCTCGTCGTCGGGTTGCGCGGGACCATCAGCGCCTCCGCCGGTGGCGTGGTGCTGTCGTATGTGGTCCAGGCCCAGTCGGTCTTTGGCAACATGATCCGTCAGAGTGCTGAGATCGAGAACAATATGAACTCGGTCGAGCGGATGTTGCATTATGCGTACAACATCGAGCAGGAGCCCGCCTACGAGGCTGATGGCGTCGACAAGGATCTGAAGGCTAAGAATTGGCCACAATCCGGCCACGTCGAGTTCAGGTCGCTCACTCTCAGTCATCGACCTGGCCTGCCGCCGGCGCTGAGGGACGTCAACTTGGACATCAAGCCTGGTGAGAAGGTCGGCATTGTCGGGCGTACTGGCGCAGGAAAGACTACTTGTAAGTTTGGCTGCCCCTTCAATTTTCCTGAAACTGACTCCTCCCTGCCCTTCAATTCCCACCACATTCATGTTTACGACGGTCTCGAACGGCCACTAATTCTTCTTTTTCAATTCAGTGATATCGGCCTTACTGCGAAACACTGAGCCCACGAGTGGCAAGATCGTCATCGATGGCGTCGACATACACACAATTGGTCTGAGTCTACTTCGGTCGAGCATGTCAGTCATCAGCCAGGACGCTGTCCTGCTGGCTGGAACAATCAGGTACAACCTGGATCCATTCCAGCAGTACGACGACGCCTGGCTGCAAAAGTGTCTGAGCAGGGTCAAGCTTGCTCAGTCGGACGAACACACCGGCACGCAAGATGGCGCCAACGCAATCCCCAGTCCCACTTCCACCGAAGACACCACCGAGCTCGAAAAGCAGGTGACTGTCCAGTCGGTACGCGGGACGGGAGGCCTCAGCCTGGACTTTGAAGTCAAAGAGAATGGGGCCAACATCTCTCAGGGTCAGCGGTCGCTGATCTCAATCGCCCGCGCGCTGGTGCGGCGGTCCAAGATCGTCATCATGGACGAGGCGACAGCCTCCATTGACAGCCGCGCAGATGCGCAGCTGCAAGAGATGCTGAACGAGGTTCTTGGAGACGCTACCGTGCTGACCGTGGCCCATCGCCTGGACACCATCATTGCTACATGCAACCGTGTCGTTGTCATGGAAGCTGGCCATGTGGCTGAATTTGATGGTATCCCTGAGCTCTTTGCAAAGAAGGACAGCATTTTCAGGTCACTTTGTGATGCGTCTAAGATTACTGTTGGAGAGAGGCGCTGAATGACGAGAAATTACGCGTGGGAATAGACTACTGGACTGTGGTCAGACTTGGACACAATTGCACATAGACAATCAATATCACATAGACTTGCATAGACTACAACAAACACTAATTCTATAATAATACGAGAATGAGGATGAGGCTCAGACAACACGTGGCGAGGATTTGAAATGGAACAACAATATTTGGACAACCACGTTACCCGCTTGATTGCATGCTTATTTTTCAATAGAATCACCCTGAAATCCATTTTTGGAACAAGATTTTTCTTTTCTTCCGCTTGTGCATATTAAGCGAGACGGCCCCTGGTGCTGCGGGATCCATCTGTCACGAGGAGTTGACTGACGGGCCAGTGGTTGACAAGGGAAAGAAACAAGAAAAGAGAAATAAAAAATCATGCTGTAAATTGTGGATGAGATCCATTGTTCTCCCTTTTTGGACTTTTATGCCGTGCCTGTCACTCCGGTTATTCCCTCATCCTCGGCCTGATCGTGGAGTCTGTTGGAGACCACGGAGAGGCAAAAACTTTGACATGTAGCAATGCCAAGCAACCGGTGTCAGAATTTCACAATGGCCCTGGCGAGAATCCCTCCAAGACCCCCCAAGACCCCCCAATCCTTGTTAGTCATTGATCTACACAATGTCACTCCTATATCGGCCACGCACTGATTTGATCTGATAAGATTACGATGGGGCGCCTAGGAAGGTTCTTCTTCCCGATGGAGCTACCAACAGGTTTCGAGGACACCTCTTCAGCTCGTGTGATGGGCGTGGGGTGTTTCCGTACCCTATTGCAACGCCGCCCACCACCCGCTGCCCCCTTCACTTTAATGTTCCCTTGCACATGACGGGAATGTCTACCCTCCTTGATCAGTTTTGGTGGTCCATCGCCACACTCCACCGCCGAAACATTGCATCTGCTGCTCGGTTCACTTCCTCCCAATCTAGTAAACATCCCGGAACTCGGGTCTATATAGCACCCAGGAAGATCAACACCCTGTGTCCCTGTCCAGCTCCCCGTCTCGATCTCTGCTCTTGGTCTTCCCCCACGCGCTTTTACCAGCATGTGCCCTGACCGTCGTCCGGGCATTCACGTGTACCTTTGACCTGTCCTATACTACCCGAACTGCACACATCGAACCACCCCGTCCCATTTGGGTCTTGGGACCTTCTCGCCTCGCTGCAAGAGTCTTCAGCCTAGCCTTGGCTAATTCCCACCTTCACTTTCACTTCTCGCTGATCCCTTCTTTTTCCTCCTTCAGAGTGTTGCAACTCTGATTCTTCTACTACGAAGTTACAACAGCGACAGCCACAGCGTCTCTCACAATGTCGACGTCCAAGGCTGATTTTGCCCAGCCTGGCAACAGGCCAGGCTCTCGCTCGACCGGCGAGCCCGCCAACAACGCCAATGGTGACGATCTCTCCCCGCTGAAGACGAACGACCACCATGCCGTCACCTCAGACATCGGTGAGCCTGTCGAAAGAGTTGCGACTGTTACCCAGCAGGGTGTCTCCAAGGTTGAGGCCTTCAACAAGGTGCTGTACCAGTCGGGCCCGACGGGCAAGATCCTGTTGTGGCTGCTGGGCGTGTCAATCGGGTTGACCATGTTCGCATATGCCCTCGACCAGGGCATTACGTCCACCATTTTCACCACCATGGCCAGCTCCACCTTTGGACAGCACAGTTCGCTTGCCGCCGTCAGCACCGCTAGCCAGATCGTGCGTGCCATTGCCAAGCCTTTCATCGGAAAGCTGGCCGATATCACCTCGCGGCCTACCACCTATGTCGTGATCCTGCTCTTCTACGTCGTCGGCTTCGTTGTCGCCGCCTGCTCCAGCACATTCGCCGCATACACCGTCGGCATCTGCTTCACCTCGGTCGGCAAGTCTGGCCTCGACCTGCTGAGCGACATCATCGTCGGTGATCTGACCCCGCTCGAGTGGCGTGGTTTCTTCGGCGCCCTTCTGTCCATCCCCTTCGTCGTCACCGTGCCCATCAATGGCTTCATTGCCGAGGCTTTCGTCGACAACTGGCGGTGGGGACTGGGCATGTTCGCCATCATGGTCCCGGTTCTGCTGACCCCGGCTATCTTCACGCTGTACGCCATGCAGCGCCGCGGTGAGAAGATGGGCATGGTCACCATGGCCGGCTCGAAGCAGGAGCGGACCGGCGCCGGTGCCGACGGCAAGAAGGGTGCTGCCCACTGGGGCAAGCTGCTGTACCAGGGCCTGATCGACATTGACATCCTGGGGCTCATCATCCTCGGCGTGTCCTTCGCCCTGCTGCTGCTGCCGCTGACCCTGGCCGAGGATGCCGACGGTGGGTGGCAGAACGGTAGCATCATCGCCATGCTTGTCGTCGGCTTCGTGCTGCTCATCGCCTTTGTCCTCTTCGAGGTTTACCTCGCCCCCGTGCCGCTCATGACCCAGCGCGTGCTCAACAATCGCGCCTTCATCGCTGGTGTCATCGTCTTTACCTTCAACCAGACCGCTTCGTCTGTTCGCAACACCTACTTCTCCTCTTACATCTACGTCATCAAGGAGTGGACCACCTACCAGTGGACCATCTTCCTGGGCATCACAACCATGGGTCTCAGTCTCCTGGGTCCCATCGTCGGTCTCATCCAGCGCCACACTCACCGCTACAAGTCCATGATGGTCTTCGGTGCCGTCGCTAGGATGATCGCCTACGGCATCCTGGTCAACGGCGCCACCGGATCCATGACCCAGGACACCGGCCGCCTCGTCGCCGCACAGCTCATCTTCTGTCTGGGCTCCTTCAACGTCGTCGGTGCGCGTGTGGGTACCCAGGCAGCAGTGCCCCACGAGGACATGGCGACCGTCATCGCCCTTCTGGCGCTGTGGTCGACCCTGGGCTCCTCGGTCGGCAGCGCCATCTCGTCCGCCATCTGGACCAACGAGATGCTGTCGCGCATGGAAGAGGAGATGATCCCGGCCGGCGCGGACGAGAAGACCATCAAGAAGCTGTACGGGTCCATCAAGAAGCTGCGCTCCGGCTACGCCTTCGACGACCCCATCCGCCAGGCCGCCATCCGCGCCTACGCCGCCATCAACGGCCACATCGCCATCGCCGCCCTGGTCCTCGCCTGCATCCCCTTCATCGCCACGCTATTCATGCCGGACTTCTACCTCGGCAAGCAGCAGAACGCCGTCACCAACACGGGTCTGGACGGCGAGAGGGTCGACGTCCCCACGCGCGAGGACGGCGCCCAGGAGGTGGACGCCCCCGCGCAGAAGTCGGACAAGTGGTACTCCAAGTTCATGAAGGCCTACCGACGAGAGTTGTAAGAGAGGATGGGCCTTTTTCAAAAGGGGACGCAACAATCTTTAAAAGGCGAGCCACGAGATGGCGCATCGGGTCGAGATGTTGGTCCTCCAGTCTCGGTCGCAAGGCACGTGTGAAAATCCCGCACTGCATTCATCGATGTTTCGCGGGGCCTGTTCAGTTATGTGGCCCCTCAATTAAAAACAGGTGTATGTGACAGTCCAAGGCATGGATATGCGATCGCTTCAGGCGCGCGTCCATGGCCAGTATTGAGCACATTTATAGTATTGGATAGCAGTATTTGTAATTGGGGGGCGGTGGATATTTTCCGGCTAAGCAGTCTTAGAACTAGCACAATTGAAGTCGAGATGTTGTTCTTGAAGATATGCCCAAGCTTTACTAAGGCGAATTCATCCTTGAATCTGACATGTCATCTGATATTTGCCCCGGCGTTCCCAGCAGAGTCAGCATAGGACAATTCCTGAAGTCTTGAAGGTGCAAAAAACACGCTCCAGCTCTCGAGAGACCCTTTCTCGATTATTTTAGCATCAAATCTATTCCCAACAGTATCAAAGAATTGAACATAGTGGTCGCAACTATTTCCAAGGAGTGTGAAACTCTTATCATAATACACCATCAAATTCGAAGGCTGTTATTTGCGTCTTGATTAACTAGATTCGTCATGGTCAGCTTTTAGAAACACCTGCGAGTGGAGTGATAACTGATGCGAGCGTTCATAACACTGAGATAACAGACCCATTGGCAAATTATGAGATATTGGCTAGCACAAATTTGACGGCGACGTCGACGAAGCCACTTGAGACTCGAAGCTCTGAATTACTTATCTTGATACTGCAAATGCTTGTATAAAACGATTCTCCTTTTTTTCTGTCTTTGTTTGTGAAAGCTTGAATGATTCGTGCCATTCATATATACCAAATCTATCCGATGTGACGTGAAGGCTCATTCACACCCTATTAATGCGTGAGGAACTTGAATGTTTGTAAGCCAATTGCCTCATGGCGACCAGATCAGATATCCTATTGAAGTAATTTCCTCCCCGCGCAATTCTCCGGATTATTGCTCTTTCTTGCAAAGTAGGCAGCGGACTCAGTCTGCACCCATGTGGAGGACCATATGCAAAGATGATTTTCTCCTCATATGTGATCACGGCCAATAGAAATATGTGGGTTCAGTCGCCGACTTCAATTGCTTTGGGCTTTACTGAAGCACCTATATACACGTTTATGTATTATCTCAATCTATACATTCTCCCTCGTTTGGCGCTTTTCGCCAAGCCGACTTGGTTGCCTTGACAAGTCTGCTGCCGCGTCGGTGTCGTGAACCGCCTGCGATCTGACACTGACCAACTCCAAGTTGGATTCCCCATCTGCATCGTGGACGTGCCTTGTACTTTCCAGCCGAGTGTCGTTCGTGGTGGACGCAGTGCTTCCCACTATCGAGGTAACCGGCAGCCAGAATTTCGACGTCAGCACACCACTTGCTCTGCCTGTCCCTCTTTTGCTGGGTCGGTTACTGTTCTCCGCGGAGGAAGGAAACGGGCTCTTCCTGGACGACTTTGACAAGCCTGTTGAGTCCAAGACCTTGATGACATATCTGGTAACGATAATTCGCGAGGCCGGTAGGTTCGCAACTATTAACCCGGTGGTCAATTCGACTGCTGTCCAGACGGCCGCGTTGTACAGTCCATCAGTGTTGGTCGACTTTGCCCAATTCCCAAAGAAGCCGATTATATATGTGAGACGTGTTATACTGATTGCAGTCAAGCTGAATTTTCCGTTAGTATTGAAAGAAAAGGTTCAAGTCTAAGGGGTTGTCTCACAGAATACCGCAGCCAAACATCAGAGTTACTGCCAACTTCCTCTTAAAGGTCATGTTCAGCCTCCAAACTTGTGTCCCTGGCAGGATGAGCATCCAAACGTCGATGGCGATATTGACAGCGGCATGCCCGTAAGCGAAAGCATTGATGTCGAAGCATGTACCCTTGTGCTCGCCATCCCAGCCTGTCCAAAAGTATGAAAGGGGCCGACATTGCGCCCAGCCCACGAAGAAAAATGTGGCTACTACAGCCACATTGAGTATCTGTGTACCCCACATCACTTTTTGGAAGCCGGGGCTTTGGAATATCCGCATGTAGAAGAAGCCTATCGAAATCTTGATCATCCCAAGACACAGATTGTAGACCGCTTCGAAGGCGAAGAAAACGATGAAGCTTCCCTCGATTTCCCAGAACTCCAGGGCCCAGTACGGCCTTCCAACTCCCAATTCGGCTTCGACGATACCGGAAGCGAAGAATAAGATAGCGAGGACCTGCCCAAGTTAAGTTCAGCCAATGCGCTTGCAGGTATCAGATGATAACGAGCGTTCCCGATGAGTTGTTCGAGTGGTGGTAATTTCCGGCTCCAAAGACGCCTTTCTTCCCGTAGCAAGCCACAAAATGACATACCCAAGCAATTACGATTGTCGTATCATCCCAGCCCCATGGTACCAGACGTAGAGCTCGGGTGGTCATCCTCAAGAAGAAGAATATCGAGTGCGCGACGAATAGCAGAGCATGGAGCAGCTTCAAGCTCCCCGCGGAATCTGTAACTGGGACGCCACATCCTAAAGAAGCGGCTCGTAGTGTCACTGTGTTCGATCCCGCTGTCAGTTGAGTATGGTGTTGCCGAACTTGAGGATGGCGTCTCACAAAGTTGGTTTTTGACAGTACAGTTCCCGATAACACAAGTTTTAACGAGGTCATTGTATACCGTGTCGTCGCATAGACATGTCTGGTTCGTGAGCGGGCAAGAGGACTGTGGGGCTTCAGAAACTAGGCAGGAGACCTGGGCAAGTCAGCTATTTGTTCCTAAACATCCAAAGCTAAGGGGCACGAGAGGTGACTTACACCACATGCTGGCACAGCTGTCAAGTTCAGCATCGCGCCGGCTGTGACAGGCGGGAGTGCAAAGGGCAAGGTGTGATCACAACGACAGGCTTTCAGCACATTTCAAGTCAAAGCAACTGTGACGAGATTCCACATGGCATTACCGCTACCTTTAAGCAATATGGGGACCAGGTCAAGTAGATTGGAAGTGCAGCGCCGAGCGCGGTAGTGTCGATTGCCGCTCCATACAGGATGGCACCTCATCCGCTCGGTCCTCTTCCCCGGTCGCCACCAATTGACAATCTTGGGAATTTTGTGCAAGACAAAAGGAAGCTAGAACCTCGAGACATGGTTTTGTCAGATGTGCGGGATTGATTGAAGGGGGGCCTGGGTGACATCGCTCTTGGGACGAACCACTGGCCCACGCTTGTCAGTGGGATGTGGTTCGCGGCGTCCGAGCGCGAAAGATCTTCAGACAGATTTACTGCAATCTGAAGGCCTGCGCACTGACCGGAACGGATGCTTGCAGTCGAGTTCCCCGTGTCCTCCTTTGTCTACTTCCAGTATGCTCGCCGATGGCTTAGCCACGGATCGATGTCTATTTGAACTCTGGACCATATCATGCCACTTCCAATGGTGCGCCCAAGGATCTGGGAGCCACTGTTTAGATCTAGCTCAGGGCCGCGCCGTTCCTTGCTAGTCTTGGTACGCCGAGATCTCTGCCGGCGCGTGGATTAGGTGGCGATTTATCTAGATCGTGAATCTTAATGACGGCGAGATACGCCTCGCTCCAGGTGCCGAAAGCAAGTACCTGATTCACATCGACTATAAATCTTGGTCAAACTCTCCTGTTGAAGCTTCAGGCGCGAAACGCCCGGCATTGGAAAAGCAGCTAGGCGCTAAAGATTTCGACCTGCATGCATGTGTCCGCTATTGCCTGCATGATCCTAGGCCAACATGTAGGTCCTCGAGATCGACAGACAGTTGACACTCCAGGACTGGAGACATTGCTGCACGTGTCCGCCTGTGCGGAGGCCATGCATAACCGAGCAGAAGAGGCACCGCGATCAGACCCCAGTCGGCAGTTTTATTGTCATGTCATTGTCAAAAACACCCCTGACGGACTTGGCGATTGGAAATCGGAGCATGACGAACATGATAATGTCGGGTTCCAGATGTCAGCGACGTCTTGCCACTGCTACCCAGCCAGCCCCTTTGCACGGCCTCAATGGCGTACTGACGAACGTGTTCCTGCCGACGGCCAATGTGACATTATGAGGAGTTAGCGCGAACGCCTTGAGCGCCTCTTCCCGAAAATCTGGTTCAAAGTCACTCTGACCATGCCTGCCATGCCAGTGCTTGCGAACCAATTTGCATTTACATCATTCATTTACTCTGCGTGCCGTGGTGCAGCTCGCGAATCTGTGGATCCACGATTGTAACCTTGTTTGCACCAATCTCGCCTTCCCTCTCAGCTCGCCTCGCTTGGTCACATATATTACACCGGCTTATATCCAGTAAACCTGGTTGATATGGTCGTCTTGTTAAGGGGATCATGATTGGTCAGAGCTTGTTACTCGCAGCGAAGCTTCAGTGCATCCAGGCACAAGCCAACACAATCTGCATTAGGCCATTGAGCAGAGGCAGCATTTTCACACATATCACGTTCAGTACCTGGGAATCCTTGGGAGTAGCCCGAGCATAACTCAAAGCCTATTTTATGCTTGTCTATGCAGCCCAGATTTGGATATACAAGACTATTCGCACTCTGTGCTTCACGCCGACTCCTCTGGTTTGCCGATATAAGGCAGGATGAGCTGAGAAGGATACTGACCGCCAAAGTAGACCGTGTGTTGGCCACGATTGAGTTCATGCTCCGGCCTGGGCGCAGACCAGTTTGCGTACTCTGCAATACTGTGATACTGGCCACCCACGCGCAACGAAATACTCTCCCCAGCACCGAAGTCGACGCCGAGGGCCCATATCCCTATTTCAAGCTTCACAACCGTACCCTTCGGCACAAGCTCTTGGCGGTCGTGTGGGTGGAAAGGGAAGTTCGGGTGGATGCTCTTGCTGGGATCAATGTGCCTCTGTGACGCACGGAGGATACCCATCTGTCCTAGGTGCACTGAAACAAGTGTCAGACGATCTGCGGTAACGAAGATTCAAAGTTGGACCTACAGTTCACGCTCTGCTGTTGCTTTTCTGGGATCTCCTTTATGCTGCCCACCGGGGTCGCGTTGACAGGGAAGTTCAGGTGCATCAAGTCTTTCCCGTCCTTGTCCTTCTTTCGCAGGATCACAAACACGGTGAAGTCGTCTGTGTCCGCTGCCGATACGTACAGGACTGTCTTAGGAAGACCAATCAGGCGTGAGGCGGAAGGGAAAGTGTGAGTGAACTCGACCCAAGAGTGTCTGTCCTCAGAGTTGTACGCTGCTGTCGAGACCTCGCTCGGGGACTCTTCCAGTAATTTCCCGCCTGCTGCAGCGAAAAGGTTGAGGTACTCCGTTTTTGGAACCGGGAAATTCTCCAACACAATGTCATGCACGGCCTCTCGGTCGCCAAACTGCAGGGCAGCCCACCTCACTTTGGGCGTGTCTTGCTCCCAGCCATTCTCTTCACCTTTGAGGTAACGGTCCATGAACTTGAAAAGCTCCTCATGGGCCTCTGGACAGGAGTAAAGCTCGAACCACTCTTGGTAAGAGCCCCACCGAATCCACTTCTTGGAATGTGGGATCTCCATCCACGCGCGTATGCTGCCCATGTTGTGCAGATTCGACACGTCACTTCCGCGGATGTAAGCCGGACACTCGATCTTGGACAGATCGACTCGCTTATCTTTCCAGAATGCATTGATGGTGGGCGACCTCCGGTACATTTCCGCAAAGTCTTCGACCCCGGAGTTCGGCGGACCCCTGAGAATCTCCTTGGTGATGAGGTCAAAGTTTGACATGGAAAACCAACCACCGCGACAGAACTGCTCGCGGTACAGGTCACTTGCACCCTCCCATGGTGCGATGGCTTTGAGACTTGGCGGCCTGGTGCTCGCGATAAACCATTGGGAGATGGCGAGATAACTGTTTCCAGCCATGCCCACGTTTCCGTTGCACCAGGGCATCTTGGCGACGGCCTCGATGACATCGTAGCCGTCCTCCCCTTCCTGAGTCCCCATAATGACCATGGATCCGTCACTATTGCCCGCGCCGCGCGTATCCACGCTGATCAGGGCATAGCCATGAGGACACCAGACGGCTGGGTCGAGGCCCTCGAATTTCTCGAGACCGGACAGCTCGCCGCGCTTGACGCATGTGTGCCACACAGTCATTGGCAACATGTCCAGCGCCGAGTATTTCTTGCCGTATGGAGACCAGGAGAGAATGGCGGGAATCTTGTTCTCTGGTTTTGAGACGTCGAGACTGGCTTGAGAGGCGGGCCGGTAAACATCCATGTAAATACGCACTCCGTCCCGCGCGGTGACTGACACATCGTGGTCGACGCGGATGTCAATAGGAAGAGGTTTGGTGTCTGTCTGGCTAAAGGGGCGACTGCCAGCAGGGTGCACTGTGTGTGTGCCGGGTTTGAAACCCTCACAGCCATTCTCGCCTTCTTTGGGTTGTGACAGTCGTTTGATGGACACTTGAAGAGGGATTGGAGCCATGTTGCTTGATCTGTCGCGTACGATTATCGAATGCAGTAAAGAGAGTCTGCGCCAGCACTTATGATACCTCCAACCACGATGTTGTGTGCTCGCTGTACAGAGAACAATAATTTTATGGTGAATTCGTGCAGAACACTATTCAATCATCTGGGCCAAACTCGATTTTAACACCGCCCAACACTGTTCCCTTGGTTGCATTCCGGGAGTCAACCTCGGACTGCAGATGCACCGAGGCTCGTGACGAGACTTTATAACATCGGCAAGGTGGGCGTTGTACGCGTAAAAAGAGCTACAGTCGCGCAAAGCCCAAGCTCACGAGTGACAGCGCCGCGTCTTTCAGGGTCTTCCCCAACTCAGGAGTGGCCCCTTCCCCGCAACGGCGATGGTGGGGGGAGGGGCCAGCGCTATATACTCCTCGGGGCACTAAGATCTCCCTCGGAGTAGTGAAACCTATGAGAGAATATGTCCACTACCGATCAAATGTTACACAAATCCACTCAAGGATAAATAAGTCTCTTGTGACTTCAAGAGGCTCTTCTCGATCCCTCCCTTCAGACAAGATCAATTTCACCCACAAGCATCATCCAGCATAGAATTATCTTCTACTCACTTGAACATGTCTACCACAACAACTACAACTCAGACTCCTGAGTCTGAGGCCAACCAAACCTTCGCCGCTCAGTTCGAGACCAAGGATCTCGTGGACTTCGATACCAGCAAGGTCTACGGCGACTGGCGCGATGAGTTCCATAAATATGGCTGCGTGCTCATCAAGGGCGTAATCTCGCCTGAGCGCGCCAAATACTACGCCGACAAGCAGATTCAGTGGCTCAAGAACTTTGAACTCGGCTTCGATGAGAACAACCCTGAGACTTGGACAGAAGACCATCTGCCCGTCAGCTTTAAGGGTGGCATGTATTTCTCCTATGGTGGACCTCATGAGAAGATGGCCTGGGAAGCACGCACCGAGCCAGGCGTTGTGGATGTCTTCGAGAAGCTCTGTATGTAACTATGGTTCCTTTGATCGGTTTCTGTTCCTGGCGTATCGCATACGGTCAGCCTTCGAGGGCTGTCCCATTACTCCACCACAAATCACTAACATATCATAGGGGAAACAAAGGAGTTGATATGCTCTTTCGATGGCATGAACATCTCAATGCCCAACCGAAAAGATGTCAGATGGTCACCATGGCCTCACTGCGACCAGAACCCTGAGCGCAAGGGGTAAGTGGGCATCTTTCCCAGACTGTATCTGTCGCCACTGCTAAATACCAGCCATAGCATGCAAGCCGTTCAGGGGCTTCTGAACTACTCTCCCAACGGTCCCAAAGACGGAGGTCTCATGCTGATGAAGGGCTCAGCCAAGCTGTTCAACGAGTTCTTTGCTCACAAGCGTGAGTCCAACGACCACGAGGACGCCCCTCCACCAGAGATCAAGTACATGGATCTCTACCTCTTCTCAGAGAAGGACGTCAAGTGGTTCGAGGAGCGCGGCTGCGAGCTCATCAAGGTGAACATGGAGCCGGGTGACTTTGTGCTCTGGGACAGCAGGACAATGCATTATGCGAAATTGCCTGAGGGAGAACAGATTCGGAATGTCCAATACATCTGCATGACCCCGCGCAGGTTCGCAACGGAGGAGGCTCTGGAGGCCAAGAAGAAGTGCTTCGAGACCTACACTGGCACAACTCACTGGCCACATTGCAACATCAGGCCGGCTGATAATAAGCCCATGAGGAATGGGGAGGTCTGTCCTAAGTATAGGACCGAGCCATTCGAGAAGCCTGAGGTCACGGATACGGTGCTTCGGTTGGCGGGCGTCAAGGCTTATTAAGTTTCAGTTAGAGATAGTAGTGCTAGCAAAAAGATTGACCCTATATATACACATGTACACATTTTGATCCCTTATCTATGGTATTGGCTGGGATTGCCGAGTGCAGCACATTCTCAGACCACCGCGTCTTTCCCAAAATCTCATCCCATGCCTGGCCTGAAGAATTCATTACGTGTATCATTCCTATTTCATCGCAAACAGTTAAGCTCACAACTACGAATTGAGTTGCCGTGAATCTGCTAAACATAGGCCTGTGTACCAGCGATCTAGTACCCATCATCCCAACTTAATTGTAAATCCCTAGACAGAGGACAGGGTCATTTGCGTGGATCCATTTGGTGCTAAACGCTAAAGCCGTCCACTGAACTGACCGGTATTTCGAATCGAAATGCTTGGGCCGCAGACCTTGCAACTACCGGCCGGGATATTGTGCAAGTCCAGAGATGCATGAAAGCTCCATAAGCGTGCGTGGCCTTCCATTAGTGAAATCTCTACTCGATTCCAAGGCATGGAGAGGGTCAGGGATACCCACTCACTGTTGATGCCTGCCTCCGAGGAGCAACTTCGGATCTCCATACCCTAGCTCCCTGCTAAATGCCCAGAGAGCGGCTCCACCTCCCCAGATTTCGGAATCTGGGGGAGCCACCCCGCACAAACTTGGTGCAGCCCGAGCTATAGAAATCGAGCCGAGCCCCCGGGTCGGTGCAAGCCGTCCGAACGCACTCAGTGAACCGAGGGCATCAGTCGACAACAGCCCAGATTCAGCCAGACATGGCACCACCGGCGGGCGTGAGACGGGATTCGACCCACCTCGCTTTCGGGGCCGGAGCAGGAGCAGGATCCGGAGCCGACATGGACGTATCTAATGATTCACCCGGCCAGGAGTCCGTCACGGCTGCGGACAGCAACGGTGACAAGGCCGAGCATGCGCCAAAGCGGATACGTCTGAATCTCGCCTGCAATCAGTGTCGCAAACGAAAGGTGCGATGCGACGCGGAGACACCGAAGGTAAATTGAGCCTCGAGAACGAGGCGTGCCTCTTCTGCTTCGCGTCTTGTCTCCAAATATTACTGTACAATGTTCTTCCCAGGCATCTCATTGTGGATCTGAGTGTCTTGAGTCCTACTTACAGCCTAGGGCGATTAGCACTCTGAAAAACTTTCTCACAATGACATCGAAGACAGCTAACATTCGGTAGTGTCGAAATTGCTGGCTCCGGGACGAAGACTGCGAGACTACAGACCCACGTCATCCCGAGGCAGGACCCGTTGTTGTGCGTAAATGGGCTACCAAAGATGGTCTTCTCCCGGGTCAAAACCCAGCTGCGACCCACCGTAACCAGGCCTATGTGCCCAAACACATTAGTGCATCACCTCAAGACCGTCCAAGTAAGTTAATTATGCAAATTGTGGAAATCCCAGTGCAATATCAGACCAGAATAGGTCGAACAAAAAACCCATTTATGTGGGACTCGATGCAGAGGCACTTTGGAGCTGTGAATACCGCGGCCCCTTGAAGTTGGATTGAACCCTTATTCAGAGTCCGCAGTATCGATGGGATACTGACTCTTTTTCGCCAGATATCCAAAACCACACCTCGCCCCAGAACATCAATTCCGCAGCAATCGGCACAAGACATGAGGCAACTAGCAGATCGCCCAATGACTGGGGCTCAACACCGAACTTTGGACCCAACAGTACGCCGTCAAATGGCAACAGCGGCACTGGAATGAATTTCTCAAGACACACAAACACATCTCAGCCTTCCGACTTGAGGACGCAATCATGGGTCTCCAAAGCATATGACGCCGCTGCTCAGGGCCAAGGAGACGATCCGGATCACGCGGCAAATGGTGAACATCCTGATATCGTCATCAACACCGATGATAACTCCGAGAAAGTAAAGGTTAGTACCTCTTGTCTCTGTGCGGAAATCAAAACCGAAAACTACGACACGATGCTGATTATTAACTCAGTATCTTGGCGGAAGCAGCTTGCAGTGTTTGACTGCTTTCTTGGACATGCACCTGCGAAGGAGGAGACTCCCGACCATAACACCATGTTTCAGAGAAGGAATGCGATTTGTGGAAGAGTTTGACCTTCCCTTGAGTCTCACGATACCCAACCTACCGAATTTCTCCATTCAAGACCATATCGAAACATTTTTTGTGAAAATTTGGCCCTTAATACCCGTCATCGACCGTAAATTCGTGGCTGCAGAATTCGACAGACTTTACAGCAAGCAGCTCTCGCATCCCGGGGGTCTCGGTCAAATCATGAGTAAACAGGTATGTTAAAGGCCTCATGAGTAATCTCGATTACATTTTAAGAAAGACTAATTTCAATTCAACAGGATGTACCCTCGGTCGTCTCTATTTTTGCTATTCTAGCGATGGGTGCGGACGAAATCGCTGGCTCTTCGACAGATTTTGGGAACTCCTATATTGAAGCTGCGTACAGTCTCTATGGGCACTTGGTCGCCAGTCCTTACTTGCCGAGTGTCCAAGCTTTGATACTACTCGGATTTGCCCTCCGTGGAAAATCCAAGGACGGCCAGTGCTGGCAGCTCACTGGGCAAGCAATCCGAATAGCACACTCTATAGGACTTCACCGGCACATATCATCGCGTTCGAGACAGGCGAACAGAGGCTTCCCAGAAACTCATACCTCTGATCAAATCAGCACGGAAAGTCTTTCTTTAGAAGCGCGAGTCTGGTGGTCATGCTACGCAATTGAGAGGCTTATGGAGCTGGAAACTGGCCGGCCCTCAGCTTTGACCGAACAGGAGATTGACCAAATCCATTTCCCACACCCACATAACTCGGAAGGAGACTCCGTCACGGGGCCTCTTCATCTCTTTATACTGTGGGTATCCCTAACACGCGTCATGGGCCAAATAAGCGAGCATCTGTACCACAGACGCATTTCAGATTCATGGCAACTCTTGTATGAGACTGGGCGACTTGATCAGCTCCTTCTCGAGTGGGTCAAGACGGTACCGGAGGGCATCAAGCCAGGTCACGAGCTGGTCCATCTAGGGCCCGACACAGAGGACGCCGAATCTGGGCATCAGCATCAACATATCGCCGCATTCCTATCGTTGCAGTATTATCAGGCGCAAATAACCCTGTTCAGGGCATCCCTGGCATTCCCAACACAGAAGTACCTAGAGGAGATCAGGACGAGGAACGCGACCAGGCGGCTTCCCTCGTATCTCCGGCTGCTGCAGAGTCAGAATCTCAGCATTGCGGCCGCGAGATCCATGGCACGTCAGGTGCTCGAGATCGCAGATCACGTCGTATCCTCAAAACACGTCTTTGCGCCAACTCAACCATTTCTTGCCGCGGTCGTTTTGGGGTTAAATATCCTGAAGAACCCCGGCAAGAGAATGATCAGGAGTGACGTGGAGTTATTGGTTGGGACAACCGAATACATTGAGGTGTTCTATCGAAAGACGGGGCAGTCAACAGAATTCATAAAGGGATGTGAGAGGCTGAGGAACAGCATCTTGGAGGCTGTTGCCTCGGAGGGTCAGAGTCCTATTCAGGAGAGAAGGGACAGTGAAGTTGCCAACCAGGGGAGACAACTGATGCCAATTACGAGCACCCATTCGAACGAAGACGTTCGCAATTCTGGAGGAGCCGACATTCACATGTCTGGCATCGAGCCATTAATGGTTTCAAGGGAGGGGCCTCCATTCTTCGAAGCATATGAAGAAATCACATTGGAACAGCTCTGGACGTCGATGAGTACTGACTTTATGATGGGCCAGCCGCTCGATTTTAATCACTCAGTAGGATAGCTGAAATTTCATTGACTGATTGGAACATTTCACAAGCCAATTTGTGGACTCTAATTTCTCGTTTGATTCTTCAGTGTCTTGTTCAATATCAAACCTAGCATGGATCAACAAGCTTAAGCTTGTCCATTCCGTCCACCAAGCTCGGCCCCTCTGTGTTTGGCGAAGTGTCGCCTTTCCTTGACTGCTTTTCCAACCAATCAACCGCCCCTTCATATTCACAGTTGAACCTCATAAACTCAGCAGGATTCAACGTCACTTCTCTGCCCGCTGTGCCTGGCCGTGCCTGATCTCTGCTATATGCCTGGATCAAGCTGGCTCTCTCGTACCTAGCCTTGAACATTTGTCCCAAAGCCTTCTCCACCTGCTCCTTCGAAACCGGCCGCTCAGTAAGATGAGACAGGAATGCTTGTAGAGCCTCCGCGTCTTCAATCGCCTGACTGGCACCCTGGCCCTGAGTCGGTAGCATTGCATGTGCCGCATCACCGATGACCACCACTCGTCCGTTGGTCCACTTTGGCAAAGGGTCGATGTCACGGAGCTGCCACAACCCGATCTCATCATCCTCTGCTTGGTCAAAGATGGCACGAAGCCAGGCAGGGAAATCGGCGAACGCAGTCAGGAGCTCTGGCTTAGAGCCCGGGCGCGTCCACGAGTCGTCCCCAAGGTCTTCGGTGGTCTCGTCTGGCACCAGGGCAACGATTCCAAGCAGGGTGCCGGCTCTCCCCGGCCCCATGATGACCCGCTTGTCCTTGCCGACAATCATTGTCGTAGCTGCTGGATCCTCCATTTGGAGGATTCCTTCTGGAATTTGTTCAGTTGGGAGCTTTGCGGCTGGTATGAGCATCCGATAGGCGGAGAGTCCAGTAGGCTGAGCGGTCCTTTCCTCGCCGACCACGATATTCCTGAGGACTGATTTGATGCCATCCGCGCCGATGATGAGGTCCGCTTTCAGGTTTTCACCATCTTTCAGAGACACAGTCCCTTCAGCCGGGTCGCAATCCACTACATCAGCCGCAGTCCTGATAACAACCGCTGGCTTCCCCTCCCAGCCATCTTTAGTCGTAGTCGCCGCCTCTCTCAAGGCTGCGTGCAGATCTTGCCGGTGGTACAGCATCCGGTCTGCGCCAAACGTGCTGGTGCTTAGGGGGATCTCTCGGACCAAGGTGCCTTCTGTGCTGAACATGCGAAAAGCCTTGTCGGCTTGGGGCTCCGCGACCCGTTGCAGAATGGGATCAAGGCCCCATTTCGTCACGATCTTGGACGCGTTTGGCTGCAGGGAGATCAGGGCACCTGTCTCCCTGAGCATGCGAGAACGTTCTAGCACCGTGATCTGACGCCCAGGAGCGCGTAATGCGATGGCCTAGTTGGCTTGGTTAGAGTTTCGAATTGTACGAGTTGTCACTTAGATTAACTAACAGTAGCGAGTCCTGCTATGCCTCCGCCAACAATGATGACACGAAAGTCATCGCTAGATTCCGTTGAAGCCATGGCAGCGCCAGATTTGAATTAGGGGTTTGAGAAGTCTTGAGCAGGTATCACGAGAAATGCATGTGACCACCAATGTCTTCGCAAGACCAGGGGTTTTNCCCCCCCCCCAGTCTCATGCCGGCTCCAGTTTCGCGGCCCCAGTCTCTCCCGAGGAGTTGGCGGGCCCGGGGTTCAACCGGGCCTCCACACCTTACCCCTGAGTGCTCCGAGGAGCCTAAGTGATCCGAACCGAACCGAGCCGAAACCCTTGTAGCAGGTCCGTACGGCTTTGATTTGATGATGCAGTGCGGCATCACTAACGGGAGCACCAAAAGTCGACCTCGGACTGGTTTATTATTTGCCATCCAAGATGTTGTTAAAATTGCGGCCCACTACTCAATGCAATCAATGCCCAGGTACTCGGCAAAGTTGGCATAAGCAAGATACAACAACCCTCCTAGCATCTTTGAGAATACACTATTGCGATATTCAATATTCACCAAGAGCTTGATCCAAAAATCACAATGGTGATCAACTCCACCACAGTCACTGAGCCCACCACCCGGGACCAGCCCACTGGTGACCATGGCCTGAAGACCGGCAACAGAGAGCAAAGCGGCTACCGCATGAAGGTCGACGGCACCGATCCCGTATTCGGCGATTGGCGTGACGACCTCGTGCGGGATGGCTACGCAGTCGTCAAGGGTGCCGTGCCGCCCGAGAGGGCGCTGCAGTACGCCGACAAGATGTACTCGCTCGCCGAGTCGTTTGGACTCGGATATGACCGCAATGACCCCTCCACTGTCCACCCTGACAAGCTGCCTGTCATCAACGAAAAGGGCATGCTACTTCCGTACGGCGCTTGTCATGAGGACTTTGTCTGGGATATCAGGAGTGAGGAGGGGGTCCTGAGTACGTTCGAGAGTGTCTACGGAACCAAAGACTTGCTCGTTTCTTTCGACACAATCAACTACGGCTTCCACAACCGTGAGAACCTCCCGTCGAACAGCCCCTGGCCTCACCAAGATCAGGACCCGGAGATTCCTGGGTTCAGGTGTCTCCAGGGTCTGGTGAACCTTTTGCCGAATGGACCCAACGACGGAGGTCTCATTGTGTGCAAGGGCGCGCACCTTCTCAGTGAGGAGTATCATGACCACTTCCGTGGGAATGAGGATCGCATCCCGCAGTGGACGAACGAGTGGTACGGTTTCAAGGACGAGGGCATGCAGTGGCTCAAGGACCGCGGCTGCGAATGGGTCAAAGTGGAGGCGGGCCCTGGCGACCTGCTTCTTTGTAAGTGCTTCCCATCCTGAATTCCCGAACTCTTTTGCCGTTTTGTATTTCCAACTAACAAATTTTACGATAGGGGACTCTCGTGCTCCCCACTACAACGTCCCGGCCACTGGAGAGCAGGACAGGCTTGCCATATACACCTGCTATATGCCCGTTGCAGACGCCAGCCAGGATGATCTGATCAGGAAAAAGGACGCATGGGACAGGAAGGTCGGCACGACACACTGGCCTAATGCCCAAGTCTTGGGAACAAATAAGGCCATGCGCAACGGAAAGCCTGATAGTGTACAAAGGGACAGGCCGCTCCACGAGCCCGTGCTCAGCGAGAGGGCTTTCAAGCTTACTGGAATACCGTACATCAAGGCCTAAGGACCTGAAATTGCTATTGCCATGTACTTCTATTTTGATTTCAACGAGAATGTCACTGTTCGGACTGTAATCACAAAATGCACAAGGATGACGGTTTCGTGAGCTTTGTCTTTGAGAAGTGAACTGCAATCTGAATGACCTTGCTTGAGCTGATCAATATCGATCAGTATCATCGATACTAGGTGGGCTCTGGAGCCAAGAGTGGCTTCAGTTGGTGACTGTGAAGTGTCACGGTGGCTTCACATCTCCCATTCACGTGGCTTGGAGGCTGAATTGCCGTTTTGGTGGCCCTCGGATTACCACTACTTGGGGCAAGTCCAGTAGTCTCCGAAAAGGCAGTGGGTGGCTTCGGTTCGGTTTTCTGCCCCGGATCTCCCCCGCAAATGCCACCCACCCGACCCCAGATTCCTTCCCCACACTTGCCAAGTAGCACCCCAGACTGGCGGGATTTAGCACCAAGAATCTTGGTCTAACAAAGGGGCACGCGGACAGCTGAAACCGGGGCAAAAGGTATGGCACCTGCTCCGAACAAGACTATCACAGTTAGCGGAGCTGGCCCAAGCCATCAGGGATGAGGCCGGCCCCAGCGTTGAGCCGACGAGACCTTTCCGGCTCGTTGGCGTAACATCAAATGCCAGGCTTTCGGTTGGTCGTTGCAATGAATGTCCCCTTGCCCTCCTTGGCCCCCTCTCCGGGGTGAAGATACGGGCGAACCGAAAGGAGATGATACCATAAGAACAGCGAGTTCCACGTCGTATTGTCACCTTGACGTGCCCGTGAAGCTGTCATCAGCTCATAGCAGCGACCTCATTACCTTTCTACACGTATTCTGAAGAACTATCGGTCGTGGAGTGTCACGATGGGTGAAGATAAGTCAACTATACTTGTATGCAATTTTCTGCTATCCTCTCCTTTTCAATGTCTCTCTCTCTCTTTCTCTCTCTCGCAGGTCTCAAGATATACTTGAACACATTGAATTGTGTTGAGTCCCTCGGGATCACTTGGTGACATGGAGCAAGTTTAATGATTCAGACCTCGCTGACTTTTCGCGCGCAAGCATGTCGAGTCGCGTGATGAGATCGACATTGCCAAAGCGGCGGCTTTAGCAGAGCAGCCCGAAGACTTCCATGGCGACGTCGGCCTGGCAGGTCCAGGAGACACAGTCTACCTGATTCCGACACCAAGTCCAGATCCTCGAGGTACGCGAAAGGCTTCTCAATCCGCAGTCTTAACACGAAATCTTTTATTATCGAATGGATTACTTATAATCTCAAAACAACAGATCCTCTCAACTTGCCTGTGCTTCGAAAATGGGTCAGTCCTCACTCCAGCTTATTATACATGTCTCGATGGTTTTAACATGGAGGCATCTAGGCTCTCCTGACATTTGTGGCGATATATGCAACCGTTGGGTTGACAATGGTCAGCGGGCTGGTAAGTTTGACGTCTCGTCCATCGATAATCTGAATCTACTCCGCGTGAGCCAAATAGCTGACAGGCGGGCCATAGGGAGGAGTCCTTGGTACTTTCATACCAATATACGTGGCAGAAGGACGTAGCGAGGCTGAGATCACCTGTGAGCATCTGTCTGGAGTTGATTTTAATTTTTCCAACGCTAACGTATGTGCCAACGAACAGGGCTTATGACCTTTCCCACCCTATTTATGGGGATTGGAAACTTGATTGGAATGCCCCTCGCCCTGGCCATCGGTCGACGCCCCGTTTTCTTGACCTCTACGCTCATACTCGTTCTTTCTGGCGGTCTCTGCGCTGGCCAAAAATCCTACACGATGCATCTCGCTTCACGCTGTGTTATGGGATTGGCCGCGGGACAGTCCGAAGCCCTCTGCCCCCTAATGGTGCAAGAAACCTTCTTCCTTCACGAAAGAGGCCGGACCCAGATGTACTTCACGGCCATCAGCAACATCCTGACCAGTGTCTTAACGCTTCTCACTTCGTACATTGCGGCATCCATCGGCGTCAGCGGCTGGTACGGCCTGGGTACTGGGCTCGCCGGGTTTGTCTTCATCTGCAGCATCTTCTTCGTTCCTGAGACCAAGTACGATCGGCCGATCGCGGCATATCAGGGCAAAGGTTCGAGTGTGAGCCAGTTCGCCGGCCAGACGGACGGCCGGTCCGAGAGCGACGATGCAAGCCCCGTTGCGACGAACTACCTTGTGCGTCGAATCTCGACGACCGATCCGCGCGAGTTGGACACAGTCAACTACAAGCCGAGGACGCTGGCGTCGGACATGCGCCTGTTTGTGAACAAGCCGGACTGGGAGGAAGGTCTTAGGACGTGGCGTCGGATGTTCACTGTCATGTTGTTCCCCGATATCCTCTGGGCTTTTGTAAGTACTGTGGCGGCTGGAAGTTTTGCGAATTATATCCCTGGCTGACCATCATACAGCTTCTCAATGGACTCACCATCGGCGTCAACATCTCGCTTGGGACAACTTATGGCTCCATCCTCGCGGCCCCTCCCTACTCATGGGCATCCAAGTATATCTCCTTCGCAATGGCCGGGCAGATCGTCGTGTCGTTCGTTGCACTGCCGCTACTAGGTGCTGGCTCCGACCACCTCGTCCGCTACCTCTCAAAGCGGAACGGGGGAGTCCACCGGCCAGAGTACCGCCTCGTGCCTCTCGTGTTCCCTATCATCGTGGGTGTTCTGTCTGCCATCTTGTACGGGCAGGCGGCCGCGCACCCGGACCGGCTGCACTGGTTCGCCATCGTGTTTGCCGTCAACGCGTACTACTTTGCCTTTGTTGGGGCGAACCAGTGCGGCATCGTGTACTCGCTCGACTCGTATCCGACAAGGTCGGGCCCGGCATTGGTTGTCATATGTGCGATGCGTGGAATTCTAAGCTTTGGTACGTCGTATGGCGTCACGCCCTTTATTCAGCAGAGGGGGTATGATGGGGCATACCTGATCTACGGTATCTTGACTGGCGTCCTGGGAGCTATGGGCATCGTGGTGTACTTCCTGAGCGGGAGGATTCGGGCGTTCTGCTCCCGGTGGGCGGTGCCAACGAGTGAGACAAAGCCAACGTACTCTTAAGGATTCATAGAAGATTGTATGGGTGACTTTTGTTGCTGTCAGTTCCTTCAAGCAGGAAGTGTGTGGTCTACCACAGCTAGCGTTAATCACATTTTATGTTACGCATTGGCCGTGAAGGTAACTTTGTAGTCGGATGGTCCTGCCTACAGCCTGACAAGGCCCAAAAAAGAAAAGGCTTTCTGACTGTTTTGTGTCCGTTTGTTTCCAAACTGTCTGCGTGTCCGTCGTGCTTAGCACTTCCACCCTGCCCCAAAACCCTACCACACTTTCTGAAGCACCTTCATCATCCGTCTTCCACATCGTTTCCCCTTGACATCCACAACATCCACAGTTCGTTATCCCACCACACGGCACCCATAGGAGGCATCCCAAAGAGTGTCATCCCATCATCCCAACGGAGAGTATCCCACACAACACTGTCCCACAGAAGGGTACCCCACAGCAAGCTATCCCACAGGAGGACATCCCACAGGAGAGCATCCCACAAGGCATCATCCCAGAGGAGATCGTCCACATAGGAGGGTATCACACACCAAAAAACACCATGGCTGACCCCCCAGTCAAACAAGAGACACGAAACCGCGTCAAGGCCGACCCGGATTCTTCTGTCCAGGGAGGTTCCGGTGGCTCCGACAACGACAACATCAACCAGCTCGCCTCCACATCGTCAGTTTTGGAGCTCGAGTGTAAGCAAAGCCACTTCCTTTCCTTTATCGCTAATTCCATCGTTCTGGGTTCAATCGCAGTTTGTTAACACACATTAGCCGGTGTCCAGGTCGGTGTCAGCCTTCTTGAGGACCTCAAGGAGGTCCTGAATGCCCATGGAGCTGGAAATCCCCAAGTATCCCAGTGGCTCCAGCACATTCAACAAGTGGAGGAAAAGGCCAAGCCAGCTCGTTTCGTTGTCGGTGTGGTCGGTATTACCGGCGCGGGAAAGAGCAGTCTCATAAATGCCGTCCTCGATGAGGAGAGGTATGCAATGAACCCCGAAACCTTCCCACCTTTCTTTCCTTGTCGAATGTTTTGTTTGCTGATGGTCCTCCAGACTGGTGCCCACCAGCGGAATGCGAGCGTGCACTGCGTCAGCCACCGAGATCTCGTACAACTACTCAGACGACCCGAATGAGCTGTACCGCGCCGAGGTTGAGTTCATCAGCGCGGATGAGTGGTCCCACGAGCTCAAGAGCCTTCTCGATGATCTCATTGACGGCAGCGGAAAGATTTCTCAGGACTGCTACAACCCTGACACTGAGGCCGGACTTGCATACAGCAAGATCAAGGCCGTCTATCCACACCTGAAAAAGGAGGGAATCGTCAGACGCGCGAACGATTCAGCTGGATTGGCTCGGGAGCCCTTGATATCCGCAGTTCTGGGCAGCATCAAGCAACTTTGTGCCACTTCCTCCGAAGACCTCTATGAGGGCCTCCAGAAGTACATTGACAGCAAGGAGAAGAAAAGCTCTGAGATGGAGTACTGGCCTCTCATCAAGGTAGTACGAATCTACTGCAAGGCTGCTGCTCTTTCTACGGGCACTATTCTTGTCGATCTCCCCGGTGTGCAGGACAGCAATGCTGCAAGGGCTGCTGTTGCCGAAAACTACATCAAGATGTGCAACGGTCTATGGATCACCGCTGGTATTGACCGAGCTATCAGCAACAAGGCCGCGCAGGAACTCCTCGGGAACAGTTTCAAGAGGCAAATGAAATACGATGGAGCCTTCTCTGGAGCGACCTTCATCTGCACGAAGTCGGATGATATCCTGACGGCAGAGGTTGAGAAGAGCCTCAATGTTGAGGACGAAGTTGAAGATTACTGGCAACAGATTGAGCTTTTGGGGTCCAAGATCGACGAGCTAAACGTGCGCATCAAGGGCCTCAAGAAACAGAAAGACGACGTCGAGGAACAGGTGGAGCTGTTGGAAGCGAGCTCCGACCAGTGGGAGGAACTGTTGGAGAAGCTTACCAATGGCGAGCTCGTATATCGTCCTCTCGAGACCGGCAAGAAGCGAAAGCGCAAGGATGATGGTTACGACTCAGATGACATCGAAGACTCCTATGATGCTGGAGAGAAAAGCCAAGCTTATCGGGATCAGGAGACATCACTGACAGAGGATGAGATCGAGGATGAGCTGGCGAGCATCAAGGCCCAGAAGAAGCAGGCCCGCAAGTCCAAGAAGAGCGCTACTAAGCAGATTGCAGAGGCTGAGAAGGAGTTGGCTGAAGCCAGTGCCAACGAGGCAAAGATGCAGTCTGAAATGAGGTCGCTCTGCATTCGGGGAAGGAACAACTATTTGAAGGACTCTATCAAGCGAGATTTCGCATTGGGCATCAAGGAGCTCGACCAAGACCTTGCCATTGAGGAAGATGAGCTTAATTTCGACCCGGACGAGAATATCCGAGATTACGACGAGGTTGCGCAAAGTCTCGCCGTTTTCTGCGTCTCGGCACGCGCCTATCAAAAACTGTCTGGCAGACTCGAGAAGGACCCAGTCCAAATCGATGGTTTCGCCTTCCTTGAAGACACGGAGATTCCCCAGTTGCAAGAACACGCAAAGAGACTGACAAAGCGTGGCCGAATCAGTTCTTGCCAGCTCTTCCTGAATGAGCTAAACCAACTCTTGAACTCCATGAGGCTCTGGACTGCCGGAGATACCTCCACGGCTGTTAGCAAGGACCAGAAGCTTGATGAGAAGGTCTTGCTTGCTTGCTTCACGAAACTCGATGCTGCCCTCCGTCAAGCCATCAAGGACTGTCACACAGCCATGCAACATGATCTGCAGAAGCTGTACAAGAAATTTGACCGCCTGATTCCAACGGCTTCTGGAAACGCGGTTGAGATTACGACTGGATGGGGCAAGTCTCGATCTGATGGTGGCTTGTTCTGGGCAACGTACAAAGCCACGTGCCGTCGCGATGGCAAGTTCTCTGGGTCGTCTGGCCTGAAAGACTTCAATGCAGAGCTTTTCGAGCCCATCGATAGACAGTTGGCCGGAGTTTGGGAGAGGACCTTCCAACAACGTATCCCTTCGGTCCTAGGAGGATTCATCAAAGTATGCAAGGTGAACCTCGACATGTTCCACGACGACGTTGCTGCCAATGTACCGGGCGCCGCTGCCAACCTCAATGGGCTCAACATGCTCAGGCAGCAGAAGCGGACTCATCAGAACATGCTGGATGCGGCTCCCAACTTCATTCGTGCGAGTATTACAGAGAATCAACGAGAGGCGAACCGGGGATTTACGCCTGTCATTCAGCAGGCTATGCAGTCTGCCTACGATGCCTGTGCGAGTGACCGAGGTGGGTCCTTTATTGTTTGAATTTAAACGCCCCACCCAGTCTTGCTAATGAAAGTATTAAAAACAGGCCTGGGCACCTGGGCTCGCATGAAGTCCACTATGGAGTCCCACGTGGACGATGCCCGCAACACCATGTTCAGAGAGGCGTGCAATGCCGTCAAGGGACAGCTGGACATGATGTGCGCAGGCGTCGAGCAATGGATGACCGCGTTCACACAGGATTTGCTCGCCAAGCTGCAGCGTGACTATCTCACGACTCTCGTTGGAGGACGAGCCGAAGCCACTGCTGGCCTGCCCCTGGTCGAGCGCGTCCTGTACGAGCAGGTTCGGCTTCTTCTCGAGGGCGCCGATTCTAGGTTCGCGCAGTTCTCATTCGCGGCGAATGGTGAAGTACTTGCCGCTGCTGTGGGCTCTGAGGACGAGGACCTCATCGCTCGGCAACTGGAGGTCGAGTCTGAGCCAGACATGAAGCCAGTTATCAAGCCGGAGCCGATGTGAGAATGACTGAAGTTGGACTTCCGGGTGTACAAGGGGACCTCAGGGACTTGTAGGATGTCAACTGGTACTTTGGTCCTTGTGATGGCATGGGGATCTGGGTAGTGGTGGGCAAAAACCTGTTCAGAAGTACTAGGCGACATCGAGAGGCTAATGGCTGTATGAGGTAGACCTTGTGGTATGTCAGAATCTCCACGAATCCCATAGTCGATGATCCCATAGCACGTTGTCCCATAGCACGTTACCCAATAGTACCGTGTCCTATTAGTACGTTGTCCCATAGTACGTTGTCCCAGCACGTTGTCCCAGAGCACGTTGTTTCATGGCGGGTTACAGTCTGGTATGCTTCCAGCGTTTCTAATTATGTTGACCCTCCCTCACAGTGGATTAACCTCATACAGATAGGTGTTTAGAGCGAAGTTCAGCAGATGAATACTCACCAGTCATTGACGTGTGACTGTAGCAGTTGAATACTTCATTACCGTTCGTCCGAAAACTTGATGCGCGAGGAGACTATGACTTGAATGTCAACCTACCGCTCGGCACGGGCATGTGAATACTCAAGTCTCGGTGGCTTATAACGATTGTGAAACACGACCCAAGGAGTCAAGGACCTAATCATGCGATGATTGGTCTTGGATCACTTCGACCGAACCTGAGCATCTTGGCGCCGAAGCCCCCATTCGTCGAAGATAGTTCCTAAACTCAATTCAACTGTCTCCTTACTGTCAATCATGGTTTGAGAATCTACCTTGGTATGGTACAAGAATGCCCCGGGCTCACACTAGGCCCGCATGTCTACCCCACGCGCTTTACCGAGGGCCAGGCGGGGGACACTATAATTAGCACCGTTATGGCAGGTGTCCGGGACTTGCTTCCGGGACATTTCTCAAGAGCTCATATCTAGGTACCTAGGTTCGCACTCTTGCATCCTCTTATCTTGAAAGCAGGACTTTGGACACATTTTCAGTGATTTGACCATCATCCTGGGAGATGCAACGCGTGGGGCTGTCTAGGACTTGATGTTCTACCTAGTTGCCCAAAATGCTTTCGCCGAAAAGTCTGAGAATCGTCTGGGTCGCTGTTGCTATCGCCATCATATTCATTCTGGTTTCGCATATTTATATGGATGAAGACCAACACTATACCTTGGAGAAGGTTGATCTCTGGCAGCCGTCATCAGGAACCCGCCCTCAATACAACGTTTTGCAAGATGCCCACCAACTACAGTCTGCAGATGCGTTCCTACCCCATTTCAAGGCAGTGATAGAGCTGCCGGGATATACCATACAGACAGCCAAGCGGACCTGCCCATTGAAACACGGCGAGAAGGTGAATTTCCAATGGGAGGAGAACGGTCCTGGTAAGGGCTGGATCAGTAAAGACGTCCCAAACTCAGAAATCAAAGCACGCCGGCGCGAATGGCAATCATTCGTCGGCAGCGATATGATTCCGTACTCAAGGGTGAAAAGAAGGTTCTCCGGGCGTGGTATCGTGATCGTCGCCGGCAATCAAGATACCCTGAAAGGAGTAGAGGTTATCCTGAGGTCCCTCATCTGGTTGAGGTCCAGTATTGCGGTTGAGTTGCACTACTGGGGTGATGAAGTGTCTGAGAAAGATAAGAAACGTCTACGGAAGTTGTACCAGAGGATGAGTTTCAATGATCTATCAGGGACACACAACATCGTCCAGGTCAGGAAAGACGGCGCATATATTAACTACCAGCTGAAAACGGCCGCGCTTGTCAACTCACGTTTTGCCGAGCCTATTCTTCTCGACTCAGACAATATCCCAGTCATCGACCCAGCTCTTCTATACGCGTCCCAGACGTACCGTGAGTTTGGGACAGTCTTCTGGCCCGACATAGCCCGGACTAGGCCTCAGAACCCAGCTTGGGCAATTTTCAACACCCCCGTGAGTAATCACTCTTTGAAGTGTTGCAGAGACATATCCAGCCTCAAGGAATACATGTACTCCCAGCAGGTTTTCTTTCGTATTGCAAATTGACCAGGCTGACATTAAAAAGTGCCGCATGGACGAGTACGAGCAAGAGAGCGGACAGCTCCTGGTCGACAAGACGCGCTTCTGGTACCATCTTCAGCTAGCCTCCTGGCTCAACAACGAGCACGGCGCCTACTACGGCGGTTTTCTCCTCGGGGACAAGGACACCTTCAGGTTCGCCTGGCACGCGCTCAAGACAAAGTACGGCAAGCCCAAGAGGTGGCTCACGAGCGTCGGCACAGTGAATGACGGCTTCTACTGCGGCCATTCCTTCGCGCAGTACCATCCGGACGACGGCGACGACCGCGTCGCGTTCGTTCACGGAGGGTTGGTCAAGACTGTTGACCCGGAGGTCATGAAGTGGAATAGGGAGAAGAAGGGTGGATACTTTCGGGACTACAAGCGCGCACCGTCGGACAAGGACCCGGCTGTGAGTGTGGATGTGGGAATTAAATTTGACGGGGCCCTGTACAAACCAAACCATGGCCCTGACTTCCATGCTGCCATGTGCACGGATATGTTTGACGTTGAACCTAGGAATCTAGATGAGATTCTCCCCGGGTTTGAGCAGGTATTTGAGGATATAGGGGGTTACTGGGCGTTGGACAGCCCTCAAAATTGAGGCTTCCGTCACGTAATGTTCTAAATACTGAAAAGTTGAATATTACCAAGGGGTCTGAACATTGAAGACTATCTCAGCTATCTCCCTTGAGGCACTACGAACCCATGACTTCGGGGGCCTCTAGAGACATTCCTGCATTGTGCGAGACGCCGTCTCGCATTGCCTCCGCCATCTTCCCGTCCTCATCCACAGCGAAGACGGTATAATAGCCTCTACTGTTGATGACAACCAAAAAGTTGTCATCACCGAGAACTCCCTTCGCGGTACCACAAGCTGTGAGACTGTCCTCAGAAAAGTTTAGGGGGTACAGGTATCCACCAGACGACTGTAGACCAGATGATTTTGGACAACCGTTGACGTGGAGCCCTTCCCAATTGCAGTAGCCGCCAACGAAGGACAACATATAGCGCAGTCCGACGCCAGCACCGATAAATGATGTCGAAGGCGACACGTCTTGAGCACGGACAATGTCATACTTCGGATTTCCTTGTTCCGATGCTTTCATCGCAGCTGAGAGCGCGTCTCTCCTGGCCAATTTCGGCGACTCCGCAGATTTCATCATATTCTCCATGGCCCTTTCGTGCGTTTGGCCCTCAAATACCACGTCCGGGCCTGCTCCAAGCCCGTGAGGATCTGGTGGTCGCCCTAATGCCACAAGTGGGCAGGGTCGCACTCTACTTTCCTCTGAGCTGGCTTGCCCGAGTACCATGTGATCATTCCAAACGAAAGATATGTCTTGATCGGCATTCACCGGTACTTGGAATCTTAGAGCCCCGAATGATTTGTTGATGGTATTGAATGTGACGCAACTGACGTGCACACCATCGTCAGCCCGGTTTTCCTGTTCCAGCAGTTGGTAGGTCCCATGTGCATCAACCTCATGAGCGCCAAAGACTATCCAGTGGCGTCGCTCAGGTGGAACGCTGTAGGTGAATATTCGACAACACCGGTTGTTTCTGAACTCGTACACCCAGAGAAGGAGAAATACGTTAGGCTCGAGAACTCTGTCGTCAAATGTTGCCATGAAGAACACATCTTCATCCCCTGGATGGAACATGATTCTCAAATTCTGTCTCTCGTAAGCTGTGAGAGGTGCCCTAGGAATGCATTCGGGCCTGGCGGGTCCTCTGTAATCGCCTTCATCCTGCGGCACGGCCATATCGATATCGACCAGGTCGCCGCCAAATGACCAGAACAGCAGCTTTCCACTGACTGTCACCATGACTACAGAGCGGTGTTTCGTAAAACACCTGTATGGTGTGCTCGAAAGGACAACACGATCAGAGACATGTGACTTCAGGTCCCAGGCGTATCTAATGCTTTAATTAGCAGGGTGTGAAACCATTCGCGTATTCTGGACTCACATAACTCGCTCGCCAACAACTCTAGCAACCACGAGGTCGGGGCCAAGTGCCCAGAGTGCCAATTTGATTCCCCGGGTCCGCATAGAGGGCAGGGAAAGATCCCACCGCTTGTGTTCATGGAAATCATGCACAATTATCGAGTTTACCCATTCACCGGGAGCTGGCGCCAACTGCAAAGCAAGGCGACCATCAGCGTAGAGATACTTGCTCACGATATGGTCTGAGCTCCCGCGAGATGCCGAATCGGCTTGGCGGAGCGCTCCCATCTGTGACAATGGAGAAGTCGGTGGTGGGACGTCTCGAGACGCAGAGCAGGTGAGGTCCTTGAATATGCGGCCTCTCTGTAAGCCCTCGATGCGATCCACAGGAAAAATACCATTGGAATCCTTGATGAATCCGCACGTAAACCTTCAATGGACGACAGAAGCGTCAGCGGAGCGTCCATGTAGCGGTGGAAGGAGATGCACTTGCCTGGTCCGAAACCTGCCGGTATCTCTCAAGTGTCGTCTTCTGATGATCTGGTGAAGTCGCTCCGAGCTTTTACGATCATCCTCGAAGAAAGCGGGAAACCACGTCTTTAGCAGATCATTGGTCAGCTGCTCGCATTGCAGGAGCAGACATCTCCATTTGCGGCAGACATTGGTGCAGTAGTAAATATCTGAAATGTCAAGCAGGTCGACGATATGAAGCTGTATCTCGTGTGGCAACTGGGCCCCAGAAGTCTTGGAGACGCCACAAAGGATGTCAAACCTACGTTCCAAGCGTTGAAGAGCGGTTTGGAAGCATCCAAGCTCATCATCATTCAGACGCTCAGTGATACCGAGGATGATTTGCTCCCGAACGTCAGAGCTGGCGAGGTCAAAGGCTCGGAGAATTTTGGCTGCCATGATAATCTTACGTTTCTAAACGTTCAAGGGAAATATGCGCCAGGAGACTCTCGCACAGAAACTCAACTATTGCAGGGATTCACATGAGGCATCCCTCAACAGTTTATCCCATAGGGATAGGATGGTATCCCATCGAGTGATACCGTGTTTCACCGGAGATTTTGCTTAACAAAAACAGCAGCTTGCAGTCAAATATTATGGTGAAAGGAACCAACGATGCTGGCGAATGCCAATTCAGCCGTGTTGTTGGCAGCTGATTGTCTGGAGCTTGGACCCTGGTGACCTTGGTTATGAGACAGCTCAGTCAGTAGACCAAAGCACTAGGCCTGGGTACGTACCCGGGCCCTCGCTCAAGCCTCGGTATCCCTGGGTCCTTATCTAATCAGCCCAACTCCGAGCTCCGGCCTTTGGAAGCCCATGACACAATAAGGCGAAATGTCGCATCCCCTGGACTCTCTCCTCTTCTCTTACTAGACAGCAAACACCATCAACACACACCATGGCTGGCGCCACAGAGAGAGGTGGTAGACAGCCGCTCTCTTCTCCGAATAAGGCCAGCGAGAGCACAAATCCCCTGCTCCAACCATCCCCATCCTCCACCGAAGACGACGACGCCTCCTCCGTCCTGAGCAGCCCGGCCTCTTCCTACCGCTCTGACTCACCAAGTCCCTCATTCAGACGGCGGCACCGCGCTGCCCTCATCACGAAGCGGAATGTCTCCTTCATTGGTGCCATGCTGGCTGCGCTCTGCGCTGGCTCCATAACCGCTTTCTCCCTCTACGGTCATCTCTTCCAGGAGCGCCTGCACTACACCCAGTACCAAGTCAATTTTATCGCCATCGTTGCCAGCTTCGCCCTCTACATCTTGGTTCCCTTCTTTGGCTACACGTGCGACCGCGTTGGGCCTGCGCCGCTGGCCGGCTTGTCCGCCGTGCTGTTTGGGGTTGGCTATGGCCTGGCGGCAGGACTATACAGACAGGGCGAGGCAGGAGGTGGGTCAAAACCGGGCAAGCTTTCCTACGCCCTGATGATCGTGGCTTTCTTCTGCATTGGGATGGGCTCTTGCGCTCTCTATATTAGTTCGGTCACCACGTGTGCCAAGAACTTCGGAAAGGGCAAATATCGTGGGTTGGCGCTAGCGATGCCTATCACCGCTGTGGGGCTGAGCGGCATGTGGCAGAGTCAAGTTGGCAGCCGCTTGCTATATGAGCGCAATCCTGATGGAAGCAAGGGAGATGTGGATGTTGTCTACTTCTTCATCTTCCTCGCAATCTTGCTCTTTGTGGTGGGCACCATCGGATCTTTCACCATGAAGGTTATTGATGAGCAGGATCTCATCGACGAAGCCGTGGAGGAACTCGAGAGGAGTGGCCTCCTCGATGGCAGCGCACTATTCACGCCAGGCCGCACGTCTGCTGGTGGCTATGGCACGATCGAGAGGTCTAACCCGCTTGAGGACGAGGAGGACGCCCGCCTGCTGGATCCTGCCAAGGATCTAGAGGACGACGCAAGGTTCAAGAAGAACTGGGTTCTCAACGCTGAGACTCGGCGATTCCTGAACGATCACACTATGTGGTTCCTCGCGGCTGGATTCTTCTTCACGATCGGGCCCGGAGAGGCTTTCATCAACAACATGGGCACCGTTATCAAGACTCTTTATCCGCCTACTGCCGTTCTCGTCGGCTCGTCGACATCAGCTGCGACACATGTTTCGATCATTTGTGCGACAAGCACAGTCGTTCGTCTCCTCGTAGGTGCCTTGACGGATCTCCTGGCGCCGACGCCTGCATCACAATACGTGCAGATCCCTTCATCCCAACCTCCTCGCACCATACTCCAGCGGATGAAGTTCTCTGTTTCCCGTGTTACATTCCTCCTCTTCTTTGCACTTCTCATGTCCATTGGCCTGGCCCTGCTGGCCTCAGGTGCGATACAGAATCACGCCGAGCGATTTTGGATCGTGTCCAGTCTCATTGGGGCCGGGTATGGAGCACTCTTCAGCATCACTCCCATTATTGTGACGATAATCTGGGGTGTCGAGAACTTTGGTACGAACTGGGGCATCGTGGCGACCTTCCCAGCGCTAGGGAACACGCTCTGGGGCCTTGTCTATTCGGCCGTCTACCAAGCTGGCGCAGAAAAGAGCCCCAACCCACCAGAGGCAGGGAATGGTGATCTCTTCTGCTACGGTACGCAGTGTTATGCCACTGCTTACTGGGCGATGGCGATCAGTGTTTGGATTTCTTGCCTACTGGTACTCTGGGCCTGGAAGGGAAAGAATGGTTGGTCTCAGCGAGGCATTGTGATTTGATTTCAAAGTGGTATAGACCTCATTTACATTCGTTGCATTTCCTTCTCAATAGTTTCATTTCACTGTCAGCTCGGAACTATTTTCCTTGTCGAACATGCATCAGTTGGGCGTTCGGGGCTAGAAGTCACTCGGTGATTTTTCGTGTATTCATCCAGACAGACATCGGGTCTTGGTATATATCAGCGACTGCTCGTTCCATAAGTCTCATCAATAGATCTGTAGATCTACGCGGTATCCTTGCCCTTGGTCTCTGCAACAAGCTTCTCGATATCCCACAGGATCTCAGACTTGCGCGTTTGCCCACACCAGCTGCCCTCAACCGCGTTCACCGCAATCGTAGCCCACTCGTCCACGCTGAGGTTGAAAGCCTCCTGCACGGCGTAGTAGTTGTCCAAGATGTACCCGCCAAAGTACGCAGGGTCGTCGCTCGATATGCTGAAGCGCACGCCCTTGTCCAGGAACGTCCGGATCGGCACCTCACTGACCTTGGTGACGCCCCTGAGAACCACGTTTGAAAGCGGGCACACGCTCAGCATTACCCTCTCCTTTGCCAGCCTCTCCATCACCGCCTCATCCTGCCTCGCGTTCACACCGTGGTCGATCCGCGACACACCCAGCACATCCAGCGCCTCAGTCACATACGCAGCCGGGCCCTCCTCGCCCGCGTGCGCGGTAAGCCGCACGCCCTCCTTCCTGGCCAGGTCGAACGCCTCCTTCCACATCGAGGGCGGGCTATCCTTCTCGGTCGAGCACAGGCCCATGCCCGCCAGCGTGCCGTCGCGGAAGTGGCCCGCGTCGCGCATGGTCTCGAAGCAGGCCACCGACTCCGGAACGGGCAGGTGCCGCAGCAGGCACGGGATCAGCAGGCTCGACACGCCGAGGGAGCCCTCGGCGCGCCTCCGCGCCTTGGTGAAGCCGGCCACCACCGTCTCGTACGCCACGCCGCGGTTGACGTGGACCTGCGGGTCGAAGAAGACCTCGGCGTGGTGCACGCCCTGCGCGGCCGCCTTCTCGAAGTAGGCGTAGGCGAGGTCCTCAAAGTCCGACTCCTCGATCAGCACCGTGAAGCCGATGTAGTAGTAGTGCAGGAAGTCGTCCAGGGACGAGAACCGGGCGTAGCGCTCGTACAGCGCCTCCGGGGACGCGAAGGCAGGGTCCTCGGACGCTGGGGGCAGGGCGATCTTGTTGCGCTCCGAGAGCTGGAAGAGGAGCTCCGGGCTGAGCGAGCCCTCCAGGTGCATGTGGTGCTCGCATTTGGGCAGGGCCGCCAGGAAGTCGTGCATGTTGGTTTTGGGCATCTTGAACCCTGGGTGTGTGGATCAGATGGCTGGTGATTTCTGCTTCGCTGGGTATCTCTTTGGATCACCTGGAAAACCGTCTGTGTAACGCCTTGCTCTCTGAGCACGCGACCTGCTGCCTCGGTCTGCGAAGCTGCCTTGAGGTGGTTTTTAACGATGGTGTTGTTGCGCTGCTGTTGAGGACCGGTCGGCCGACTGTCACTTCCGGTACAAGGAGGCAACTTGGTGTTTATCACTGCTGAATCCTCCTGTCCAGGCAGTACAAGCGACGCTGTGTACACGTGGGAACCGCTGCGTTGTCACTTTGTGTACCGCCGATACCTGGATTGAGCCTCTGCTCTCCACCCTTTTTCACTGAATCGGAAACGGACTGAATGACTCAAATTGGCCCGGCGATGAGGAAGTCTTTCAGGGGAAGCCGCTGGAGATATTTCACTCAACAAGTTTCTGCTGAATTGGAGAGACAGAAGCACCGACGCAGAAGATAAGATATCCTATCTGGAAAACGGCTGCAGAATTTTTCTTATTCTTCTCCATCTGGTGTTGGTCATCGCCTTTCGTCGCCCTCTAGCTCGCTGTCGTCCCTAATCCACTTTTCAGGGACCCGGCGACCGCCGGTCCTCGAGGCCTGGGCCCGGGCCTGGAGCTGCCGGCCCGCGGTGCTAACAAACAAAGAATCGGACTGTCCTGCCATCCTTGCAGGAATGCTGAGTCGCCCCGGAAAATCCGCCCTGGACGCATTGGATTACCTCGGCAGGAGGGGCACAGCGCTTGCTGAGGCAGCGTCGAGAAATCCCGGACCACGGGGACCTCGTGATGTCTTGTCGTCGCCGACGCAGTCCAGAACACACAAGGCGCAGGCACAATCACAGCCCTGCCTGCCTCCATGCCAAGCCACGTTCAGGGGCACAGGGGCAGGATCCGAGCGTGCCGATGGTCGTAGGCTGTCCATCACAGCGATAGTGACAGGTCAGTTATCTGGGTACACGCCCCCCCTCCTTTCGCTTACTATGTAGTAAATCCCCAACTTTTCCCTCGGCACGTTCCATTCCCGCCCCAGCCCGGCCGGGTAACACACGTGTAGCTGAAGTTTGCGGACGGGCACTACGCGAAGCAGCCACACAACAAGAAGCAATAGCAGCATTAATAAGATTGAGAGAAGCCCAACGTCGATGCCGTGCATACCATGGGCATGGGGGGCATTGGCATGTCAGCCCGTCATCTTTCAATCTCCGCGAGCGCACCTCTTCGCTTTCGGAAATACCGCCACCGCCCAACTACACCCCAAGGTAGTGCTGTCAAGGACTACGCTGCCAGTCAAAGGTCAGCTAGTGACACCTGTCAGCAAGCCCAAGACGCAGGCTCCCTGTCGCAAGGCTTCCGACGGGTTGAGCATGGGCTGGGAACGCACATTGTACGGTCTACAAAGCAGGCTAGTAGATGTGTAGGTGTGGTGTGCGCATTGCCCGCCCGAGAGGAGACTCGTAGAGCCGGTCACATAGAGTCTCCTCTGTGCAAGGAACACCGCCAATACTACTGGCGCCGTCGTCGTCAGCAGTAACAGGTGATGCGGGCAAGTCTCGGCGCAATGGAAGTGGGATGACACAGGATTCCCCAGGGTGGCAAGCCCTCCATCGAAACTGCGGGCACGACTCACGATGGCCGGTTTAGAACACCTTCCCCCTATCGGCATTCTGCAAGGTGACCAGTGCTTGAGTGAGGCAGGCGTGCGTGACGGCACTATCCCCTTTTTTCCTGCCCTGGACGCGTCCCACGGCAATGGATTTCCATGCCGGCGGTCGCATGGCGACCCGAGGGCTGGCAGGGAAGATGCCGGCGGTCACCTTGGACCAAGGCAGGCAGACTGGCAGGCTGCTCAATGCGAGCCCAGCCTAGCCATGCAAGACAGACCACCCATTAGTGGCGTGCTGTAATAAACACAAAGGTTATTTGTGCGTGCGCACAGGTCCGCGTGTGATCCGTTTCAACGTCGCATACGCGATAAGGTTGCGGCTGGTCCTGCCAACGAGTCTGGTTGTCTGCGTCTTACCCGCTGGCCCGCCTGCGATTGGAACCTTTTAAGCTCGGGCAGAGTTCTCTTAGGACGTGCGAGCGCGACTGCAACGGCAACATCAGTCCAGCTTAGTGGCGGTAGTGGCACGACTGGCGCGGCAGCATCGACCTGTGTCAATGTACTGTACGGTGTACCTGCCATCCCATCATTGCCCGGGTGCGAAAGCTTCTATCGGCTAGGCCGGCCTGTCAAGGAACTGTCACGCAGAGCTTCACGTGGGCTAGGAGCATTGGCAAGCCCCCCGACCCGGGCGCGTCACAGTGGTATCGCTGTGTGATATGGTTCAAGCAGACATGTGCGCAATATGCGGCACACCAAAGAAAGAGCGAAGACCAAGACCAAGGCAACAATCATCAGAGTGCCGAATACGGGGTTGGTCTGCTTGGCCGGGTAGGTAAAGAGGCCTGCCGAGGACGTGCTCATGAACGGCAATGAGAGCTGTACCCCAGCTAGGCCGAGGAGATGCTGAAATTTTCCCTTGGGTCCTTCAAGCCCATGGCCAATGCGAATGTTCCCATTGCGGGATCTCGAAGTCTGCGGCGGACAAGTAGAGGCACTGGGCCGTCAGGCCCGAGCGTGCGGCAAGCCAAGCCAGAAACATCAGGCCAAACCTCCGCGGTAAGAGAAACATCGGCTCAACGGTTGATGGCTGCTTCTTGGCAGTCCCTGCCGATTCGAGTTTCAACCTCTTCATGACACATGCCATAGGCTTTCGGAACCTGTCAACGTCGTGACGTGGTAGGTTTCGAGGCACGAAGGAGAGATAAGAGCAGCTTGGGGGCTTGCAAAACAAGTGACGCTCCAATGAAGCCATCATGACCGCTGAGGTTGCCTCGTTTGCCGGCATCCTATCTGTAACGATGTCTTGTTACAGGTCAAAGGAGAGAAGATATTCCTTATCTGCGGGACCTCAATTGACTTGGAATTTATATCATGCCGGTGACGGCGACGCTCCGAACAAGCCGCAGCTATGCATAAGCGACAGTACGAGGCCGTTGACGTGCAGCAATGGAAGATTTAGGTCTGGGTATAATGGCACTGGGGACGTAAGCTTATGCCCAAGCCTGTCAGCATGCTTCTGCGCTCTGCCACTCATCACATGCCTTTCAGGATGTCTGCCTTGTCTACGTCAAATATTCAAGACAGTAGCCCCTGGTGTCTAGGTATTTCCGCTAGTACAGGTGCGCATGCCAGATAGCCATTGGAGTTTGCTTGGACGTTCTGAGTCGACATCTGAGGATCACTTGAGCCCGTCTGTACCTGCCTGAATTTAGTGGTAGCCCCCACACGGGTCTGAGTATAGTGGTTCCGATACTCGAAACGTTCATGGGCTTGCAGCAGTAGGCGCGCAAGATCTGAAAACATGTACTGGTGTTTCGAGAGGACACTACCGAGTCTTGAAGATAATATGTCGCGAGCAGGCCCGACGCGAACGTCAATTGTGTTCGAACCAGATCTCGACCTGGCTGCTTCTCGGTTAAATCTATAGTTTAGAGTTACCAAAAAAGTACTCGACAGCCCGGTCAGCGTCGCAGCGCTTGTTCGTCCTTCGACGGAGCGGCTGTGGGATGAATGACTGCGGCGCTGCATTGTGTAGATGAAACCTGGGGTATAAGAAACACAGGGGTATCTCGACAGGCAGCTGGTTGCGTCCAGGTGTCGACCAGGGTGCTGGAGGAGGACAATGCCGGGCGTGGAGATGACCTGACAACAGGATTAGCGAGGCTTTCCTGGATTGAATTGGCAGGACTTTGGCACGCGGCCTGCAAATTGCAACTGCCATTGTATCAGAGCATAGTGCCTTCTCGTGTACCCCGTCAATTGGTGGAATCCGGCAAACCGCACTCAGTTCGGCGACGGAAGCCAAGCAGGGGCCTCAGACGTTTCTTCTTAGGTCCAACGGCCGCGTCGCCTAGACGAGGAGACAGACACTAGGCGACTGTGGCGGACCGCCAGGAAGGCTAGAGATGGCTTCTGTGACGGCAAGGGCCAGATTGGGACGAGTGGTCCCTGGATCAGGCGCACTGACTACACGGCCCCAACCGCTACATAGTACCGTAGCTCTGCTGGATCTCGGATGCTCCCCAACAAAGCCCAGCATCGCTACCTCTGGAATTGTGGGCGATCCCCTGCCCCAGCACAACCAGAACCAGTCCGTACTGTGTACAATGCGCCTGAGTGGCCAATGTGCTCAAAAGTCCACACCGGCGGCCCGATGTTGTGTTGCGCGGTCACCGGCACCCACGAACAGACGCAGTCAGCAGTCAGCAGTCGTTGCGTCCTGCGTCTATCTGCCGTGAGCAGGAAAGAAGTCGGTCACGACTCATGCCCGTTGCAAAGTGGATGTCTTCGCCGAACCTTGGCCCACTCTGACCACGCGGATCACTGCCCATGTCGGCAAGCCTTGACCCAGGCGCGCAGTAATCACGATTCCGTCGAGAGCCGCCGGCGATCAGTGTCTCAAACAGGGCTAATGCTTGCGTGAATTTGCTGATCGGCAACGGCCCCTTCTGTTTCAATACTCGGTCATCTGCGCTGGGTTCGCGCCTGTTGAGATGGCGGATCTCAGACCTCGCCCCCAAGAAATTGTCGGTCCTCTCATGAATTTGGTGGAAATCATGGAATTCTTCGCTGGAACGATCGAGGGGAACATGCTCTGCAGCACTATCACTGCCGCTGTCCACGTGCTACTGGCCACGGGACGTCAATCCGGTTGAGCTATTTTCGGGCGGTAACACGGTGATTGTCGATCTGTTCCCTCACAGCGCTGGTTTTTTCGGCAATCGGCTGCCTTTTAACTAGTGTCCGGGCCATAATGCTTGATCGGGCAGCTTACCCGTCACACTGTCTATGTGTTTTGGATTGCGCCGAAGGGGCATCTCAAAGGGTCGCAGTGCCTTGTTGCCAACATACTGTACTCCTCAAGATCCTCAAACGTACGAGTCACACTCCGAGAGCCCCTGTTGGTAGCCGCCGTCTCTAGAACGTGGGGCTATATTACCACCGTTATCATCGCCGAGGCGAGGTCGTATATGACGTCTAAATGACGGTCGAGGCCTCTGAGACCAGTCGGACAGCTCCTGTGTAAGATATGAGCATAGGTGCATTGGTTCAACCATTGCTGATGGTGATATGAGTTGAAGGGAGTGCATGTTGGCTTTCTTGCGTCTTCACAGACCCGTTAGTGAGCTTATGCGCGGCAAGCGGTAGGCCGGAGTGGGAACCAGGGTCTGGAGCTTTGTGTCACCGGTTGTTGCACCAATGGCGTTTGGCGTTCTGGCATGTTTCTGGACTTGCGCCTTAAGCGCCACGAGGCGTTTAAGTGAAGAGGAACTTTGCCTAGTGGCAAATATCAGTGCATGCGTCGAGAGATTGGCCTGCAGCACGGATAAGTTGAGTTGACTCAGCAACGTTATGCTTCGCAGTGGTCACCGACTCTCCCTAGGACAACGCGGGGCCGCTAGTTTTGATTGACCGCCAAGCCTCCCGAGCTTCAATTATCAAACGTTACCGCCTCACTTAGAAGGCTCCACGATCCGCTGCCATATTTGAGGTCCATCAGGCCGTGGTCGCCGCGATATGGCCGTGTTGTTTGGCGGACAGTAAAGGTCTCCCACCTGCGTGTCTTGGCTCGAGGTGCCGCGATGCCTGAGTACCGAGACTGCGGGATGTGGGCTTCCGCACGGGCATTGGTCAGTGTGAAAAGGGTAAGGATGGTCGCTTCCGGGAATTTTCCAATGATTGGTCTGCGCCTGGTCGTCCCGCTCAGAGCGAGGCGAGTCGGTTCATACAAAGCGGAGCTGGTAGCGGAGTCGAGACGACTCGCCCGTGTGCCGTTCCGAGGCGGAGCTGTAGCGGAGGAGGCCTTATCCAGTATCACTGTGTGCGGAGTAGTATTCGTACCAAGTACCCATCAGCTGAGCCCCCGACCCCGTGTCCATGCCCGAGATCATTCGTTAGCGGTCTACAATGAGTAAAACGTCCGTTCCGATTCCTTCGCCATTGTACGTGGCTTGCCAAGCCCTGATATCCAGGTTGGACGACAGCCGGTCTCGTAAGCGTGATCAGACTTCGCTCCGTCTTGAGTGGTGCATTATGGATGGCGCCTTTTGGCACGGCTTGTAAGTCTGTCGCCTCGGTGGATGCAGCTTCGCAGCGCCCTCGAACAGAGGCGGTCGGTCTGGGTCGACACGATGGACAAGGGACGGGCTTGGCTTCCGGCAAGCAGGAAGTCATTCCTGCGTTTCTGAAGATGGGCATCCAGGTCTCTAGTGTAGCCCAGCCATGCCTAATGTCGTGACCTCGGGGTGCTGGCTGGCGGGGGCGAGCAGGCCGGTGGACTACCAGGCTAGCCAGGGCGCACATCAACGGCCAAAGGGCCCGCCGCACCACCTTTATCGGCACCCGGCCAACCGGCCGTCACTCCCTGCTGGGGGGTTCAACGGGGACGCAAGGGTCCTATGGGTCATAGCCGACACTGGCAACCTTGCAGGAAAGGCAGCCTGTACAGTACTATGCAGTACAGCCCAACAGGGTTTCATGTTGTGGGCTCTGGCGTGCAGTGCAGCGGAATGCCCGGTCCTGCCATTGAAGAGTGACATCGAGGAGGCAGCGGCTGTCTGGTAATATGCATGCGCGAGCCCTGCCGCCGTAGAACCGATTGTTCGATCGGCGCTGAAGCCAGCCGACATGGCACCCATCCTGCAAATTCCTCCCGCTAGCGCTCACAACATTGTGTTTGTGACGAATTGGTGACAGGGCACCCCCTGGATTGATCGTGAAGGTTTCATTCGTGGCCTCGGAGGGGGATGTTGGGTGCAAACAGGTATGAGAAAAATCCCCCGACATGATTGCTGTAGCAAACAGAGGCGGAGAGTGGGATGAAACCCGCGTTGTTGGCTCATCTGCTGCGCGCTTTGCCAAGACGAGCCGTCAAGGCTGGGAGTAACGGCCAGAGAGAGCAGGGAAAACGTGGCGCCTAGTCCACTCTGGAAGTGGTGTGCTGGTACTGTAATCAGTAATGTTCTGGACCGTGGGTCTCGAGATTGATGTGCTCCAGACAAATCCTACGACGCGCGATCGACTTCCGTTTTCGGTGAAGCGTGAGATGTTGGCTGTGGTCCATCGTCGACGACAGCATGGCGTATGCGGAGATGCACCCTGGCTGGCAGGCAAGTATCGAGCGTGCGGTATGCCTGAGACTATGAAGCGTATTTTTCCCAAGGCCATATCTTTTATATGGAGTACCAAGAGCAGAAAGGGTTTCCCAGGCGTCTAGAGGTGCTGCTGCTGCGTCGAAAGCATCCCATATGGCCAAGTTTGGGCTTCCCCTGTATGGTTGTTCCCCCCCCCCCCAAGTGTTACATACACGCAACGACAGCTGCGCTTTGTTGGCTCTATGGATAGAGATATGACCAACATGCCGACACCCAACAAGGCGAGCAGGCATAGGGGTGTGGTGCGATAAGGTGTGGTGCACATATCACCCAGGGCGCAATACTATGTAGAGGGGTCGGATCACGCTCGACGGCCTTGGCTGTGGAAAGAGGCAGGAAGCGACCGCGTGCTCAAACACTGTGTGCGTTTGTGTGTGTATATATGTGCGCTGTAAAAGGGCAGGCTGTCAAAACTGACGAGATGAGATGAGATGAGACGAGACGAGTGGCACCTCCTGAGATGACATGACGAGCAGCAAGCAGGAAAGTGGCCCGTAGCATTGGAAGCACATGGCAGCAGCGTAGCATTTGCCTCATTGCCTGTCCTGCCTACGATGTCGTGCATGATTCGCCTGGGGAATGCGTAGCCAGGCCGTCGAGGTTGCAGTGTCAATGCCATGAGGCTGTACTGTGAGGTACTCAGGCCCCCGTGAGGAGCGATTGATTGAGATTCCGATTGAGGTCGCAATCGAGGACACAGTTGCGGGCGCCGGGCGCGGTCGCGGTCGCAGTTGCAGCGGTGGTCGTGGTAGCAAGTCGTGGTCGTAGTCGCGGTTGACGGAGGTCTACGGAGTACTGAACAGTATGTTGCCGCTGGTGGCCAATTGGGAAGGAAGGTTCGGAGCGGTGCTTGGGGGAGTGAAGGTACCGGTGTCCCCACCCTACTAACAAGATATGCAGCGATGCTACGTACCGGGTACCCGGTGCCTGGCCTTCACATCCCGTGTGGGGAACCACTTCCGTCCGCCTGCGCCTGCCTCGCTCCAACCTGCCAATGCAGGGGACTAACAGCAAAACAAGCGAGACATTTCTGCGTGTGTGTGTGCGTGCATGCGTGTGCGGTCTTGAGTGTCCGGATATTAGTCTACCAGACATCACCATCTCCAGCGTCGGCACCCCTCCCACGACGGACATGGTCAGACCAGCTATTTTGCACCATGGTCCAAACCCGCAGACACCCATGTCCTGGCAACAGGGCCTCTGCCCTGCCCTCTGGCCTCCCCATCCGCGAGTCTTTGCAGCTCCCGCGAGATCATCGCCCCCAATCTGCATGGTGTGGCGTCGACGATCTTGCTGATCAGAGTCGGAGTCTGCTGATGCTTGGGAGATGCCGACCGACCTCGAGACTAAAAGATCAATCAGGATCAAGGTCAGGATCAAGGTCAAGGCTCGTCAGGGCCCAGGCTGCTTAAAAACACAGCGTACTCGGCTTGATACAGTGCTGCATTGCTGAGTCGCAGCGCTATGCCATGCCCGCCCCACGGACCGACACATGCGGTATAGCCACAGCACCTGGCTGTGGATGAACCCGGCGCTTTGGTGATGGCGGATCGACCAGTCCAGCCTGGTCGCACATGGCGTGCCGGGGAACGCCCAGACTCAACAGTCATCATCCTCACCCAGTCTTGGTCCCTCTCGGAGACTCGGAGAGCACAACACACGGGCCCTGGCGTCGACCATCTCATTTTGTGCTACTCTGTCGGGCCCGGACGCCAGAAAGCCAGCCACACTCCCACACACCCACGTCTGTCTGTGCAGTACGACATCTGCCTCGCACCAGGCATGCTCAGCCGAAGGGCAGGCCAGGCTCTGTGCCGTCGGTCCATTCCATGCTCTCGCGTCGCCCTGCTGCTGTTTCGCCTTCGTCCAGTCGAGGCCGACAATGCCTGGCTGTCCGTCTCGCAGTATCTCATCCAATCTCAGTCACCGCCCAGCACTACTGGTGACGGACTGAGGCCAATGGCGTGGCTGTCCACGCATCTAGTCCAAAACTGCGGCTTTTTATCAGGAATTCCCTGGGTGCGGTTCAGCTGTCCTTGTTGGGACTGCTGTAGCTCCAAATTTGATCTACCGGTACCAAAGCTCAACAGCAGCGCTCGGGGAGCGAAGTACTGACGACTAGACCACTTGCCGGGTCCATTCCGTGACACAGACACCACGTCCAACAAGTGCCGCAGTACACCACGAAAACTCAACAAGCTCGTCTTGGTAGATCGCAATAGTCTGCCGCTGCTGAGCCCCGGTACTTGGATCCGGCACAACGTCGGACACGCTCTAGACTCTTGCGTGCAGTGGGATACGGTGCTCCCTGGGCCACGCGGTAGACTTCCGTCTGGCCATGTCGGGGGCTGTTCGGATCCACTGGTCAGCAAACCCCAGTTTTCTCCCATGTCGCTGTTCGGAGACTTGTTCCAGTCACAACACGGGAAGTTCCACCTGGCCCTTGCTACTGGACCAACGTGCTATACCAGAGATTCCCCACGTACAGTATCGCATGGTGCTGTGTACTGTGGCACATGGGTCGCTCCGGCACGTTGCCAGCTTTCCCGCATCCCCTTGTGCCTGGGAAAAGCCAAGTCGGAGCAGTTGCGTGTAGAGTGGGGCCCGACCAAACCAACTCCCACCCCTTACAAGATGCATACAGCCACAGGGTCTACCATAGCCAGGAAGCCGGGAAGCAGCCTCAAATTGGCCAAATGTCCCTGGCTGCCGTCAAGAAACGCGCACCAGCAGCGAGAAATTCCCGTCAAGCGCAATGGATTCCTTTCAGAGTTGGCGGCGGCGCCATCTGACGCCACGCGTTTGAGAAACCTGCGCCCATGCCTTGTCGAGGTGCCTGCCACCCCTTCATTCCTGCACTACCGACCGCGAACAGGGAGCAAGCAGCCGTTGCGTGAGGAGTGAGCACGGCCAGCTGACCTCGTCCCTACAGTAGACTTGTCAACGCCACCTCGGGCACGGTGCCGCTGCTAGGTAGCCAATGCCCTACGTGAGAACCCGCGCTACGTGGCTCTTCACTTCACGGACAGTATTGCCAGACCAGCCACGCCGGGCAGTCTGTTGGGCGATGCTCCGTTCGATGCATAGAGGAAGGCATACGCAGAGGGCAGTGCTGCAAAAGAGGCTCGGCGACGTAGCCAAAAACCCCTGATATCTCAATCTCGAGTTGTGTGGGACTCTGCGTTGCCGAACTCCTGCCTTGTTTCATTGATCGAAGCGAGGAGGATCTGGATCCATTCCACACGACCACAGCCATGTCCATTCTAGGGAGACTCGACCCGGCAGTGGGGAAAATTCGCCGGTGCGGCGTCGCTGTCAGTAAAATCCCCGATCTCTGGGTCCGCCAATCGCTAGCAAGCCATAGCACAGAACTATGGTACCTGGTACCAGTGTGGTTTGACGGTCAACAAGCTCAGTCAGATTCTCACACCACAGGCCAGCAGGACTCGCAGGTGGTGTGCAGGCTGTGCCCAAAGCCCTCTTGTTGTGTAAGCCAATTCCCACGGGGTTTGGACGGGAGCTTTGATAATAATGGCAAACGCATATCATGTGCCGAACCAAATTCAGCAACCTTGTTAAAGCAAAGAATAGACTAGAAGTACTAACACGATTTCGGCGACCAGGCCGACAGTTTCTCCAGCAAGCAACGGCGCAAGTCATCAACGGCCACCACGGGTAACGCACGGAGGGTCGCGGCTACAACCATGTACTCGCCCATGTACTCGCCCATGTACCTAGTACAGCCCTGACCATGCCAACATTCCACACGTCTGACACCATTTTTCTAGCTAATAGGAACACAACGCTGGCGACGCATGCGCCTGCAGGGTTTAGGTCCGTTCAGTCAAGCTTCCGTGGTAGCCATTCACAAGTACCCATTCAGAGCGGCAGCCGAAGCGCAGCCCGTGAAGGGGTCTCCCGGTCGCATGAACATGATTTCGGCACCCCTCTAGCTCGCCATCAGTTGAAACCTTGTCATAATTAGAAGCGTGGCACCCACATGCCAGAAAAGGGGTAGGAAGCCGCATGGCACCTAATGTTTGGATACTTCAGGATGTTCATCAGTCTTGAGTGTAACATCCTGCAACGCCATGAAGTATCGTCGCCTGACCAGCCAACTGCATTCTCACTTGCCCAAGACCTCCCAGTCAAAAAGAGCATCGTGGAGACCGCCCCCACCGGCTGATCTCAGTACAGGCCTGGCCTGGCCGGGTGGCCGGGCAATCAGCTCGCCCAGAGGGGGGCAGCTGTGAGTAGTCCGGAAGCGACACTCTATTTTATCCCCAGGGCTGGGAGCGGGAAAGCGCCCGGCTTGTCACCACCGGGAATGCAGCAACAGTGACCCATGACTTAATTGCACACCTGTATTAACGCAGCGGCCACTTCGACTGCAGATGCTGAGCTATGGGGAACAGGGGCTCGCTCTGGGGTCCATGACTAGCAAGCACAAAGGTCACAGCAGAAACCGCCTGCCCACAGCCCCTTGGGCCGCGAAACACGCCAGCAATGCCGGTTGTTGAACATCATTCAAGATCTCTTGGTTTGCCCTAGCCACTGTGCGCCAGGGGCCCCTCGTCAAGTGGGCCTAGAGGATTCATCTCTCCAGATAATTCTTCCGATTCAGCGTTAACACGCGGAGAGCCCCGGCAAGCTGCAACCCCTGACCGGATGGACCACGCAGAGTCGGAGACGGCGTGCATAGTGCCTACTGCGCAGTACTACGTACGTACAGGCAGGGTAGCTGGCAGGGTAGCAGTACGTACCGAGACAGCTCCTCCCTCCACAACGATCTCCACTTACAGGCCCCAACTTGTCATGGCAAGTCAAAGTCAAGCTTGCATGGATTCACGGAGATCTCCTTGCACTCCCTCTCAAGCCGAGCTAAGTTGACCTCGGAGCCATACTTGTCGACGTTTCTCTCGACATACTAGTAGTCGTCTCCTCCTCTAGTCACCCCATAGGCCTAGACTCTTCCTTTTCCCTGTCTTGTCATCACCTGCACAAGCCCTGTCTTCTGAGCTTGCATGTCCCTCGATCTTCACCGGCAGGATCCTCTTTCTGTTTGCCGACTCAATCCGGACCTGTTTCTAGCCTGCTCAGCTCTGCAACTTGGCGGCCCGGTGGAACTGACCTGCATCTCTCGTACGGAACTCTGCGAGATTGGCTTCGGATATTGTGTTGCCAAACGTCAATCTCTTGTCCAACTTGTCTGTCCGCAAAAGACGCTGCCTGGTACTTCCTTCGGCAACTTGGAGCGAGATTTTACGCCAACAGGGCAGTCGCATGCCAGCAGATGCGACATTGCGCTCGTTGACGGGCTTCACGACGGATTCACGACGGACTGTGTCCCATCTAGTCCCATTGTGAAGTAGAATATTCACTAGGGTCAGCACTGAAGGGGAAGTCTGCCGAGCAGCTGTATGACACCGCGGACCAGAAGGCATCGGGGTTGCACAGGAACTGCAGCACTGCGAAGTTGCCGCCAAAGAGGACACGCCTACCTGTGCCCCGACGAATTGGGGTGGAGAGTACTTGAGACATCTCTGCGTTGCCAATCCTGATCGACCAGGTAGATAACGACCCAGTTCTTGCGTGTACCGGACCAGCCGTGGTCTCGATTTAGGAGCCGTGGAGGGAGGCTGGTAAATGGGGAGCAAGTCTGCCACCTAGTCGCGGCCTTACTTCGTCCACAACCCGTCCTTTGGTCCGGCCGACCAAAGACAGAAGACAAGAAGATTACCCCAGAAATATAACTCTGCATGTTTCTCGACAGACAGCTCCCCGGAATCTCGCCTATTGGGGAGCTTGTGGGGTCCTTGCCGAACAAGACCAGAAGTCACTGGTCTCTAGACTCGTCGAACATGGCAGCCGCGTCACACAACCAATACCCTCGATCTCCCAATCCTTCCACAAGGTCATACGACTCTTCGTCAGTATCTTCTGCAACTTCTCCAGCGCCTCCCGCCCAGTACTTGGGCGGCTTGATGAGCACAAGTGCGAGGTCGAACCCGGCGCCAGCACCACACCCCATCGGTATCCCCCCATTGCCCCCGGTTCATCAGCATTCGTCCTTCCAGCCGTACACTCCAGTCACCGCGACGACCATGATCGGGCGGGAATCTCTACCGTCGAACGACTCCGTTGTCAGCACGCCCGGAACAGCCAATGCCCAGCTCCCACCAACATCTGCGAGCAGCAGCAATGTGCAGCAGAAGCGGGCCTACCGCCAGAGGAGAAAAGACCCAAGCTGTGACGCCTGCCGAGAACGCAAGGTCAAGTGCGACGCGACAGAGACGACCAGCTGTTCCGAGTGCTCCAGCCGGAATGTCAAGTGTCAGTTCACCAAGGAGACGAACCGGCGCATGTCGTCCATCAAGCAAGTACAGGACCTCGAGAAGCAGATCGAACGCGTCCGCAGGGAGAACAACAGCCTCCGACGCATGATCTCTGAAAAAGATGGACAGCTGGACGTGGACGCCGAGGGCATCGAGCAGCTACCCCTTCAGCTTCCCAGCATTGGAGCGGAACCGAAGAGGAGGAAGCGCCCGGCGCCCATGCACGATCTGTCCAGAGCGCGATCGAATCTGTTGAGTTTCTCGAAAGGTGTCTGGAAGCCCCCAGCACAATACCGTCACTCACTGACGCCCACACTGTTTGAAGCCCAGAGGCCCGAGTTGCCACCAATACAGGCGACGAAGCAGCTGCTCGACAGCTATTTTACTTCTACGCACAGCATGTTTCCGATACTCCACTGGCGTACTTTCGAGCAGGGCATAGAGGATATGTACAGGGCAGCAAACTTGCAAAGTGTTCCTCTGTCGTTCATGTCTGTGTTCTTTGCCGTTCTGGCAGTGGGCAGTCTCTTCACACCCGATGCCCCAGGCGAGCGGTCGTACCGCGGTGCCGAGCTTCTCGAAATGTCACGGAAGCTGATCGATCCGTGGAACAACAACTTCGTACTCGATGATGCGCGGACGCTAACTCTGCATGCAATCTTCCTCAGCGAGATGAACCTCAAGTCCGCGGCCTGGAATTGTCTAGGGAACGCTGTCCGAGTTGCGCAAGACATAGGGCTATACTCAGAATCAGGGCCATGGCCGGTAATTGAGGGAGAAATGCGTCGCAGAGCTTGGTGGACGATCTACATTCTTGACCGCAGCCTCTCTGTGGAGCTGGGAAGGCCACTTCTGATCGACGACTCTGACTGCGATGTGTCTCTTCCAGCAGGCGTCGACGATGCTTACATCCACGACGGCGGGATGACTGTCCCTGCAGGAGCCGAGCCCCTGACGAACTCCCTTCTCGCCCTCATTAACGTGGTGCGATCGTATGGCGCCCTTCACAAGGCGCTTGCCTCTCCAGTGGTTGCACCAACCCGCCTTGCAACCTTCGATTCGCACTTCGCATCCTGCCTGCGTACTTTCCCGCCAGCGTGCGATCCTTCGTCCCAGGTGCCTTTGAGCCCGCATCTACTCAACCCTTTGATCTATCTACTCCACGCGCGTCTACTCCTCCATAGGCACAACCTCACGCCTAGCTGCCCATCCGACGTCCGAACCTCCGCGATCGAGCAGTGCACCCATACAGCACTGGAAACGGCCTCTCTAATCACCCGAACAACGCCTCAGCTCCCCGACGGGGCCACTGCTTTGCTCACTTTGCACCTCTTCCGCTGCACACTGTTCCTCTTGCTCGCAGGATATCTGGATGCAGCCACCGCCTGTATCCGCGCACTGGCCGCCATCGGTGCTCGGCGAGATGTCACGACACCCTGTGGGCGTTTCCTGGCGTTTTTCGCGGCGGTACTGGCGGGCAAGAAGACCGAGTATGCGGCCTACATAGCAAGGAGCAGCCCACAGACTCTCTCACAGCCGCCGCCCACCGCAGGGAGGCCGCAGCCCAGTCCACTGCAGGATGCGCTTCTCAGGGATGAGGAGCTGCTTGTGTACGTCAGTGCAGACCTTCAGGCAGGCCCCGAGACTGGCTGGGTATGGGCAGGAGGTGAAAGGGATGCGCAGGCTCAGCAGACTCCCAGCCCCGGGCTAATGCGGAGCGGTGCTTCCGGAAGCGGGAAGGGAGCCTTGTTCAGCTCGGAAGCCCGAACTGGGCTCAGCGAGGAAGAGAGCCGAGACTGGGGCGGATGGGAGAGAGTCGAAGGCCTAATCCGCGGTCTGTCATCCGGGTCAACTACGCCAACTGCACCGGCAAGTGGCGGGCCCTGGGCCCACGCGCGTCCTGCTACACTGCCGCCGCCGCCAGGACCGCCATTGCAGGTCAAGATGGAGCCAGGAATGGGCCAGGTACCTCCAGCTGCGGGGCCCAGCGGCGGAGGAGGAAGCAACGGCAACAGTCCCACGACAGGCAAGACCAAAAGCCAGGACAGGATCAGCATTGCGAACATCATCTGAATCCGCGCTGCAAATATATCGGAGGCGGCCTTGCTGGCATTTATGATTACGACAATACGATCCGGTCCATGTACCTCCAGGTCGAATACCCTTCCACATACTGTAGTCATCTCGAGGCTTTGAATCTCTTGGGTTCACCATGCAAAATTTTGTATCACGAAAAGACTACTTTCGGGAAATACACTGGTGTGCATTACGGATGGGTGTACGACTACGAGACGAGCCAACAGAAATACGATACCTGGCTTTGAGACTTTGATTCCCCTTTTTCTTTCCTTCTCCGAGCGACCGAGATTCTTAATCAGTGCGAATACCTATTTCATAACATCATGTTCATTGCTTGGGGCGAAAGACTGGGGAAGCGGAGGCATTTACCTGGGCTTGGAGGACCGAAACAATTGGGCGTCCGACCAAAAGCGCAGAATTTGCGCAACTTCTGTTGACTGGCGGGCTTTGGTTGAGAGCGCGGCTGGTTCTGTTCCTCAGCAAGCTTAATGGGGTTTGGGCGCCTCGTCACACCGCAGGGTGGCCCGATTCAGGCGTGAGCGAGAGGCGGTGGTCTGGTCTATTTCTGCGCATGGCAGGGCTACGTTCCGGCGATCCGATGGTTCATTTTCTTTTCTTCCTCAACTATACGGATTGGATCACACGGCATCACTTTATCTCTTGCTCGTCTCTGACTGCTGTGTGAGTCTACTGTGGGATTGTCCGGGTCTCGGGCACAATCATCTGGGGCTAGGGGGGGGGGATACGTTCTGTACAACATCTATCGGATCTTTGCCGGTACCTTGCGGCGAGACTAGAGGGGCGAAAGGGAGGCGAACTGGGCGCGGTGTTACCGCCCTGGACGAGAGAGGGGGATGAGACACCGGCGCAGGAGCAGCGTGCTGATGCTGATGCTACAAAGGGGCTTAGGGCCTTGTACATGTTCTCTATCTGTCTGGCAGGGGCTGACGACCTAATCCACCGTCGAAAGCTTTTCTCGCCCGAGTGTACATAAAATGTGCCTGTATACAGGTGGTTGTCGGGAGTTGTATGAGGACACTGTGGCCGGAACCTGCAAAATGGAAGAAACACACATTCCCACCAAATCACCCAAACATCTCGTGACCGTTGCGGATTCCAGTGACAGCCAAGGACTTGAACATACTGTGTGGCATCGTGAACCTAAGAGAAGCGACCGTGCTACGCGCGCCGTCTGTGCTAATGCGAAAAAAAGAGTTTCATTTGGACCACCAACGCGCAGAAAGCCAACCGCCCTGTGCTTCTCGCGGACCTCTCGGGATCCCGATGCCTGGAGGCCCGGGGCTCGGGTCGACTTGCTTTTGGATTCCTCCTCTGGTCTCTTTGGCCCCTTAGTATAGCTCGCACACGGCATTGGTGTTCCATCATCAGACATGGTGAACCCGTCCTCGGGCACGACATCTACGGCATCCCGCAAGCCTGGGAAGACCTGTCAGCACACCGTGACATGGCGGTATTCCCTCTTCCCCCTCTTCCCTTCTCCATCACAGTCGGCCGCCAGCCCCCTTTTTCTGACAGGGCAGGGGAACCTGAACCTTCTCGGCCGAAGGGGGAGGAGAAGAACTTTCCAGAGGCGCGCTCCCCCGGTTCAGCTTTTCTTCCTTCCTTGGGCCCACGCGTGTATGTAACCTATCCTGTTGTCTTCTTCATCTTGGGACAAACAATCGGCCCCCACCCTTCCGTTCCTATCACCCCCCCGTTTTTCCGGCCGACAGATATAGTGCCCGGCCGGCTAGCTGCGTCTGCCGGGCACGGTTTCGAAAAAGGTTGATCGTTGAGGGTGGGTTGGATGGGGATGGGGGTTTGGGGGGGTGTAAGTCTGTCTGTCTAACTACCTTGTTTTTCCTTAGTTAGCCTTTCACCTCCCCCTTCCCCTTCCCCCCGGGTCACACAATTATCTCCCCACATCCCCCTGCCGCACCGTCACACGCCGTGCAACCATGGGCCTCCTCAAATACGAAGTCTCGGTGTGAGGCTGACTCAAAACACACAAGGGAAAAGGGTTGAGGATTTCGGGAGTTGGGAAGGGGGGAGAGTGTAGGGAAGTGAAGTGCGAGTAAAAGGACCGCCGCGGGCTTGGGGGGGGGGGCCTGTGCAAGGTGTCAAAGGGTGGATCTTTTGGCGGCCCGTCCGCTCGGCACATGTTTGCGAGCTGCGGTGGATAGGACGGTTGGGGGCCAAAAAGGAAGGGGTCCCTTGGAGCGCGGAGCGCCTTGTCAGAGTGCCTTGTCAGAGTATCATTGGGAAGAGCTAGGGGGGTCAAGATACTATTGACTTTCGGCAGCTACCTAGTCATTACCCGACGGGTACTGAAAGCCGTCTCCGTCTTCCAGGACGCGTGTGTTTCTAATTCAGCTCCAGGGATTCGTTGATACATCCATATACTTGCTGGTTGTGGGCAAGGGTGGACTTGCATAGTCAGGTGTTTAGTCTTGTGACCTGGCACCTGAGTCTTTTCGTGTAACAATAGGTCAAAAGACAATGTAGACGAGCGCACTGATCAGCCTCCCAAAGAAATTCGTTGTATTGTTTTTTGGCCCTTGTTACGCAGCAAACTGTTGTTCACCGTAAACCCCGACGCATCTTTTAATGATGACCGTTGACTATACTATGATCCACGCGGGTGATTCAAACTTTGAAGAAAGCTATTTGTATTCCCAGACTTGGCAGTCCCTCAATTGGTAGGGCCCTGCACAGCGACTGTCTACATCTAGCAGACGGCATGGGTCTTCCCCGTCTTGCCCTGCAAAGAGTGCTTCTCGTTCTGTAGAAATACGTTAGCTTAGTCTCAGCCTCGGCTTGGCAAAGTGATCCCGGGTCATTTGTGGAGATTCCGGAAAGTGGTGTTCTTGACTAGTTGGAGAAGGTTGTATACGCAGAGATGCCACCCCGAACACGAGGCTTCAAGCAGGCAATCCCTCTTCGCACCGAGAACCCTCGAGACGGGGATTTCCATGTGCTGTGGGAAGGGCAGGGGGTGACAGGATGGTGCTAGCAAGTGACAGTCACCGCAATTTTTGTCAAGACGTACCTTGTACTTAGGATGATTATGCGTTGCCTTCCCACTCTGCAGGTGGTGCTTGTTGATGAATTCCTGTTGACGCTTCACAGCATCCTTGTCCATCTTGTCCAGGAGCTGCATGCATAGCTTGACATCCGCGATAAGGGACTCGCATCGGCTTCGAGTAAAATCCTCCCTGACCACGACACGGAGCATCTTGAAGTTCTCGGTCTTCGGGGCCATCGTGTACGCAGGCACAACCCAGGATCTAACGCGAAGCTGATGGGCCAGAGCAAATTCGTCGTAGGACCTCTCTCCCTCAGTATCTGGTGGCAGACTAGTATGTGTTAATCATCTGCTACGGATTCCGAAGTGATGCATCCCAGAACGTTCCGAAACACAGGAAGAATGGTGCTTACCGGAATGCCACGAGGGGAAGCCCATCTCCAGAGCCCTGCGACATTATTATGAAGCCCAGAGCCTTCAGAGATGCAGAGAGATAATCCGCAGTAAGCGTCAAGTTCCTCATGATCTGGGTGTAACCTTTCTTGCCCAGCCGAATTAATTGGTAATATTGGCCGATAACTAAGAGTGTTAACCACCTGCTACGGATCCCAGGATGATAAAACATGACAGACGGGGATCCGTGGAAGGGGAAGAATGGTATTTACCCTGAGAAGCTCCTTTGGAGAAGTTGAGCGTGAAAGAGCTCTGGTCGGCACCGAGGTAGTTGATATTGAACACCAGTTCCTGGGGCAAGTGCTCGGCATCACGCCACACGACCCAACCCACACCTGGATATACAAGCCCGTACTTGTGGCCGGAGGCGTTGATCGAGACAACTCTGGGCAGACGGAAATCCCACATCAGATCTGAATCACACGGGTTAGAGTCGAGAGCACGAGAACCGGGCTGGGCAGCATAAGGATTGGTCTACATACCTGGGTTCACAAAGGGAGCGACGAAGCCACCACTGGCCGCGTCAACGTGAATAGGAGTGTCCAGGCCACGCTCGACAAGTAGGTCGTTGACGGCCTTGACGTCCTCGTACTCGCCAGTGTAGGTGGTTCCGAGGATGCAGCAAATGCCGATCGTGTTCTCGTCGACCAGGTCCACAGCTTGCTTGGGGTCGATCACGTAGCGCTCCTCGGTACAGTAAACAAGTCTATGGGAGCTTTTGTCAGCAAATTTGCGAGACTCGACTTGGAACCAGCGCAGATCTGCAAAAGACGGCCCAGGCCTCGTAGATCATCGTGTGAAGGTCTCCTATGAGCCCGAAACACATGGGAATGATATGGCTTACTTCTCCTCTATTTCGAGGTACCTGGTGGCCTATTCTGTTGTCAGCATATCGTCCGCATGATTGTCATCAACCAAAAGGATAGTGGGTATGCGGTAATCCCCCCTCCTGCCGGGGGGAACTAGGGATTCCTCCTTTCCCTTCATACAGCGTATAGAAATTTCCGTCTCGGTAGGGCGAGGACAATTTTCTCACCTTTTCCCAGCAAACCTGGACTGCGGAATTCATGACTATATTGGGATTCTCGGTCGACTTCCCCTCGGCCTTGCGCTTGTTCTTCCAGCGTCTCTTCATGGCCAGGACACCCAGTATGATGGCCTCGGACGAGCCGACACAACTGGTACCGACAGCACCAGCCCCCTCGCCAATTGGAGCGTTGAAGAGGTTTCCAATCATATTGACACATCGGCTAAGGGGCAATTCAGTGTCAAGTCACCATTGTCGGGGAGGAGGGGGGGGGGATATTGTTGGATAGAAGCTTAGACTTCCTGAGTAGGAGGAAGCGTGGCTGGGTATAGAGTAGAGGCTCACTTCTGCATTTCGGCTGTCTTTGGGTACTCCTCGTAGTCGATGAAGTTCTTGGAGAGGGCGTCACTCATGAGCTTCTCGGCCTCATCCTCCATGTAGGTGGTGACAAAAGAGGCGAGGCTGTGCGGGTATCAACAGTCAGCCCAAAATTGTGTATACGAAGAGTAGTGGCATACTTGAGCATGGGGTTTCCGTCTAGCGAAAGCTCGTCTCGAATGAGACGATAGGCAACCTCGCGGGGCATCTCGCCATCAGGAATCTCGTAGCGAGGGAGGTCCTGGGTGGCAAACTTGGAGCCATAGACCGAAGTAGTGAAGTTGTCATCGCCTGCTGCTTCGAGGTGGACCTTCTTGACCTGCTTGGAGAGGTCGTCGACGTCCTCGAGGGGGAAACTGGAAACTAGTATGCGTTAATCACCTGCGACGGGTCCCAATTTGACGTGTTGTCGAACATTCCCAGACACGACAGACGGAAACCCATGGGAGAAGGACTATGCGTACCGTGGGAGAGGTGAACCATTTTCCTGGTTCGTAGGACGAAGAAAGCACAGTGGTGGTAGTGTTGGATCTGCTTGTGTCCTGAGCTCGAGGGAGAGGACCCAAGGCTCGTTCTTTTGTATGTAGGAAGAGTGCTCTATTCCTCTTGGGAGGCCGCCTTTTGGAGTCTTGTAAACTGGGAGGCGAGTCAGCACTCGTGTTCCTGCGGTGAGTTGGGAGCTTGTAGATCCGTGAAGTGGGGGTGAGGCCTTTACGGGCAACGCAGCTCGTCCGCGTCCAGCCCAAGTCACCCAGCACAGATGCGAATGATTGAGTGGCGTAGTCGAGTCTGCGTAGGGTCAGACTCACACGAGATGTATGATTTCCACAAATTGGTTCCTGGCAAGACAAGACGAAGATAGGAGTTGGAAGTGGTGGTGACGGCTTAAAGGGGGCAGAAGGACCCTCAGCTGCAGCTTAGTGAGGGCGTGGAGGGGAAACGCGGGACACGACAGGGGGCATAGCTCGAAGCTCAAACAGCTCCCTGCGATGACTGACGTAACGCTGGGCGACTAAAGTGTGTGTCTGGCAGTGTCGACAGGGGAAGCTCTCCCGTTCGGGATAGCACTGTGCAAGCATTGTGCACCGCTTGTTACGGGCAGGGCCTGTACGGAACGAAGGCCTCCCACCGGTTGGCTGTCCTCGTCATGCCATGCTGAGCCCTTGGCCATTGGCATGGACCCACGTGTGTGTGCAGATTGCATGGTTCTCTAGTCAGCAAGCGGTGTTACTTCCCAATCATCCCCATGCAAGCCATGTTTCCTGGACATCAGCTCGAGATCAGGTTACGAGGCAGGAGAGGGAATAATCAAGCATGATCGATCGCCAGGGGCTGTGCTGGCTAGATCAAACACAACCGCCCGTGGGCATCGCTCCCCCACGGGAGCGGAACTCGCGGGACGGCTCTAGACCCCTTCTGACATGGCTGGGCAAAAAAGCTTGGCCTTTAGTCGAGGCAGGGATCCCGCAGATCCAACTTCTGGTTCAACGTGGGGCACACCGGAACTCGGGACTCGTACCCTCCTCCATCTACTTACTGTATTTGCTGCAATAGGAGCCAGCTATCAAGGCACACAGGGAAAGATGTTTCAAGCGAATATGAGGAGCCAAACTTTGGTACACGCGGTCTAGTTTCAGGTCCCTCTCCTGGCGCGAGGTAGGTCTTGCATCTCCTGGGAAACCATCCTGTTCACGTCCTCCTTGGCGATGATGATGATGTCGGGATGGTCTTTGAAATTATACCTATCACTGTCTTCAGAAGCAACTCGACCATGTTCTTCAGCTTCAGTTGTGATTTGCGACAGTATCCTAGAGTGCATCCTTTCTCGTTTCATTGTTGCCGTCATCACGTCTAAGCATAGGAATCACTTGCCATAAAGCTTGGGGTTCCATAACAACTTGTGCGTGGCTTGTCACGCTGGCTCACTACGTTAGCT
>JACBFG010000005.1:2278390-2290870 GCA_013435955.1 Diaporthe sp. HANT25 | reverse complement strand
CTTCCCCCCCCCCCCTCTCTTAAACCCTGCTCAACGTTCCAACAATGCAATGCATGTCGAGCATACCCAGAGTGACATAGGTTGGAGCCCCAGACTATTATCGCCCGATGGGGGCGATGAACCATCCATCCACATCAGCCGGGCTAGTCCGTGTCACCTCCAGTCTGCCCTTGAAGCTTTGGATATCCTTGGAACCACATCATTGCCAAGCTGTGTGTTCGTTCGGTGCCAACGTCAGTCGGAACCACATCATTGCCAAGCTGCTTGTTCGTTCGGTGCCAACGTCAGTCGGAACCACATCATTGCCAAGCTGCATGTTCGTTCGGTGCCAACGTCAGTCGGAACCACATCATTGCCAAGCTGCATGTTCGTTCGGTGCCAACGTTAGTCGGAACCTCATCCACATAATGGAGCGCACGCCGGTGTCTCTGGGTGTCCATTTTGACAAAGAATATGCAGCCTGAGAAAAGCCCAAGGATGGGACTGGTCGGTGAGGGACGGAGGAGAGTGATTCAGGAGACATCCGCAGATCTCTAGAAATGTGTGTAAAAGTCGCTGCAAAGCACGACATCTCGTTGGACCACATTACATCTACCTTACTACCATGCATCTGATAAGTACCAGCAAATGCTACTATAGACATGCTTCCATCAACTAAGCTATCGTTACATCTGTCAATTATAAAAACAGACTTAAACTTGAGAGGGTGGATGTCCAGGTCAACTCGGGGAGACGGACTTCTTTTCAGCAAAAACTTGTTTGTGCGGTAATTGATTCGCAAAGACCTCAGAAAACAAGCAAAAGCAAGGCCAAAAACGAGCCTATTTACTAATGAGCTCAATCCCATTTTTGTGAATGTCATATTTTCATGCGGGAGGCTGACCTTGTCATCCGATATCAGCCTCCTGAGCCTTGCGCTTTCTTTTGCCAGCCGCTGGAGCTTTCCACAAACCACGACTTTCCTGTTGCTTCAACTACAACTAGAACTTCTTGAGGTCGCAGACCTCAGCTATGGCCAAGCTTCTCAATGTCGCAAGCTTTCATTGTCTTCGCACGTCTGACCACTTGCGTGATCAGCACACAGCCTCCAGTCCATCCAGGCCCTTGCCCTCGAGGCGACATCTTCAATAATGGCCATCGACCGAGACCTAATGTGAGTATTGATCGCACCAGCACGTGCCCTCTCCATGTGTCCGGCCAGATGCCCAAGGCCGTCAGCTTTCCTCTGCCACAGCCGCGTCAACTTTTCAAGTGGCCGAAACCCTTCGAGATTGCGTCATGATCAAAATGACATGTGCGTGAACCTTCTCTATCAAACTGAACAGAATCCACCTGGGATGCCGTGTGACGACGAATACGACGGCTTCGCGCCGGCGATGGAGACAATTGGGTCAGAGATGGGGACTCAGAAACAGACACGACCGGCGTGAACAAGCTTGCCTGTGCCGGGGACTCTGACTCATTCAGGGTGTCGAAAATCTCTCGGTCTGCGAAACCGGCCAGAATGTCAGCGTCGCGATCACTCTAGGATCAGGCACATTCCGCAGTATGCTTTGTGGCATGAAAGCTGAAGACTACTTCGAGTTCAACATACTCTCTGGTGTTGAGGCTGCTGTTAAAGATCAGATCCCGATGAGCATCTATCCCACGTGCTGCACAGCGCGAATCGACTACCTGTCTCGAATTCCATGCGGGATCCTCGTGGTACGTGGCGACCCCGGGTGCGGCAAATCAGAGCAGGTCGCTGCTGTCATATCCCTCTGCGTCGCCCGAGACTTACCAGTCCTTCTCATCGCATCTCGGCATGAAGCGGTGAATGCTTGTCTCAATAAGGTTGAGACCATCGTGAGGACAAGTGGCATCGAGTGTATTCTGGTCCGCGCAATCGACGCGGCTGAGGATAAGGCGGCATACAAACGCATCTTTCGAAACGTCGACGAATGGTGCAACACCGAGTTCAGGGTGCAATCGAAATGGCGGCCACACCTGTCTGTCGCATTCTGGGTCCTTGAACTCGAACTCTCTCCTTGGAGTGATCGACGTGTCGACGCCACAACCTTTGCCCGGTGTTTCCTGGACGCCCAGCATATGGCCCAGCAGTTGAACGATGCCCCCGACTATCTGCCCGAAGCTGAGAACTCTCGACTTCATAATACTTTGAGTGTCCATGTGGACCAATGCATCGACCACGTATATCAGTCTGCATTGCTCATTGCCGCAACACCGTACAGTGCACTTGGCAAGATAGCGAAGTGGTTCATTCGGAACCCGGTGTCTGTCCTCACTGTGGACGAAGCCACTGCCATTGATGAAACACACATGCTACAGTGCGTTTCCAACCAGTCTGATTTTCTTTTTGCTCTCGATCACCAGCAGCTTTGAGCATTCAGCGCGTCAAAGACGTCGCTCATGGTCACCGTGTAGACGCGTGCGAGAACCAGTACGTTTGCTCCCTTGAGGAGCGCCTGTTCACTCTCAAGTGGCCAATTACCATCATTGATCAACAGTTCCGAACTCTGCCTGGTCTTTTCCATCCAGCACGAGAGGCATTCTACAGCAATCGCGGCATTAAGGATGTCACCAGGTGCTGACACGTTCATTGCCCACAACGTCGAGATGTGGGACAAGTCTTAGGGCGGCTTGCCGCCATGAGCTGACAAGTACTGGCCAGTATTCCTCAACATACAAAATACCAGATGTGATAAGCTGCAAATTTCGAAGTCATCGATGAACAAAGAGACGTGGGACATCTTCTTTGAAAAGGTCCTCTGGCCGGACTTCCTCTCGCCAAAGGCAGAGTCTAGAGTGGACTGGGGAAGAATTTGTGGCATCACTCGCTATCGGGCAATGACGAACTATATACACGGATTCCTCTACAAGCGAGGTGTCGACCTCACGATATCAACACAGGACACACAAGGTCAAATTGGCTGTGCCTCTGGCCCGGTCCGAGACGAGAACCTGGCTGAGATATTGGGAGCTTTGACGCTGACAGAAGATGTTGACGACTCGATTGGCGGTAGAGCACCGGTTTCGAGGTAGCCATCTGCACCGACACTGAGCGAACTTTGGAACCAAATGCTCAATATGCTAATTATCGAGGGTTGAAATCATTCTCCCGACCTCAAACTGGTTCTTTCACCACCATTGGTCATGAAAAGGCCGTGAAAGACCTTCCATGTCACTCGTGTGTGGCGGAGCGTTTGGGAGCTGGGGGCGGCAGATGGTCGAATGAAGCACTGATTTGTCCAAATCAAAATTGAACATGACATCGAAGCCAAAGCCCATCGTATCAATCCATTGATGACGGATGCGTCTGTTCGATGGCGAGAAAGCCATTCGGTCTCGACATCATGATGTGTGGCGTAAAACCTGAGACTGTTCTAGGCATGAGATATTTCAGCGCCGCAGCCGTTCATCATACTACAGAGCCATTTCGCGTGGGGTGCCCTTCAGCAAAAACGAAGCCGTATACCATCAGGCTCTGCTGGTTTTTGATTCCATCGGACTACAATTTCAATGAATCTCGCTATTATTCTAACATTCGAGAAATAATCTAAAGAACGCCTGCCAGAGATATCGGACAAGTCTGCTTACATATTTTCTGGAAGGTCCTTCTACTACTACCTACCAACGACATCTTACATATTGAAAAGGACCTAGACTCTGGTCGGCAACCTCCGCAGATGGCAAGAGTTAGGCCTCAATTATTAGCCAGGAAGTCCAAGGAGATTAACAACCTTACTACCGCTGGACAGTATCACATTCAGCAGGCCAGGAAGTTTTTAATACTACTATAAGAATTTTCTAAGTCACTTTGGAGCTATTCTAGACCTGAATAGAATAGTAAACTTTAAGTTTAATAATAATAATTACATCATATGGAAACGCCTTATTTTTCAAGATAATAGAGGCTTGATTAGCCAGGTCCCTGAGTGAGAGAAGGGGTTGTTCCGATTGAGCAAATACGGAAATCTCACAGAAACTCGCGGTTTTGTCTTTTGAGCATATGGCTGTTCACGTTCGCCGTCCAGAACCACAACAAGCCTCCATGCTAGAGTTGACAGAACTAATATGTCCTCTCAAAGTCGTTCGGCCCACACCTCCTGGCGTATCATACACGTAGCCAATGTTATTCCATGGCCCGCTGGCCACGTCCTGTGAAATCCACCGACCAACTGATACCGTCGATCAGCATTTCTTATCCGTGAACAAAATTTTGGCTCGCAAAATCATGTGAGAACCTCTCAAGACATTTTGGAATGGCACTGATTGGGTTGATGTTGGAGAGCCTCCCACATTCATCCCAATTGCTTCAAGAACAAGGAAAGAACGATAGATTTGGTATCTTACTGGGGTCAATGTCCTCTGCTGGCTTGATCCCACTGCTGCTACCGGCCAAACTGTGCTGGTCTTCCCATGGTCGATCGACCTCGTGCCAGCTTCTTGGGCTGCTGGTGACAGCTGAGGCCTGACGAGGAAATGAAGTGCAAGATGTTTTATTTGATGTAGCCACTTCCGAACCCTGCGAGCCGGTGTTCAAGTCGCGTTCTTCAGCTGAAAACATGACGATCATAGACAGACTTCAAAGCATAGGAGCAAATTATAGTGTCTATGGAACCTGCGAACTTGGTAGGGACTTTTCCATTTGTCTGGGACTTTTCTCAGAACTGGGAGCTTTATATAGACATAGAGTCAGGGATGGTGACAAGTTTTGCCGGCTGCCTTGGAACGAGAGAGAGGATGAGGCAAGTCTGCTCTTCCCAAGTATCAGACACCACTGCCGTTAGCGCCACCTGAGCCTTGCCTCGACGAGAATATTGGCCCTTTATACTGCATTTTCCTTAGGATTCAGTCCGAAAGAGCTTTAGCTGGACTGCCAGTTCCATTTATCAGACACGGCTGCCTAGGGATACGCAACCTACGAGCTCCAGCGCCAGATGTCGAAATCGGCCCACTCGAATTCATAGCCTCGCGGAGATTTATATCGGGCCAATTTCCTTTCCTTTTGACAGGGTGACGCCAATGTTCGCTACACAAGATGTTGCGCCATAGTACAAGCATCTTCGAACAGAGGTGCTTTTAGGCCGAAGTGACTGAAAAAAGAAATGGCCATCTATTGCTGATGGATCTCGAGACAATAAACTGAATTTGGCCCGGTCTGTGTCGCACAAGAGGATTTTCTGCTGAAAGAATTGGCCCAGTTGAAAAAGGGCTGAGAAGTGCACTTTGTGATTTCCGCAGCCCGCAGCCAGAAATGGCCCAGATTTGGCGCAGGCAAGCTTCGCCCGTTTCTCATGTATGACAAGTGACGTAAACACACCTATCAAGTACGTATACTGGTCGGAGAAAATGGCCCATTCATTCACTGGTCAGCTTATAATCTTCGAGCGCTGGATCAATTTCTTGTTCCTTAGTTTCTCTTCTCTTCACCAGTCGGCGAGGCTTTCCCCCTCGCGCTCTGCTAAGGCGGTTCACCTGAATACATATCGATGGCTGCCTTCTCATCACTGCCCATATGTGAAATTTACTTTTGTTGATTTCATTGGATGGGACAGTAAGTCAGGCTTCGTTCCCATAAGGCTACGCCATCAATTACCGCACTTCAACTCTGTTGGTGCCAGAGCTCAACAACACCTCCTGACACTCGGCTCCTTTTAGACGATCAGACACATCCATCATTTCACCTGTCTGAGACTGTTGTATACTAGTACTCTGTCCGTACCCTCTTTTTGCCCCTTCTTTGGCTTCTATTCCATTCCAATTTTCTCCTTCGTCCATATTCACTGGGGCAGCTTCTGATTAATCTTTTAGATTATCCTTTCGAGGGGACTTCAAGGTTAGAAGTCCCAGACACGCCATTCAGACTCAGGAGGAGCAACACGATGAACAAATCGGTGTATTCCGTAATAGTGTGCTTGTTCACGATTTTGTGGCTATATCGGAAGAAATCCCATATTGGTTCAGCGCCGATACATTTGATGACAATCATATCTTATGGGACGAGGCGCCCGGTTGTCTACTCGTTGCGGAGGATACTGGGTCTGATCATTTTGATGGAGGGGTGCAAGGTGACCGGGAAACTCTATATCAAGGTGATCTCTGGGCTCTGGACGAAGACTTTTGTCCGTTTCCCAATTTTCCTTCGGACAATCGCCATAACTCGAAATTATTGGACCTCGAGCAAGACGCTGTGCTCGGCGTGGACGGTCAAGAGTTCAACGTAGCTCTGTCTCCCACAAGGCCCTCAGCTCAGATCTCAGGGTCTTCAGAACACTCAACTTGTTACGATAGCAAGCGTTCGAGCCCTTGCTCCTTTACAACCAACACTTCATACGGTGCGCGGGCCGGCGTGGACGACCTAACTACAAAAAGCCCGAATCCCCAAAAGAACAACAAACTTATCGTCCCGGAGCTGAAATCCTGTCGACTTTGTCCATACAAAGCTTCTGCCCACGGAATTATGTGAGTAACGCGCATGTCCACATGATGGCTTTAAAGCTAACTTTACGGACAGTTCCCATCTGAAAAAGAATCACCCTAGCGGATCACCATCTGCCGTTATCCAATGCACCAAGCCAGGCGAGCCTGGCTGCCAGAAGGTTTTCAAGGATGAAAGAAGTCGGGCGCGCCACAGGCAGCAATCCTGCAAAGCTCTATCGCCGCAATCTTTCCAGTGCTGCTGCGGCGGGAGGGTCAGGCGTTGGGCAAACTTTGTCAAGGGCCATAGGGCCTGTGCCCCAGGACCAAGAGCTCTGTACAACTGTCATTGCAAGGCAATTTTCTCCGATTTCAAGGGACTAGAGGACCACTATAACCGCAATCACATGGGGAAAAAGGGTCGACCTCCGTCAGATCCGTCGGGTGGCCAGAGAATGTCGAGATGATTGGGCAGTGCGGCGGGTATCCAGGAAGTTGGACGACCATAGGCGATGTGGTTGGACGTCAAGTAGTCCAATGATGATTTATGATAAGACTTCCTCGTGTTCCGGCCGCGCGCCTCGTGGTCCTGAGATGGCCATGTACCCGAAGGACAAGATCAGCACACTCAGTAAGAACCAAGGTGCGACACTCCTGCAGACCTAGGCCTCCTCATATGGTCTCAAGTTGATGGTAAGCCTCTCGATCGACAGCTTCGCTCAGATACTCCATGACTCTCACTTACCTGATTTCTCTTCCCATTTGCTCACCTAAGTACAAATTCTTTCCCTCATCCCAGACCCCCTCGAGAGTATACCAGTAGTCGAGACATAGTTGCGACTGCCTCCTCATCAGTCCATACTCATCCACACGGCCCAGAGAAGGGGGCGTGTCCCCAGCCAGAACGACGATCCTCGTGACGCCCCCCACTAGAGATAGCATACGCATGGGACGCTGGCGATGCGATTGTCGTATCGTACGAGAGCGTCCGATTCCTCGCCCTCGCCACTCCCTCAGCTTTCCAGATCCAGCAAGCGCTCCGCTGCTCCGTTCGGGGACTCCACGAGTTTGCGAACATGTTTCCTTCCTCCTCAAGAACCTCCAGGCCAGGCCTCGTACACCCCGTGAACCTCATGCCTGCGATGAGCTAGCACTCTAGCAAGAGTCTAGCAAACCTAAATATGCACGCGAGTGCATTGTATCCACCCCAAAGTCCACGATCCTGGCTAATAATAACGTCGTTTTCAAGACAGGTATTAAGGTTCCTGCTGGGCGGGTGTACCCGTGCGAAACGGCGTGGGCGATCATCCTGCTGCCAGCTGTGACAGGCCGGGCCCACCTGCCCACACTTTCCATGTGACAAGTGGACGAGTAATACGAGTAAAGAAGAAAGCGCTCACTCCGGAAAGGGAAACATGTGAACAGCTCCTGCAGTAGAGCCTACAGAAGTGTATGCCGAGAATACAACTAAACGATGCGGTGAGAAATGGGAACTGCATTACACTACTACCACTGCTACATAGGTACCCCGGGAGGCTCGCACGCATTAGCCCTGAACTCTAAAACACGGCAGCATCTGAAGCAACAACAGAGAGAGAGGGTTGACTAACTAGCCTGCATAGGCACGTCCGAGACACCGTGACGAGGGAACAGACAGAAGTATCAATACAAAGAACACAAACAAACAAGAAAAAACCGGCCTTTACCGATCTGGAACGGCATTCAGTGCAGGAAAGCAGACCCCGAAACCACCCCTCGGCGACCACGTCGAGAGGAGTGAGAGAGCGGCAGGGCTTTCCCCCCTCGCTTCCACCACCCCTGCCCTGCCTGCGACGAACGTGATCGCCCCCAATCGGGGTGCCCACATAAATGCACGCCCACTTCACGAAAGAGAGCGAGAGAGGGAGGGAGAGAGAGATGGGACGAAAAGAGAGAATCGCCCAGATTTCGTCGAAAGTAAGAGGAGGAGAGCCTGCCAGGAGCCAATAACTGCTCTCCCATGCGTGCCGCGGGCACGGCAGATGTGGTCCCTCCCTTTACACAGCGTTCTCTGCGTCGGGGGACATCCACGCAGCGCGCGGCTTCGGGTTTCGGGACGAAGGCGTCTCCGGGCGGCGTCGCCGCCGCCGCCGAGCAAACAGTTGTTTACTATGGGTGGTTCGGGAGGAGAATGCTTGGGAAGCTTTGAGAGGCTTGCGGGGCCGTGAGCAGCTGATCCCTCGCCCCTCATGAGGCTGATCATACCTCGAGCCTCGTGTAACTCCGTGAGCCGCCCGGTGTTTCCGAGGCTCAGGTTGGGTTCCATCGTAGGCCTGATACGCTGGACCTCCCTGTGTATAGAGTGAACGCGGAACTTCACGTGTTAGCTACGTGCGCACAACCCGTTCTGAACTCGACTTTTCAGATGGCAAAAAACGTGTCGAGTGCTTCAAGGATATTGTCTGAAGACGTGCAAAAGAGGCGTTGTATAATATGTCCGTGTTATAAGTCAACCCTAGAGAGTATATAATCCGCCGTTAGGAGCAAATGCACAAAAATGCCTTCACGGCCAAACGCTTAGAACTCCAATGCCATGCTCCATTCCGGTGCATCCTCTCCTTTCAAAATGTTGACCACGCCACTTATAAAAATTCCTATGCATGTTTCCCTTAGAGTGCCATCCCAGTCGTAAGCCTTTCCCGTCCTCCAGAATTGTGGGGTATAATGGTATACAATGGACAAAGTCGCCGTTCGGTATCAATATCGATGTCCCACGTCTCGTTTCGTCGTCGATGAAAACAGCCAGCCGTAATTATCACGCATTTTTGTTGGTATCATTCATGTCTCGTCCCGTCCAATTCTCGGCATAGAAGCAGATCCCGCTAACTCTGATTCGCGGCCTCGGTCGTCGTCGATGGCGAGCTCGCTGTCCGTTCAGAAGATCGCTGCACAGCTCGCGTCCTGATGCGGAACCTATCCCTGAGTCGGTTGGTAAGTCCGGACCGATCACGACCCTCATCTTCGTTGCTGGCCGATGACCCTGAACGCTGCTCCGTCCGATACCGTCGGAGAACCTCGATGCGTTCCTCGACAGTCGCATGTCGAAGTCGGTGCAGATCAAACAGTCTAGACCGACGTCGAGACGAGTTTGAAGACTCTACATTGTCGTTGGCATCGGCGCCTAGTGGCGGTGCCTCACTGTTCTCGTTGCGTTCTTCGTCACCGCCTTCACCTTGCTCGGGGCGTAGGTCAAGCCGACTGCAGATGCCATTGTTAGTATGCGCAACTCTGACAGGTGAGACAAGTAGCTTACCAGAGCGGGCATGTGCCTGACACATTTACTAGCCAAGGATCGACACAGGGCGGGTGGAATTTGTGGTTACAGGGAAGCACGCGGACATCCTCGCCAACAGTGAAATCCTCTGTGCAAATTGAGCAACCCAGGCTTTCCTCGGCCTGGGTACTACTGCCCGTGTTGTCTGTACCGTGCTGGGTAACACGGCTGGTGCCTGCGGCGTCTGGCTCGGAGTCCGATCCGGGCCCAAGAGCACCCGACGCAGCGGGCGGGACAGGAGAGCCGAGTGGACTCTCTGGAATAGTGGATAGATGGCGGTTAGAGCCATTTTCAGGTGACTGACGGTCCGCATTGCCGCTACCTGCCTGCTGCGACGTGGCATTCTCGAGCTCGAGATTGGGATCGGGCTTCGGTGGAGTGTCTCCGAACTTGACGATGGGAATGGTCTCGAGCACAGCACGAGCCAGACCCTTCGCACGGCTCTGCCTTGGCCTCCCTCCGAAGGCATTGCGGGGTCCATATCTCTCGGGATATCTATGCGCTCGTATGGCGCCGGTTGCGATAATGATGAGGAAAAGAAGCGTGATGAGGCCGGTGATGCTATATAGTATGCTCATGGCGACGGCCGAGTTATTTCCGCCCTGTTGGCCGGCGTTATTGTCCTGCGCATTCTCGGTGAAGTTGCCAGAGATCTGAGCCTGTACAGTTCCCTCGGACGCATTGGCCATAGTCAATGTCTGATAAGCGGCATTCTCGTCCGACATGGTCAAGATGCGGTTAAAATTAAGGTTCTGGCCAGTCAAGCCGCAGCACATTCCCTGTTGGCTGTACAAGAGGATCGCCGCTGGTTGTGGGTCGTTGCTCATGAGGGCGTTCAGAACTGCGCTTGGCTCCAGAAACGACGTGTTTGTCTGGTCACAAGACAAATACGGAATCACATCAGAGCCGCTGATACTGGCATAATTGCTCGCATCGGCAGCAACCATGTTGCCCTTGATGTCGACTCGCTAATAGCATGTTAGTGACATGTTGGGCTCAACGGGGGGTGGTGTCGGGGGAGGCGTCGCTTACCCCTCGAACAAGCTGCGACTCATTCAGACCAAGGTTTGTCGTCAACGGTATGACAGTGTAGGACAGTGGAACCGGGTCTCCCTCCGACGCATATATCAGCATCTGCATCTCAGACTTCCGCTGCCAGTCGAGCACCTCGTTCATGGTGTATGTTCCAGCCATCTCGGATACGGCACATTGAACACTTGCAACTGCCAACGACAGTGCATAGACCCAATGTCGGCCCATCCTGCGCGGCAGTGAACCCGACGACGTCTTCCTTGGTCCCAATGAGCGATGTGGTGTTGTGACGCTGCGGCTCTGGCGAACGGCACACAGCTCAGGGGCCAGCTTGCGCGGCGGGCGCTCTGGTCAAGGCCGGTACTGGACCAATTAATTTGTCTGTCTGCGGGGACGTCGTCACATAGCGGTCTCGTAAGCGTTAAGACAGCGTTCCTCTGCAGCGTTGCAGTGACTCTGGCGTGAGAGCAGGGCGACGGGCGAAATATATTTCACACGGGCGGATTTGACATGAGGTGAGAAGCGAGGGCAGTGAAGAAGACAAGGCGGTAGGCAAATCCCAAGGAGAGGAGAGCGCGACTGGGCGGTCTTAGTGCTGGCGGCGCTGGATCAATGAGAAGCGGCTATTCTGGTGCCAAGATGGCTTGGGTTCTGGCTGAGAGCCAAATATCTGGGGACGAGGAGCAGCGTGTCGGTGATGTGGGCCTGGGCACACGGCAGACAAGAGAAACAAGCGGCGGGGATTAGATGCAGGCCGGACTCGCGGACAGCTTATTGATCTGAATTGAGGCTGTGTGGTCGGTCAATGGTCACGCGAAAGGGAAGCCAAAGCCAGCTTCGGTTCCGGCGGCGATTGCTGTGGCTTGCTCTCTCTCTCTTAGAGAATTCTCGGCATGCGCGGACGTTGGGTGAGGTGAGCGAGCGATAGAGTTGTCGATTTGGACGTCGAGGGGCAGTGAGCTGAGCTGAGCCGAGTCCACAGGGCAAGGAAGGTTGAGACAAGACAGTCTATAGGTGATAGGAGAGCTCGGCATCAGAAAAGGTGGCTTGGCCTGACCCGACTGTGCCGGGTGTCGGGCAGAGGACGCAGCTCACGCCAGGATGAGCCGGAAAGGCAAGACTGAGTGACTGGCTATAGTGCAGGCGTTGTTATGGCAGGGTCTTGTTCCCAAAGGAGGGCAGCAATTCGCAGGCGGCACGAGAAGACAGCAGTTTCGTGATTGATGATCGGTTCCGAGACTGGTGCAGAGGGCGAGGGGAAAGCAGCCGGCAGAGAGAGAGGCAAAAAGGCAAGACGCAGGACGAAGCGCCGCCGCCGACGCCGCGATTTACTGCTGCTAAGAGCTGCCACAGCTGCTACCACTGCATTGAGGCACTGGTTCGTTTAGTGGTTTGTGGCAGGTCTGAGACGCCGTCGACGTTTTAGCGCGGTGGCTTCGTCAAAGCAAGCAGGCACATGCCCTGATCAGTCGAACCTGCCACAGCAAGCAGCCAGTTCCGTGGTCGCAGTGGCAGTTGCAGTTGCAGTCCCAGGAAATGCAGTGCCTAGGAACCTTGGAAGGTGGTACGTACGGATTGTACCGTGTAAGGCAGTCCAGAACTGGGCCTATCTTTTTTTTTCTCTTCGTCCCTCTCTTTCCCCATTTGCCAAGGGCCGATGAGGGACGAGTGATGACGCCTTCCCCAAAACTGCCAATGGCTCCCCAGCCCGCGCG
>JACBFG010000005.1:2197092-2269948 GCA_013435955.1 Diaporthe sp. HANT25 | reverse complement strand
TTTCCCAGATCAACCCTATATCTGAAAAATGCTCGCCCTGATATAGGCGCCGGGCATGCTAGAACCCAGCCCTGGTCTCCCAAAACCCGTCACAAGTCACTCATACCCGACATGATATCAGCAATCCACTTGGGCTGCCTTCTCCCTCGACTTCGGATTCTGGACACACCCCTCCGCTCTGGCCTACCCCCTCCCCGGCCTCTGGTCTCTGCCTCGCCTTGTGCTTGGCCTTAGCTAGTGTTCTTTTCTCATCCTCTGCGTCGTCTACCTGACTGTACTTCTCGTTGGTCCTCGACTGAGGCATCTCGCCTCATAGCACTACTCTCACAATCAGACTTCTACCTTCTGTATCCCGGTGATGCCCCCACAGGCGACTCCACATCCTAGATCACTTGCTTTCCCTTGAACCTTCTTATTTCCTTGCTCTCCTTCTTCCTATCATTTGCCTGCAGGCGCATCTTCCCGCAGCTAGCCCAGCTCCAACCCTGTCGAGCCCGCCTCCATCCCACACTCCATGCTCTTTGGAGGACAACGACAACACTGGCGGCTTGCTCTCCTGCGGTGAAAGGAAAACTTTGACAAACTGGGTTGACTGACGTATTCACCCGCTTCTGGGGCTGCCGTCTTGCGACGCTTACTGGGGACTCTGGACCGGACTCGTGGAGGTGGGATCTTGCCCCCTTCTTCTGCCTTGTCAGGAGCTGCCGTAGCGCCAATCATGTTCATGTCTTTTACTTCCCGAGACGCGACCCACGCCTTATAACTCTAAAGAGCTCGTCTGAGCCACCTGGAAAGCCACCTCGACTTTCCGTGTCAAGCTTGTCTTGTCCAGATTCGTCCACTCCGCACCCTTTACGCCTTCAGCCTCCCCTCGCGTGGCGGCCAAGGTCTGGTCCATCATTTTGCTTTTCTATTACAACATATCCCTTCAGTTACTCACCAATAAGCACCCAAGGCCCTCTGTTCGAAGCATTGGCTTCTCCAAGGCGGCACGAGAAGGAACGAAGTGTGGGCAGCTCTGAGCTGGACAGCCACACGTAGCGAAGAAGCCCGTGACGGAGCCGACGGAGGAGCTATCAGGCCTTGAATCGCAAACGGCCAGGTATCACCGAGGAGGCTCATACGTCACCCCCGAGCGGTGGTTCGACTGAGTCTCCACTTCTGATCGCAAGGAGGCAGGGGGTGAGCCAGACAGTCAGAGAAAGAGAAGGAAGCGCAAAGTCAACCGCACAAAACTATCTTGACCGGCCTCTTAGTCGATGATACCTGCCATTCTTTGGCAACGTCAGGGCTAAGACACCATCACCGTGGATATCAGGTCTCTCCTCAAGGTCCCTCCCGACTCAAATGAGTCCTCCGACTCGCCTCCCAAGCAGCCTCCCCAAGAACGATCTTCGTCCGCACCTGCGCCTCCCCCTTCAGCGGCAGCACAAGCAGCCGCTGATCCCTCAAGGCCAACAACCACGGCAACCTTGGCACCCGCTGCGGCCATCTTCGGTGGTCCGCATTCAGTCGCCAGCGTGGCTCCTTCAGTCGGAACTCTGTACGCCGCGCCGCCGCCGGCGTACCCTCCGCCAGGCGCATACCCTTTCCTCGGAGGAGGAGGATATGCACCAGCAGGGGCTGTCCCGGGAGGGGGGGGAGGGCAAAGGCCTGGATCAGCAGCATCAGGAGGCCTTGGGTCAATAGGTCCTGGCCCGGGGCCGGGACCTGCCCCGTCGCCAGCAAGCAAGCGCAGCATGCCACCGCACACGACCGAGAGCCCAGCCAAGAAACAGAGCAAATGGTCTCCGGAGGAGGATGCGCTGATTATCGAACTACGCGGCAGTGGCATGAAGTGGGAGGACATCTCGAAGCGGCTGCCCGGGCGCAGTGCGATTAGTTGTCGCCTGCACTACCAGAACTACCTCGAGAGACGGAGTGAGTGGGACGAGGAGCGCAAGAACAAGCTTGCGCGCTTGTACGAGAGGTGAGTGGTCACCACACCATGCATTCGTTTTCCCCTGTCTACGCAATACATACACGGCCACTTTCGTGTTGGTCTTGTCTGCTCGCAGACCCAGCCTCCAAAAAGGACAGCAAGAGGGCTAGACCGCCCGAGTTTGGCCCAACCACCACTCCGATCTGTGGGCTGTGGGCAGTGGGCACAGGAATGCCGCGCAGGAAGATCCACACCCCCATCAAGATGCTCGATTCAAGATTCTCGATCTCGTGAAAAAGCCAGTGCCGGAGATTTACTGACTCGTGCGGCCTTGCACAATTGCAGGTTCAAGCCGGAAATGTGGGCCAAAGTGGCAGAGGAGATGCAAGTCCCATGGCGCGCCGCTGAAGCGATGCACTGGCAGCTGGGCGAGGCCGACATGGCGCGGCGGGCGGGTGTCGTCCCCTTCTCGCTTACGTCGGTCAACATGCAACAGGACAACACCCGGCAGTCGCCAACCAGGGGCCACATGCACTCCCACTCGCAAGGAAGCATGCCGAGGAGCGACCCGCACCTGCTGGGCCGATACGCGCACCGCGGAGGCACGCCTCACCTTGCCCAGCCGCCGCCGCCGCAACAGCAGCAGCAACCTCCGCCACAGCATCATCATCAACACCCCCCACCGCCACATGCGCTGACGATCCCCCCACCCGTACCGACGATACCGCCGCCGCCGGGGTCTGGGCGTGGTCCACTGCCACCGAGACGGGAGAGTCTGCCGCCCCGACAACCTCCCGGCGACCTCCTGTACGATCACGTCCTTCCCGCGCCGGGGCCTGGACTGGCGCCCATCCAAACGCCCGGCGGCAGGGAGCGGGGCGGGACAGGGGCAATGCATCTGCCAAGCGTGGCCGAGCTCACGACAGGCGTCAGCCCATACTCGACCCCTGCGTACTCGCTGAGCCGTGCCAGCGCGAGCCCAAGCGCGACGGCCAGCCCGAGACAGACTGCGTTGCAGGCCTCGCCTCTTGGCTACGGCGAGTCCAGCAGCATCGGAGGAGGCGGGCCGGCCACTCCTGGATCTGGCAAGAGGGGGCGGGCAAGTCCGGACGCCGGGAGGGAGGCGATCAGGAGGAGGCACTAAGCGAGATGGGGGGAGACACACAGACGGGCGGGAGAGATTTCCAGGGGTGTGCATGAAATTAGGACGAGGATGAAGGTTACGAAGACTACGATGATTTTTTCTTGGGAGGCTAGAGATATTCCTACACATACACAGCGTCATAAAACGAGATGGGACGGACGGCGGTACCAAGGGACCGGGGGTTGGGAAACGGGCATGGCCGGGTCAGGATAGGATGATGGATGGAGGGTTCAACGTTTTTCCACACACTCTCACACGCACACACACTCACACGGAGGCGCGAGGATCACACAAAGGGAATTGTTTGCGTCGTCAAGTGGGACGGACCTTGACGGGGGGGCTGGGAGGGGGCACGAGCCGAGTCCACGACGATGCGATGCGATGCCAATGAGACATGCTGGGGCAACACGGTACTTTGCATTTTACGGTGTGCATTCTGGAATCGGAACAGGTTTATCCACATTCTGGATTTTTTTCTTGTTGTTTTTTTGTTTTTCTCGGCCGGTTTTTCCTTTTCCTGTCTGAGTGTCTTTTTGTCCCGATTCGGGCAAAGTCAAAAAAGAGCGAGAACAAGCATCACATGCATTCATCATCATCATTATCATCATCATACCGGAAAGGGGTTGGGGTGGGGGCCGAGAGGGCTGGAGCAACCTGTGCTTATTTTTGGTCATCTGGGGGAGAAATATCGGGGACTTTTTCCCCCCCTCTTCGCGAGCCGGTTTCCTTTATTCCAGCCTTGTTGTTGTTGTTGTTGTGTTTTTACAACCTACGATACCTAAACCCCCCCTGTTCTATTTTCTCGCCAGCGGGACCCCCACCCACGCGCTCCCGAGGCCCCGGGTTCCCTTTCCCACCCCCCTTCATCCCTCCTTGTCAAACACGCAGCCGGACACGCCGGGACGAAAGGGAGAGAGGAAAAGGGTGGTATTTTCATCCGAGTGGTTCGGGAGGGACGGGGGGTGTTGAAGGGGGGCAGGGGTGTGTGAGTATGGGATTGTGGGAAGGGGGAACGTCGTTGCAGGAAAAAGGGAAACCCACCCCTCTTCCTTCCCAAGACAAAACCTTCTGCAGAAATTTTTAACGTTGGCATGGGGGGGTTCGGCGGAGGCGGCGGCGGCGACTGGCATGGACAGGCAGGACGGGGGGGCTACTTGCATGGATCTGGAGTCAAGGGAAGAAGTTCGCGATGCTTACTTGCGACGAACAAGAAGTATCAGCCCAACTGGGTTTGTCTCTCTCTGCCTATCCCTCCCTCACTCGACGAGGGTGGGGAGAGGGGCAGAGACGGGACAACCCAGGATCAAGTCAGGGAAAAGAAAAAGAAACAGAGGGAAACCGCAAAGCCCAACATCATCACTCCCAACAGATAGAGAGAGCGAGGAGGCAACTCCCCTCTTTCGAACGCCTTGAGACGCGGCGGCTTCTTGTACAGTCACTACTTTTATTTCCCAGCGGCATAATCATACAGATGTTTTTTTTTCCATCCCCCTTCCCCCATGATCACACGTGTTGTCCCAATACTTAACCCCGTCTCCCGGCGGCCGCCTCGCGTGGTATGGTTCTCAGCCGCTCGGCGCCGAGGGAAGACGTTCCGGGGGGCAATTAGACTGGGAAGCGTGGGCATAACATACATCACCCTGATACTCGCGGGTTTTGGATATTGCTCGGGGTCGTGGGTGATTTGGTTACCATTCGTGGGAAAGATGGGATCACGGAATGGTGGGGAGTGGAGCAAGGACAGGCCGAGCAGGCCTGTTGTTCTTTTTGTGGTTGAAGCTATCTCGTCGTATACGGGATGTTCCCATTTTTTCCTTTTCTACACTGCTTCTATTTTTTTCCTTATTCTTCCTATAATTCCCTTTTGCGATCCCCGGGCATAGCGAGGGATGGGATGGAGATGGAATGAAACGACGGGGAAAGATGAGACCTGATACCAACACGGCACCTGCAATGGGTGAGAGAAAAAGGGTGGAGACCCCTTTTTCTCGGTGTCTATTCCTGGGCTCCCTGGGGAGGGCGTCACCACTGGGCCACACTGCACATCATCTGCCGAGTGTCTGAACTGCCGGACTTGAGTTCGAATCGTGTCTGCCTGAGATTTGGTCCAGGCTAGGCCCCACGAGGTCAGATCTGGCACGTGCGGTGTATGTGTCTGATGCGTGCGTGTCCCGTACTCGGGCAATAGTTGGGAACAAAAACGGGTACAATAGAGTTTTTGCCTGACAGCATAGTCACAGCGTATCTAGCCATCAAACGCCTCCCGCGCGCCGATCAGAAAGAAGCAAGCGATGAGATGGATCATCGATGGAGCCCTAGATCGTTTTCTGTCAACCGTTTCGATCCGTCATGTCCGTTGTCCACCAGGGGGGTCCCATCCTCCTTTCTTTTCTTCTCTTGGTCTTCTTGCCCCTTTTGGCCAGAGAGTCTGGTTGGGTCACCCTGCAATGACCCACCAATTGTCTCGCTCGTAGCCGCTGTTCAGGACCGACCCCCCCGCGGCGATGACCTCTTCTTCCAGCTCACCCTTCCTATACAGGTGGTAGTACCGGTGGAAGGTCTTGTCGGTGTGGGCTGCGTGCTGCGAGTTCCCGTCGGCCACGTCGTTTTCGGCTGTGCCCGGATCTGCAGTAGCGTCGGCTGCAACGGCTTCGTCCTGTGCATGCTGTCGCTGCTGCTGCTGCTGTTGGCAATGCTGCTGCTGCCGCTGCCGCTGCCCGCCGTCCGACGTGCTGTCGCCTCCTTCACCGCCGCTTGCCCCGCGACGTTCATCTGTTGACCTGTCCACATGCTGCGCCTTTGCTTCTTCTGCCGCGGCGCCGCCCTCGGATTGCTTCTGCCGCTGTCCCTGCTTCTTCTGGCCCTTCACCCTGGTTTTCTTCTGCTGGGGTGCCTTCATAACCCAAGGAACTAGAAGGTCCTGCTCCCCGCCTTCGGCCCATCCCCTCCTGCTGCCACTCTGCTCCAGCGCCCAGACGTACACAAGTACCTGGCCTGAGCCTGAGCTCGAGCCCTGCGCATCTGCAGCGCCTGTAGCGGCGCCTGCAGCATCATGCACATCATGCGGCTGGGGCGTCACCCCTGCTGGCGTGCCGCGGCCCTCTCCCCGCCTCACGCACCGCAGGAGCTGCCTGATGGCGTCAACTCTCCTCTCCCTCGTGGACAGGTGGTGGATCACTGCGATGCAGATGACAAAGTCGGCGCTAGCCTCCCTGAATGGCAGTACGAGACTGTCGGCCGTGACGGCGTCCGCGCCTGCCACGATGCCCCCTGAGGACGCCGGGCCAGCTTCGGCATCTGGCAGCTTGCCATCACCCTGCTGTTGCTGCTGCTGCTGTTTCCGATAGCGTGTGGTGCACATCGAGTCCCTGGCGAGCGCCACCAGAGCAGCGCTCCTGTCGCAGCCCAGCATGACGACATCCCGGTTGACGCCCATGTTCTTGCCATTTCCGCAGCCAATGTCCAGGCCCACTGAGCCCGGTGGGCGCGAGGCCAGGAACGACGACACAAAGGGCCACGGCTTGTGTCGAGTTGCGCTGAAATGCGAGGCAATGGCTTCGTACACGCCGTGGACATGGGTCTCCTCGTAGGTGTCTGCTAATCCATCGCCGTCGCCGGGCTGCGATGGCCTCGCCGCGGGAGGTGACGCCAGCACCATGACCGTGCTCTCGACCGCAGTACAGACTCCAATTTCCGCCCCGGGAGAATGCAGGGGCGCTGGTTGGTGGGGGCGGGCTGCTGCTTCAGGCTGAGGACAGTTCAGGCAGGCTACTTCTTGGCTCCGAGCGGACACCAGACGGCCAGGTCAATGTCTGCGCCGTCTGGGTTCGTCGAAAGAAAAAAAAAAGGGGCCGCCGTGCGTTGGCCAATTCGTGTGTGTGTGCGTATGTGTGCGCGTGTGTGGTGCAGGCAAGAATGCTGGACGTGGTCCGATATGCAAGTAGCACCGTTGCAGGCGAAGTGATCCCGGATCTAAAGCTTCGGATTGGGCAAGTTCCAGCGGACAGGTCCAGATAAGGTTCAGCACGGTCCGACCCCAGATCACACTCTAGTGTGGGTGTCGTTTCTCTAGACCGTTGGGCCGGAACCGGGTAGGGCAACTGGGCCAGGACAGGACAGGACAGGACAGAACAGAACAGGGCAGAAGGGCCCGCGGAACAGCGCACAGCAGCAGGCAGTGCCGAGGGTGGAACAAGCCTGGCGCCCGTTGTGCGTCTGTGTGTTCTTTGCTGGTGTGCTTGTGCCCTTGTCTCGCCTTGTCACTCTTGAGTATCCGTACCGCAGTCCGGTCGAGTCGATTCGAGTCGGCCTCGAGTCGAGTCTCGTGGTCCCCTGCTGCCGCTCGCACCTCGTCCCCCGTACCTTGTCGGCTCAACGTCTGGAGCGACAATGCGCTCTTTGATGAGACCTGTCACAGCAACGGTAACAGTGACAGTGACAGTTCCGGTACCAGGGAAGTACCTGCAACCAGCGACCAGAGAATGAGGTGGTCAGCTAGCGGCCCCCAACTGTGGTGCTACCCGACCGAACCAGTGGCTGCGCAGCTCTCGGAGTTTTATTATTGAATACCACGCTGTCGATGTTCCGCTGGCCAGTCCCTTTGGCCCGAACGCTTGTGAGATGATCTCGTAAAATCGAGATTGGGGGGAGCCTGCCTGCTTGCGGGTGTGGGTGCCGGTGTGTGTGTGTGAAGCAGTCAGGCGGCTGCATAAGGGTGAGTAAGATGCAGGCGGAACAGTACCATCGCTCGCCTCTAGCAGCGGCTGCAAGGTCGCTCTGCCTGCCCGCAGGATCACACTAACGGGGTGAGGTGGAACAGAGGACTTGGCCGTGTACGTAGTCGGTACAATACAGACGCAGACAAGACAGACCGACAGACTGCTAACTGAGTGACAGGTTGGCTGGCTGGCTGGCTCACCGTACAGCAGAAGCAGCAGACGCAGGAGCAGAAGCAGCAGGCCGTGTGTCGTCAGATTGAGGCTCAACGGTCTGCGAGGACGAGCCCTGTGCAGGTGCAGGCGCCCGAGACAAAAATTCTCGGCACGACCCACTGTCGTTTGTTGACGTGGATCTTGCAGCGACAATCGATCGAGCAACAAAGAAAGGGCCTTGTGTGTCGTTGTACTGGGCCTGTACGTTGGTTGCACGTTGGTCGCACCCCGGCAGGATTGTGAGATTGTGTGCGTGTGTGCGCGCTTGTATTGTGTGTACATAGTAAGCTTTTTGTGGGTGGTTGCACCTTGTACTCGGTACTCCAGGGAGAGGGGGGCGTCCATCTTCGCAGTCTCTGGGCCGGCGTGGATATAGTAAATGGAACCAGGATTCGGGCTGCGGAGCTTTTTTCGGGGGGCCGTTTGTTGAGCCCTGTGTTCCCTTCCCTTCCCATCCATCCATCCACCCATCCATCCATCGATCTGCTCGCTTCTGGTGTTAGGTTTATTCTCCGACGTCCTTGTTCTGCAGGCCAGGCCATGTACATCATCATCATAATGCCTCCCACCCTTGTCCATATCCCAGCCCTCTCGGCCTCATCAGTCGAAACTTGTCTCGAGAGTCTCCTTTCTACCTCCGGATTCAGACACGACATGCCTCTTTGCCGTGGCTGATTGGCCCACTCGGCTGCATTACAAATTGCACATGTCTGCGTCACGAGTTTCCTCACCGATGGGCCGACAGCCAGCCAGCCCGCCAGGCCAACCGCCATATCGGACGCCCGTCTCGAACCGTTCGTAGGCGTTATTATTGTTTCTTATGGGCCTGGATGTCTCCTCTTGATTCAGGCTCGGTCATGCGGCCTGAGCCTAACGGCAGGGCTGAAACACGGACGAGCTGGCCTGCGTTATGGCAATGGGGAAACCGACGCGTCGTGCACGTGTATGTTCGCGGTCTATTCATTTCTATATCGAGCCCCCTCCCCGGTCTCGCCTGCCATCAGTCGCCAGCTGGGACTCCCCCAGCGCATGAGCCAGGCGGCAGCAAGCCATTCCATGCACGTTGCCCCCAGCTGTTTGTCGACACGACGAACCTCTAATAATGGAATGGGTATCTGCCCTACTGGTTGCCCGTGTTCAGGGGGCTCTTTGCGTCGAATACGTCCGACGTGATGAGCGCCGGGTACTCGATGCCTCCTTGCTTCAGGGCCTCCTCCATGACTTCCATGATGACAATGGACTCCTGCCAGGGCAAGGTAGCGCTCTCGAGCTTGCCGTCCCGGAGACACCGGGCGCATTCGTCGGCCTCCCAGAACATGCCATGCCCCCAGTTCCTCGCCTTGTCCTGGGGAATCGGGCAGTCGACGACCTCGAGCTTGCCAGGCTGGGCCTTCCTGATGACCCTGTACTGCAGCGGGCGGTACGCCGGCGCCGCGACCTGGATCTCGCCCTCGGATCCCTGGATCCTCATGGCCGGCCCTGCCGTGCCCTGCCCATCAATGTCGGACGCCGCCCTCAGCCCGGTGGTCGCAATGCCCATCTGTTTGTGCTGCGGGAAGGCCAGGACGAGGGTCGTGTTGTCGTCGGCGCCAGTTCGGTACTTGTTCATGCTGGCCACCACCTTTGGGACTTCCTTGTCCTCTTGCAGGTGGTACAGGGTCTGGAACAGCCAGGTCAGGGAGTAGATGCCCAGGTCGAGAAGGGCGCCGCCGGCCAGGTTCGTGTTGACCATGCGATGGGAGTCGTCGAACTCGAGCGAGCCGTCCGGCTTGTTGTTGTTGAACGAGTTGTCGGCTGTCGCATCGTAACCGCATCGCATTAGCTGTCAGCCCACACGTTCAGACGGTCCGCAAGGGGTTGCCACAACGGTCATGCAAACCGCATGACAGCTGCCCAGTAGTCGAAACCATGCAATCACTCCAAAACTCACCAGTGACCCGGTAGACAGTGCCAATCTCCCCGGACGTAATCATCTCCCGGATCTTGATACTCAGGGGAAAGTATCGCGTCCACACGGCCTCCATGAAGAACAGGTTCTTTTCCTTGGCCTTGGCAACCAGCTTCTTGGCCTGCGAGGCGTTCACCGTCAGGGCCTTCTCGCAGAGCACGTTCTTGCCGGCCTCGAGGGCCAGCATAGCGTTCTGAAAGTGGTGGCTGTGAGGCGTGGCCACGTAGACGATCTGCACGTCCGGGTCGGCCACCAGCTCGGCGTACGACCCGTAGGCTTTGGGGGATCCTGGCACGCCGCAGTCCTTGAAGAAGGTTTCGGCTCGCGACTTTGACGAAGATGAGGCTGCGGCGACAACCTCGTGGGTGACATCGTGCACGTCACGGGTCTTGGGGTCGTTGAGCAGGTCCTTGACGAAGGCTAGTGATCGCGCGTGTGACATGTCAGCCGCCGGCTCTTGTATTGCTTATCCTGTCTGACCATGCATGCACTCGCTCGCGTGTAGTCAGTAGTAGTCTTGGTTGGGTGAGCTTAACTGGTTGCTATGCCACCCGTGGCCATGATCCCCCATTTCAGAGTGTAGGGAGCCATCTTGAGTAGCGTTGTACCGCGGTTCGAACCGAATGAGAAAGTAGACCTTCGTCGGGCAAGACTACGAGAGGTTATTCTTGAGCTGGTAGGATGATTGGCTTGAGTCAATGGCTGTTCTGATGTACAGCTTGTTTTGAAGATCTACGAGGAAGTCGCGAAAGAGATACCGATTCCGATACACGGACACGGAAAGACAGCGCGGGGTAGCCCCACGCTCTCTGGCCGAAGCTCCAGATTGATGATGATGTATTCTCCGCACTATGCCCCTCTCACTGCGGAGCTCGCCCCTCCACCCTAACGGTCCGCCCACGCCGCCTTGCCGTACCTATGGCTCCCTTCATGAATCAGAGAAGTCGATATCGGCCTCATGGGATCATGGTCCAATTGGAAAGAGGCACCCAGAAGCGACACAAGAAACCGCGGGTGGAGCTGGGCCTCTCGATCCAAACGCTAACCCCAATGCCAAATTGGGAGTGTTCAGGTTACCCAAGCCGGTGAAAACTTCCGAATATGCTGATGAAGGGAGGAAAAGCCCCTAGGGTTCAGGTGAGCGGGAGCAACTCTCGGCGAGCTGCTGCAACTTGTGGCTCACACTCAGACAACCACATCACCATGCCCTGACGGCAAGAGATCAAGACTCTAGAGTCCTCGTGCGGTGTGTGTAAGCGCACTGTTCAATTCCTTCTGTTCCCCGGGCACAAGTGATAACAGAAGGAACAGTGACCAGCTTGAGCTTCTACGTCTTTGAGAAGCATCCCGGCCAAGCCCTACAGCAGACTGCTTTCCGCATGCAAGGCTGTGGTAAACTAGGTCTCCCACGGGTTTACCCAAGCCTTTTCCTCTCCCTACCTATCTAAACTCTTTTCTCGCCAGTCAGCTCTTACGGCTCAATTGGGCAGCTGGGGACCGTGTCGCAGATAATGACTCTCCCGTGAAACACTTTCCATCCTTTCCGCGCGGAATACACGGGCGATGCTTACCTCGCATATGTATGCATTTGCTTTTGATGTTCGTTGAAGAAGGGATGCCCTGAAGCCTACTCACGTGCTCATGGTTTCCGCGGAGTCTGACATGTGTGTCAGGAAAAGGAAAGAAAGAAAAGTAGGTCTCCATTCCTCTTAGAGGCATGGCTTGCATACAGTCTCGAATTTCAAGCACAGCCAAAGTCATTGGCAGCCAACCGTCTTCGTCAGATTCACAAGCATTCACAAACCCGGAAGAGAGCGCGGGAAGATGGCCTTCAGGACAAATGGCCAGGGCCGGCGAGGGCGTGGGGGTCGCAGTCGGACAGACTCTTCAAATATGTGACAAGTATAACGCTGTCTGTCACTCAATTTGTTGGACTGAGCAGACATGGGAAAATCGCGGACGTTGTCGTGTTGTCAACACTGACCGTGAGCTTTCTGTGAGTAGACCACTCGAAGACAATCATCATCGACTATGCTAATATTTATATCTCCAAAGGGTTATCAGACCTGATCTGCTGTTATTAGACAGTAGAAAGCTAGGATTTCCCACCTTGCTGTTGACAAGTATCATGGGCAGACTCATCTACGGCACAGCCTGGAAGAAGGGTGAGACCGACAAATTGGTCTATTTTGCACTGAAAGAGGGCTTCAGAGCAGTTTCCACAGCAGCCCAGCCCCTGAACTACGAAGAAGCATTGGCCGCTTTGGGAGTTCGACGGGCCATCGATACAAGCGTGGTAGCCCGCCGAGATGTCTCTGTAAGGTCTCCCCTGTTCTCCGTATCCTCGTGTCTTCCCTATGTGTGGAACTTCCCACAGCAGTTCTCACAAGGGCCATCTCTGACAACTCATCACAGATCCAGACTACGTTCACCCCTGCCCACGACCAGGCCATCAAGAAGGTGGTGAAGACCAACAGGACAGGCGCCCACCACCAAGGATGGCCTTGCCCACAGAGGACCAGCACCCCCAGCGACTGTCCCTACGACCCCGCCACTTCCCTGACCGAGCAGGTCCATAAGTCGCTGGCCTCATCCCTGAGGAACTTCACCTTCACACACGATCACGACGATACGTACCTGGACGCCGTCATCCTACACACACCCTACCCAGCCCGCAAGCACACCGAGGAGGTCTGGACCGCCCTCTCCGCCTACGTGCCCCACCCCGTCCGCCGCCTGGGCATCAGCAACGTGACCGACGAGGAGCTCCAGCACCTGCTGGACTTCTGCCGCGCGAACCCGGCCATCGCCGAGAGGCCCGCCATCGTGCAGAACAGGTTCCGTGGCAGTGGCGGCCGCCATCACAACGACGACGATGATGACGCCTTTGATTCCGCCGTCCGTGAGACGTGCAGGAAGAACGGCATCGAGTACCAGGCCTTTGGCGTCCTGAGGGAGAGGGCCCTGCTCCGTGACCAGCAGACCGTCGGCGCCGTCGCTGACCTGGCGTGTGTGAGCCGTGAGGCTTCCCTGTACGCCCTCGTCATGGCCCTGCAGGATGACATGGCCGTCTTGGATGGCACCTCGGATCCGCGGACCATGGGGGCTGACATCGATGACCTGCGGGGGATCGAGCGGCACGCCGAGGGTCCAGAGTGGAAGAGGGCCTTGGGGAGTTTCAAGAAGGGGATCAATCAGGTGTAGACTGCTGAGGGGACTGTTGGTATTTGGTACTCACAAGCTAATTCCGTCTGATTTATCAATTCGCTACTTCTCTGGTCTTCAAACTAGCCAACTCTCTCTACAGTACCTAGAATACCATTCCGCATTGAGCAATATCAACACATCGCCATCATCTTCAGATTGACCCCCTACAACAGAAAGCTGTCTGACTAGGTACAATATCTCTCTATTCAAGCCAACCCATGTCAAGGATAGCAAGCATTGTGAGAATTTTCCTGGTTCACAAACCCGTGTTCATGCTGAGTGCCCATCAAACCTCAATATTCACCTGATCGCTCGAGCTTACTGCGACCATGCCGTAATTCTGCCGAGCCTTCGAGCCGTGACGAGAGACCGAGAGGATGAACTTCGGACCCGCACAAGGGGCTGCACATAGTGAATCAACCCCAAAAATCCCAGTCTCTTGGTACAGTCCTGCAAAAACTCCGAGCTGTCACCCGGGAATCTCCCGCCAGCCACGTGTTCCTGTCACGTATCACTGGCAGTGTGTGATCTACATGTCACCTCAAGATGGGTGTGCTGTGTTCTACATGGGACTTGCCAGCGGGCGAGCCCTGTGGTGATGCCTCAAGTTCTTGGATAGGCTTTTGGGGATCTGACTGGCTCATCCCGCGGAAACTGTTTCGCTTGGTGCAAGAGTCAATCGACTAGGTCCAGGAGGTTCCTCCGATATAGCAAGCGAGCAAGAACTTGCCTGAAGCGGCAATAGATATGTCTCTTCAGAGGATCGACGAGTTCGGTTGAAGTTGTGATATTCGAAACCAATCACACGGAACAATTGATCAATGACATGCAGACACTACTTGAGGGATGAGTATAGAATACGAGGAAATACAATCACGAGCTAGATCCGTTCAATCAACTTGATGATGCACGATGCTAATTCATAGTGACTGCCTGCTTGCGCCAATGAACCATGAAGCAGGATTTCAGGTCACCTCCACGAAGATGGTCTAAACTAAAATATACACTTTTTGGATGTGCCTTCAACTATGGGCCTTTCCCGAATAGTCAAGAACACCTCCTTCCCGTGATTAATCCGCTGTGTCTGAGGCTCAGAACAGTAGCTGAGTGCTTCTCCCTGGGAAGAAGGTGGTGTACCGCTCCTGTGATGTTCATCGAACCACCCCTGCCCCAAAGCAACTCAGACGATGGCACCCTTCGTGAGCCAACGTGGCCATGGAGGGGAATCACCGGTATGACCAGGTGAACTTTGTTTCCGTGCCGGCATCACAGTCTGCGAGATTTCTCACCAGTCATGGATGGCCGTTGAGGTGGTTGGTCAGATACTAGAGGGCCGTTGACCACAGTCCGGTGAGCTCTATTTGCCTCTAATGCCGTCTCTCATTTCTGAGCATCATGCATCCATCTTGAGGCGGCCTGCCCGAAGATTGCCCATCTCACCCTAATCCCGAGTTAGCAAAAAGTTATTTTGAGAGCCTGGACTCCAAGAAAAGACTCACCTCAGCCTTTCTCTTACCCAAGACAGGGTCAGGTGTCGATGTGGCGCCGCTGCCGTACATGGGTGTGTTGCCCCCGTCCTTGGTCACCTCCGCATAGCAGCTCGCATGGTAAGCCCGGCCGCCCACTCGTAAGGCGTCCGTCCACACCCACTCCTGTGCCTCATCCAGCCACTTGGTGACAAACTTCTCCTGACAGATTGGGCAGACAGTGTTGGTGTTGTCTCCGTCCTCGGGGACGGGGATGTACTGGATTTTCGGGCCAGATGACTTTGCAGCTGAAGAGGCGGCCGCTTTGTTGGCTGCGTCGGCGTCGGCGTCGGCTTGGTTGTCGTCCACGGCCTCACGGGATTTTATCCAGTCCTAGTAGAGACACGTCAGTCATGTCAGAAGTTCTCGGTACCGGGCTGGAGAAGGTATTCTCAAGTACTTACCGCTTGGTCCACATACCAGCTGCGATGCTGACCTCTCTTCTCCGCCTCTACGATCCTTTGGTGAACTCGGAAGTGCCAGTCCATGTGAGCTGTCTTCTTCCTCCTCCCTTCCTCGTCTGTCTTGAATCGTCTCCCACACTGGGTACATGGGGGGCCCAGTGCCTCGTATAAGGTGGGGATGAGATGTGGTCGGAATCTAGTAAGCTGTCAGAGAATACCGGTCTTGTGTTTCATTGTAGAGCACCATGATACAGCCGAGGCTTTCGGGTCAGAGCAATTACGTACTGTTTCAGTGAAGATGTCGTCAAACTAATGTCGCCGCTCGTGATGACAACTGGCGGCGGTGTTGACGATGCCGCCAGACTGCGGGCTGACGCGAGGATGCTGGCAAGGTTTGGTGGCAACGAGATACCTCCAGCCGCAGGATTAGGTGTCGTAACAGGAGCCGTACTTGCTGTACGTGCAACTTGTGGTGGAGGTCCAGGTGGGTTGCTCACTGGGGTTCCACCAGACTGTGGTGTGGGTGGTATGAGACCGACACCACGTAGCGCACCCAATAATGCCATCGGATCAGGAGTGGCGGACTTCTGCGGCTCGGCCCTCTGAGGAGTAGGAGATCGCAGAGCAGAAACAGCTGCCGGTTGTGGTGGTGGTTGTGGTTGAGGTGTTGGGGCCTGAGGCGTGGCAGACCGCCGGCTCAGCAGCGCAGCCAGAGCACCCTTACCAAGCAGCGCGTCAAGAGACACAGAACCCGGTGGAGCCGAAGCAGGCGGCGCAGGGGCTACTGGTGCTACTTGTTGAGGCGGTTGCTGTATAGGGGCATGGAAAGGGGGTCCGTGGATGGGGGGTGTAGGAGTGACAGTCTGGTGGGCATTTGAGGCCCGGTATTTTACGGCAAGATTAGCTACTTGAGTCTTCACAGGCACCAACTGCTCTTGCGACAGCATTGCCCCGCGAGTCTTCAGAACCGTCTGCAGATCCAACAGCGCCTTCAGCTCCGTTTGTATACTAGTATCATACGGCGACCTCCCAAGTTCAGCTCTGGCGGCAACCACGAGTTGCTCGATTTCATTAATCAAGGAATCTATGCTTATTCCAGGTTGAGCAGCAGGGGCACCGTAGGGACCAAAAGGTGGCGGCTGGAAAGGTGCAGCGGCCGGGGTCGACATGAGCGGCTGCGGTGTTGACCCGGGGTAGTGAGCAGGCTAAAAAAGGTCAGTCAAGGCACGAGAGCATGCGGGTGAGGGCATTCTTACTGGTTGCTGAGGGTATGCTGGCTGGCCGAGGGCTGATTCCGGTCGATGGCCATTGAGCCCGCCCTGAGGTGGTTGTGGCTGATTGAACTGCTGGCGCGCATTGGGAGGAGTCGGCGTGTTGCGATGAGGTGCAACTTGTCGTCCCCCTCTGCCGAAAAGCTGGTGTTGGGTCCGCATTTGCTCCTGGTGAGCGTGGAGGGCCGAAGTCCTGGCTTTGATCAAGGCATTCTCGATCGGGCGGACCACGTCGGCCGGGAAGACGGGGTTCTTGTCAATGGACCCGGGGACCGGCTCCTTCCAGGTCTTCAACATCTCCTCCATCTTCCTTCGGGTGCTGTCGTTGACCGAGGCATACGAATCCATGAAGGTCGAGTAAAGGTTCTTGCCGAAGAACAAAGTGTAAGGGGTGCCAATGTTCTTGACGATCGAGTCCAAGACGTACATGGCTGGAAGCTTCCTCTGCGGAGGCACCTGAGAATGGTGTCAGCGACTGTTGCTTGGAAAGGTCGGAAGGCGAAAAATCAAGTCAAGAAGGGACGCTGCCAGCTAGCTCTGGACGGACAGAAGCGACGCAGCTCTCGGGATGGGTGTCACCTACTTTCTTAATGTGCTGCTCCAGGGTCTCTGCAATCGGGAAGGCATAGTTGGTCAAGTCTCTAGCAATCTGTGTCAGGTTCGTGATTTCGAACCGAGAGTTCATAGTCAAGCCATCCAGGGCGCTCTGGTAGTCCTCGATCACCTCGGCCGTCTGGTCCTGCTCGTCGTATGACATGATGGGCTGTCTCGGGATTGAGCGGTGATGGTGGTTTGCAGGTTTGCAAGAGTTCAAGGGCACGCTTGACAAGATCGGGGAAGACCAGGAAGGCGAGGTTCATAAACAGGTGACAGGGCCCAGCGTTTGCAAATGTGGCATTCAGAAATGGCCCCAGCACTCCAACGTCACGGCCAAATGGACACCGAACAGTGAATCTGAATAACCGCAGAACCTATTGCTCCCTAGAGACTGGCGCTCCAGAGGATGACGCTCTTTCCAGCACGGCCACCTCCAGCCCAGCCAAGAAAGAATGTGACACGCAGAAATCACTCTCGTTCGCCTCAACTGTTCATCATTTTCCTCCCCAACTGCACAGATCGAAGGTTATTCACTTCCAACAACTGTACTATGCACTCCGAGGAGCTCTCAGGAGTTTCGCTTGCAGTCTACAGTGGTCGACGATGGGTCGCGATCTCGGTGGGCGATCGGGGTGCGGCACTGCCTGAAGCTTCGCAAGTCGGACGATGGTAGGCACAGAACGAATCCCTCATTAGAAGTCGACCACAGGCCGATCTTTCGATGGATACGGGAAGGTAGTCGTGGTCAGGCAATGAGGGTTGTTGCAGTAGGTAGTAATAGTGTAGATGTGGTGTGGTTGAAGGAACGGGCGAGCAAACGGGACGTCAAAGGTAATGAGCCGCACTAGCGCCGAACTGTCGTTTACGTAAGCCCAAGCAGAGCTGCCCATGCTTAAGTTCGCACGGATGACTCCTTAGTACCTTACTGACTAACTCTCCAAGCTTGAAGTCTGTTATGTTCATTGCATCAAAAGGCGGCACAGATGTATCACTTAGGTTTGTTTTTCATTCTGAAAAATGAGAAGAAAAATGAGGAATCATTTGTCTCCTTTGTCTTGCTCAGGTATCTGAGAATGACCGTACCTCGGTTTCCTTTGTTAGCCTATGCAGGCATGGAACCAGCTCTTGATCATCTATGTTGGTGTCTTGCTTCCACCTTCATCCCCTGCCAGCAAAGTCTCAGATTTGCCGCGAGCATAGCTCTTGCCAGTGCCATTGCTCGCTTGTCGAATGGTCCATGCAATAAGAGCTTTGGGTGACCCATTTGAACTGCAATTCATCTCTCCGTGGGTCGTCTCCAGCTCATCGCCAAATCCGATCTTTGCAAGTTCAACAGATTGGTTGATGATGCTGTGAACATCAGACTTCCCGATCCTGTTTATTGATCACTGGCTGTTAGCAAAGCGAATTTCATTGAATTTAAGACGTTAAGATTGTGTAGAATGTGACTTGCCAGGCAGTGTTCTTCCCATCATCAATCCTCTTCACTGCCAGCTCACAGGTAGCAACTGTAAAGAGCTTGTAGTACTCGTCGGGCAGGTCGGTGGAGTCCCTCCAGTCGGACATCTCCACGCTGAAGTTGGCAGTGCTCAAGCTGTCCATGATGTCAAAGCAGTCGGCAGCCACGATCTGACCGCCACCGACAACGCCAACGGTGGTAGTATCGCATGGATTATTGTTGGCATCGATGGTGTTGTTCTTGACAGTGCCAGGCGTTTGAGAACGAGTATCGGCGGCAAGGCTGATCGTAGCCAGCACACCAAAAAGGAGAAGAATGAAGGGAAGCATCTCGTCGAATATAATAGGTGTTTGTGTGGGTTTCAATGTGTTGTTTCTGATGTGATCGCTGATGATATGGACGTTGACGTGGATCCTACCGGTATCAATCTGTGGTATCGGAGGCAACAAAAAGATGGTGCTCAGTGATTGACTTGTCAGCTGGAGTTGAGATTTCGGCTGGCACCATGTGCATCAAGTTGTGACTTGGAAATGCTTGTGGTTGTTTAGCCTCTTTGATCTAGAGACTGCAGATCACATTGGTTTGTTAGCTTGTCCAGCTACATGTACCCAATTGGGCAGGCAGCCTAGCATCAATGCGAAACTAAGATCAATCAAGTATAGGTGGCTTGAATGCATTCTAAAGAAAACGCTTTTGGATTGACGTTGAAAGTGGCAGTGGTGCTTAAATATGCACTTCTTAGCTTCCTCTCTGCACTCAATGAAAGTAGCAGGGTACCTAGGTATAGCAGAGAACTACTGCGCAGCTCATTTGCTCACCCCAATCAATATTGAATGCTACGGTTGGTTCTAACTCGAATGTTCACCATTGAATTAGAACCCTCACAGAACTGCACATGGAGCACAGCCTGGGAAGTCTTCTGATTGGACCACTTTGCCACACGATATATGAAGTTCACGTCGTGCTTTGATTGTCTACCTCAAAGCTTATTCCCGAGAGTGCACCAAGTGATCCGTCTTCTTTAGCCACAAAAGACCAGTCCTAGTTGGTACTACCAGGAGTCCGCAGAGTCCACTCAAAGTTGACCTCGCCACCATTGCCAGGATCCGTGTCACAATTCATCTGTCCCTCGACCGTCTCAAAATTGACTCCATCTTTGGAGCTGGCGATGGCACTCTGGACGACATCCTTCATGTCCTGGTCTCCCACCCTGTGTCGAGAGGTTTCCCAAAAAGTCAGCAGGCTGGCTTGGCTAAGTTTGGGGGATAGAGGCGGAGGGGAACTCACATGATGGTATTGTCGAGGCCGTCTAGTCGCTTCAGGGCAAATTGGCAGTTGCCGTTGGTCTCGAGGATGAAGAAGTGGTCCGCGAGGGCAGTCGAGTTCACCCACTGCGACAGCTCGTAGGTGAAGTGCTCCTGGTCCCACAGGTCCAGGATCTTGTTGCAGTCTGCGATGGGGACCATCTTGTCCTGGTCGCCAAAGTCTGCTTTATGTTAGCAGCCATCTTGTAAGGGACATTGGGGTGATGGTCTTGGTGGAATGCTCAGGGTAATGGGCAAGTTGGGGACAGAGAGTGCCCAAGAGCGGAGTTCAGTACATACAGGTGAAGGTGCTGTCACCGCAGTGGCTGCTGGCGCCCATCTCCCAGGCAGGGTAGGTCACGGTGGGCGTCTGGTACTGAGGGTCCGGCGCGGCGGTGCTGAGGCAGACCATCGCCAAGAGGGCGAGGCTGGCGAGAATGGTATTGGATAGCATATTGAAGTTTTCCAGTATGGAACGAGAGGAAGTGTTTTCAGTAGAACTTTCGATCTCTGGGAGCAAGTTTCTGCAAGGACGAGGAGATGATGTAGTTTGCAAGAAGGGGGAGGTTTGAGAGGACAGCTGCTCGGAATTTTATGTTCTCGGTCCAAGTTGAATGACACTGATGTTTTCATCCCTTCGTTAGCTCAGTGATTCACTCATGTGCCAGTTTTCCATCTATGCCTACGTATGTGTAGGAACCTGGCGATCCTCCGTCTTTTGGCAAGCGAACGCAGGATGAGACTATCCAGTCATCAGAGACATTCAGAACCAACCACTTGGCATTTGTGCCGCACCAAAACGCCACAGAAGTTACGAAGCTGTGGTAAATATGAGCCATGTCTGAGCCGGCCGCTTAATACACATCCATCGCTCTCCGCCGGTAGCCTTTCAAGAGCAGACGGTATCTTGACAGGCATGTGTACTTCCACTTGAAAGGTAGGTCACGAAGGTGACAGAGGACCCAATCTATTGATTTACAGCACGAAATGTTTACAGCACGAAATATTCTGGCCTGACATTTCACAAGTGATGATCACAGAGAAACCTCGCAGTGGTTCAACATCGAATATTCCTTATTAAAGCTAAGGATTACCTGCTTCGCAATGCTCGGCCGCGCCGTCACACCGAAGCCGACGGAGGTGAGTCAACCTCCCTCCCGTACCTTCCTCCTCTCCTCCGTATTATTTGGGTATCTGGTTTGCATCTCTCTCAACGCCGGTAAACTGAAAATGAACGCCTGGTTATGCTTTTCGTTCTCTCGTGATCGTGTTCGTTCTTCAACCTGCCCCCCGCCGTAGTGTGCGACGAGGCCCCTAGGAACCACTCGGCACCGTCCGCAGCTGACAGCTTATTTTCCTAGAACCTGTTGAGGTGCGACGCTGTGGAGTAGATGCTCGAGCGGAAGGTGCGCGCCTTTCCGGTGTAGGCGGGATGCAGAGCAGTTGGTGGGCGCTGGAAAAAACAGAAAATGTCAGCGCGGGCTCGTTCGTTTCTTTAGATCCAGTTGCCCGCGGGCCTCTCACATACCTGGACGTTGGGCGCGATGGGGCTCGCCCGGTCGCTCCCCTCCCACGACTCCCTAGCGGGGCCGGGGCTCACGGGGCTCACGGGCCGGATGTTGATGTGCTCCTGCTGGTGCTCGGGGTACTGGGCCTCGACGTCCCGCTCATGCATGACCGGTGCGCCAATGGGGCCGCTGATCTGGGGCCGCTTGTCCTTGCCGAACAACTTCGTGATGCGGTTGTTCGCGAAGGGCTGAGAGAAGTTCTGGGTGAAGCTGAAGCGGTTGCCGGCGTTGGCTGCGTGCTTCTCCTTGCGGATCGAGTTGGAGTGGCTGCTGCTGTTGAGGGTCGAGGCGTCAAGGTCGTAGTCGGGAGGCAGGGTCCTCGTGCGGGCGTTGTAGACGTCGGCGCCGTGCTCGCGGATCATGCGGGTGGTGATGCCCATGGAACCGTTGCGGAACAGCACTGAGACGACGAAGTTAAAGAAGCCGAACACGAGGGCGAGGATACCCGAGGCCAGAGTGAGGCGCCAGAGCGGCAGGGTCAGCTTGTCGACCAGGTTGTCGCCGTTCAGGGAGCCCAGGACCCAGGCGCCCATGGACACCATCCACACACCCAACCAGGCCAGAGAGTGCCCCCTGTTGCAGCCGTCGATGGTAGAGAAGGTGGGCCAGTTGTTGCGGAAGAAGTCCTTGACGAATTTCGGCTGGGGGAGCTCGGAGACGACGAGGGTGAGCGCAATGGCCGCGGTGACGAGGTGAGAGAAGGCCTGGAAGAAGAAGAAGCTGTTCTTTACGTCGGTCTTTATGACCATGACAATGCTCGCGGCCGAGACGCTGAGCAGGGCGACGACGTTGCAGGCGCGGAGGACCTGGAGTATCCACCACGCAGGGCCCAAGAAGCGGCCACTATCCGTCATGTTGATCATCTTGTTCGTCTTGATAGTAAGAGCTGTCTGAATAAAAGCTGGCAAGGTGTTAGCAGGGACGGGGTGGAGAAGGGTCTGGATATGATGTCTCGTACAGAATGATTTTAAGTTTTACTGCCGGCAGTAGTGAGTTATTGGGTATGGAAGTGAGTGACGATGGTGCTGGTAATGGTGTTTCCGGATTCTGTCTCGCAGATTCGAGGAGTAAGAAGAGAGTCGTTGATATCAGGTCGAGTCCTTGGGATCTTGAGGCCAAGGCTGCCGGTGTGAGGTGGGTTGAGTTTTATGGAGAGCCTGCGTCGAGCAGTACTATTGTAGTGGAACAATGTAGCGACAGTATGAATAGATATCAAGCATTGTCCACGGCAGGTAAGCCGGTCTACGGGTGGGTGGGTGTGGTCAACAAGACAATAGTAGAGATGAATGGAAAAAGCGGGTGTGCCGTCTTTAATAGAGACCAAGGAGCGCGTCCTATTGTGGCCTGCGCAGAATGAGTCCCCGCAGCATCTGATAGAAGACAAAAGGCTGGATTCACACGGGAAGCAGGAAGGAGGCAGCACGAGCAGCCATGGTCGTAGTCATAGTCTTGCCGGACCTGCAAGTGCAAGGGTGGCCCGAAGCTCCTTTCATTGAAACAAACGCGGTTCTGTCCAATGGATTGGTCTTGAGGCACTGTTCTAGCTGCGGGAAGAACGGGTGTTCTGGAGCGATCCCCAGGCGCCAGGGTGAAGTCGGTTTCATGCAAACAGCGAACATGCATCTTAGCTCTGGCAAATCCTCTCATGCCCATGTCACGTAGCGGCAGAGCGTAGTACATGGACTATGGCCTACACCCGGAAAACAACGTCGATTGACGAGTGGATGGGTCCAGATGGGCCGTCAGTCACCTTGGCGCGATCCCGCTTCCGCGGTTGCGAGTTATGTTCGGCTCGTGTGCTGCGAGTGCCATGTGGGTGCAGGAGGGGGGTCGAGTTCTGGGTCGCGTCGACTCATCGCTGAGGCAGCGTGGTACAGGCAGGGAGCAGCGATACCCAACCGCTTCGCGTCTGTCTGGCAGTTCCCACATCGAGGAGGCTACCTGCGCATGCAGGAGGGAGGGTGCAATGCCCTCTGTCGTGTCCGTGTCTGGCTTGGCGGCTGAGGCAAACCTGGCAACGCCAGGGGCGAACTCCAGAGCAAGCGCATGATTGCCGTCGAGAGGAGGCGTCTGGATAGGCTCACGAACCCCCGTCGTTCCCTGCTAACCCTGCCTAGGGGAGGGCGAATACGGGGGGCGCCAAAAGTTTGTCGAGGCAGCAAGGATCCCAACGAACTGGACGACGTGAATGTTCGGTGGGGAAGCTTTGAAGATCTCGAAGCAGGGAGCAGAGCGCGTCCTCAGACAGGCTCGCGATGCGGCGTCGATTGGATGGCAGAGCCTCCCGAGTGTTTCAAGTGGATCTAGCGCCCGGCGTCAAGGTGGACATGCCCGCCATGCAGCTTGCCACTGATTGACTGCCAACCGCGAAGCCCGAGCCAGCGTGGACTCTCCGACTCTACATTGATAAGGACGTGGCATGACAATCGTCCAAAGAGTTTTTTGACTATGGGTGCAAGTGTGCCTTGTGAGGCAGTCTTGCGTGACATTGCATCGTCGTTGTGATTTGCCGTTGCTTCGTGCAGGCCGGATCCGTCGTCAGGTCGCAGCAGGAAGCACGGATGCAGGCCGGCCATGGACAACCTCAGACGGAGCTTCGACTCGAGACGACACGCATCACATGCATGTTGAGAAATTACCGTTTCAATCAACGTGTCAATAGTCATATAACTCAATGCTTCCCGCCTTGCTTATGAAGAAAGAAGCCTTGAGCGCATCACGGGCACAGTTTCAAGAATTCCTGTTTCCCGTCCAATATTCCTGACTGCAACCTCCCCTCCCCCCCTCATTTCCTCACCTCTCAGCCACGGTCGCTCGAGCAGCAGCAATGTTAGCCCTGTGAGCCCCGTGCGACCGGCGCAACCGATCTTGACAGCCAGATCGAAGGAATGATCGAAAAGGAAATCCTGTTCTGGCGCTGGCCTGAGACAGTCTCGGGGGCCAGGAACTCGCCCAACCCGGGCGCTTGTATGAACTGCCGCGCAGGCCCTTGCTCGACGTTACTTCTTGACCTCGAGCAGGCCCCCTCGGCGCTTGCGCTTCGGTGCAGACGAATACACGCGAGCGCAGTCTGACTGAAGTTACAAGGGAGTTCCGTATTCCAAATGAGCAGAGTTTCTCCACAGGCCTGTGTACTGGTCTCATGACCCGTCGTCATCTCTGAAATGGGCAGACCATGAAATACGTTTGCAGGGAGCCTTGAATGAGAGCCTTCACATTGACTGCGTGGGTTTTCGTGATGCCTAATGCCACGACGGCCTCCGGCAAGTGTTCTATACAAGCTAGGCAACATATTGACCACATCATCTGCACTATAGAGCAACGTGGTTGAGCCTTGATGGTTGATCGCTTGCAGTGAAGATCATGCTGGTTTTGGCTCGCACCAGTTCCATAATTACCCCAGACGGCAGACACAACCTGGGCATTTGACAGAACAGTTTACCCCCACAGCCACCCCCAGATGGACTGTAATACATACTTCTTGCTTTGCACGTGCTTTGCTCTCTCAGTCGGCATGTGATAGAATCAACATGAGAAGGCTGAGCCACTGCAGTCGAATCAACTGCTAACTGGAATGCACATAGCGCCCTTGCATTCGTGGCTGCAGTGACACATGTCGGAAACAGAAGCCAGCTGTTCCAAAGGGGCCTAGCGTGGGCGTCCATGCGGTGGGGACACAGCCTCGCCCTTCCCTTCTATTCTAGGCCTCCTCCAGACAGCTGACCCGGGGTGGCCGTTGCAGGAACCGACGAGAGACTCTTTTTTCTCTCCGCGCCCAACCCAGTCAGCCCACTGCCCAACCTCGTCCATAACACACATACACAGCAACCTCGACATCGAAAACCAGCTGCCTCTCTTCTTGCTCCTCACCTAGCACCAGCCATGGCCCGTGGAAACCAGCGCGACAAGGCCCGCGAGGCCACCCAGAAGAAGCTGGCTGCCCAAGTAAGCCCACACCGCGTCCCGTCATCCCAGCCCAACCTACCAATGCTTTGTACGGCCTCATTTCCTGAGCCGCCCCCCAAAACTCTTAACCGCCCGGCGGGCCGGTCTCTAAAAGGGGCCCAGCTCTGCCCTCCCGGGCGGCTACCACCCGCCTTGCCGCCGGAGAAGAAATCAAGGCCAGCCCATTGTACAGCCTCGCTAACGCCAGCCCTTCGTTGGGCCCGTCCTGCAGAAGTCGAAGAACACCAAGACCGGCAGCGAGATGCAGCGCGACAAGGAGTCGGTCGCCGCCATGATGCGCGAGAAGCAGAAAGCAGGTACGGTTTCCCCCCCACCCCCTTGTTCCCCTGGGGGGCGGTCGGCCGTGGTGGCGTGGTGTGCATGTAATCTGACTCTCGTGGGTTCACCCCGAACAGCCGACGAGCGTAAGGCCGCCGAGGCTGCCAAGAAGAAATAGACAACCTTTTAGCATCTCGACCAGCGACACTGTCATCCCCCGACCGCTTGGGGATGACAACAAGGGAGGAAGGCGAGGGAGACCCCCCAACCCGGGGGAGATGGATTCTGCTTTTCAGCATGGAGCAACGGAAATGGGAATTGGGAAGAACCAGTATCAACATCTGGCGACACTTGGGCCCCCTTTTCGCCCGCGGGCGCGGGGGGCTTGTCGTTCGGGCACGACTTGGGGCTGCGAGGAAGACGACGGGAAAGAGGACTATTGTAACGATTTTAGTCAGTCCTCCTTCGCAATACACTTGTGTGCCCACCAGAACCGCCCGTGGTCCTTCTTCAGCGGCGGGCTGCCATATTTTCTACGATTTGTGCACTGCGTTGCATTGCGAGTGTGTCGCGACGAGGGCAAGGGAAGCGACGCGGGCGGGAGAGCCACTTCCACTTGGGCTGTGGAGGTGCCGGAGAGGACGTCGTTGTTCTCGAGATACACCCGGTCAGTCACAGAAGACTTTGGGCCCTGTTGCCGTGATGGCCAGGCAGAAGCAGTCCGGTTGACGATCATCCGCAGGCGAAGGAGGACAGTTTGAGCGCACGGCGTTGCACAAACCGACTGACGTGTCCACGACCATCTCAACCCATCGTCCTCCACAAAGAGAGAGAGCCGACACCGGCACAACACCTGGCCGCTCGCCCTGGCCCTCACTTTATGGCAAGCGACGCTGGGGAATCATCACAACTTTTCTACCACAATGCCATTTAAGCCTTAAGGCACCGGATGGTGTCCAAGCGCTTCCCGTCCCCCCGCAATGCGCATGCGCATACGCGATGCGGGTTAGGTAGCCTCTCGCATACAAATATCATTTTGAGCCCTACGCTACGGGGCCTACGGGAGCGGGATCTCTCCGGTTTTCTCTCTCCTCTCTGTGTAGGAGTGTCTCGGCATCGGGCGTGCCCGGGAGTACTCAAAGTGGGAATCCACCGTTTCAAAATGTTTCTCGCCGGATGGGCAGACTCCCGTTCCCGCAGGTTGGCTTGGCGGCCACCAACGGATGAATCACGGATGATGACGAAGAAATGTGGTAGAAGGGGGGTAAAAGGACACCTCATCCGGAAGATCACGCTGAAAATGATGAAAAAAAAGTTCACGATACCACAAGGGAGGTCATTGGGTGTTGGGTCCAGGTTCGTCCAAGTTCGTGCAGATTTCCGAACGCTCAGAACATTACGCCTTGTGATAGACTGAAATAAGTTTCGCGATAATGTTCGTGTGCGTGCGGTTAATGAGGAAATTTCCCTCACCTTTCAAGAGGAGCCACATTGAGATCAGGAAAGTGCACCAGGGCAAAGTGAAAAAAGGTTGTACTATTAAGATATCCATCCAGGATAAAGAGCCAGTCATATACAACCTTTCCCCGCCGCCCCCGTTTATAAAGAGTAAAAAATGGGAGGGAATCTAACCTCCCGTCTCCGGCGGGTTTGCTGCTTAAAAAGGGGTTCTACAGTTTCATTCAAATCATCATAAGAAAAAAGTCGACATCCGGGTCGTCCCAATCATCTCAAGCCCCTTTAAGCTGCGCCGTTCATCATGACCTCTGACATGCTCGCTGGGAGAGCGCCTGCGAGGAGAAATTGTTAGCGAGGCTGCACCTTGAGAATACTATGGAGTAGGTTTATAGCTTACCAGGAAGACCGCCGAAAGCACCGACACCCTGAGCCTGGGCGGCAGGGAAAGAACCGGTGGAGCAAGTCACAGCGCAGACGCAGGCACCGTTCTGGATGCTGCCCTGGCCCATCGTGGGCGTGACAGAACCACCGGCGGCGGCACCACCCTCGGCAGGTGGGGCAGCAGCAGCACCACCGCCGGTCGCGTTTCCGGCGGCACCGGCACCAGCAGCGGGAGGGGGAGCCTGGCCGCCAGTGATGCCAGTGCCAGCGCCAGTGCCGTTCTGGGCGATGGCCATCGACTGGAACATGGCCTGGGTCTTAGCAGCGGTGGGGTTGATGGAGAAGGTCATGCCCTTGCCACAGTGACCCTTCTGCTTGCAGTAGAACCCTGATTATGTCGATTAGCCGGGGCTCGAGGTGAGTATGATGGCGCTGGGGACTTACAGAGGGGAGTGTCAACCATAACTTGCATGGCGACCTGAGGTGGTGGGTTGACGGAGTTGTTGGCGTTGGGCTGGAAGCCCGAGTCCATACCACCGGCGAGAGCCTGGCAAGGCGTATCGAAAGCGGACTGGGTGGCGGTGTGGTTGGCGCTCATGAAGGTGAAGACAACCATGTCACCGACGGCGGCCTTGATCTCGGAGGGCGTGAACTGCAGGCCCGCGGCTCCACCAACCGTAACCTGGTGCGTCTGGGCAGCGGCGGGAGCGGCCATCGGGGGAGGGTTCACGTTCATGGTCGGGGCACCGGCACCCTGGTTGACCCAGATGATGATGACCTCGGTGGCGGCGTTGGTGGTGATACCGGCGCCTGACAGACCCAACGTGATGAGCTGTTCTTGCGAAGCCGAGATCTGCTGTCCGGGACCGGCCATGCTGGCGAGCGCCTGACCCTGACCTTCTTGGCTTTGGCTCTTCTCTGACTTCTCCTCAGACTTCCGGGGGTATAGGTCGGTATCCCTCTTCGCCGGGTAGACATTGTGGACGGCCTTGGCCAGAGCCAGCGGGGCGGCAAGCGCCGCGAGAGTTGCGGAGAACTTCATTTTCGGATTGTTGGCTTATTGATGATTATATGGGCGGAGACGTTTTTTTGATACCGAGCTGAGGGTATCTGAGTGAACTTCCAGAGTCGGCTTGATGCGATGATCGATATGAAGGAAACTGTCGAGTGGTACTATAAGGTAGCGAGTTCCTGCTCGTGAGAATGAATGACCGGGTATAGAGAAATGGAAAATGAGCGTGTACTCGAAATCTACACGAGCCAGCAGCAAAAGTACGACGGGTATAGAGATGAGGAGAAAAGAGAAGAAACAAACATGAAGGTTTGGGGCGTGAGGGAAAGAGCTTATATCAAAGCATGGTGGATCAGGAATAGCACTCCGTCATGCGGCCGGTTACGACGACGCAGGTGCAAGCTTGGGAGGAGGACAGGATGATGCTTCTGGGCACCCCTAGGCACAGGAGACCATCTCGAAACAGGACCAGCAAATCATCCGTACATGGATCAGCCGCCGGGCACGACTGGGTCCGACCAGAAGCAGGCCAGGGAGGCGGCTGCGAGGCTAGGCGGAAGCCTCGTCTCTTTTCGTTGCAGGAAGGGACGGGCACACAGACGGGACTAGGTACCTGCCCTGACTGGCTGTGTGAGTGAGTGTGCGAGTGTGTGTAAGTGTGTGTGCGTGAGAGTGTGAGTGGGGGCAGGGTACATGTGTGTTTGCGGTATTGACGGGTGCGGGCACAAGTACCTACCGGTACATGGGTGCTGGCTAAACGGCGTTGGTTGAGACGCGGCTCGCAGTTGCCATCCCAACCTAAAGCAAGATACGCTTAAGTTGCGGCCCCTGCCTCGGGACCAAAGGCTGGGCAAGCCCATACCCAGCAACGCAGCATGCAGCACCCAGTTTTGTGGGCGATGATGAGACAAGCCAGACAGGCCCGACAAGTGGGCTTGGTGCTCGCGGTGCCTCGCAGCAAAGCCAAGCAGGGGTTCCCCGTGTGGCTGGCCCCCGCGCTGGCCGGCTCACGCTGGGCTGCGCTTGGTACCAACCCCCGTCTTGGGACTGCGTGCAGGAGTCGGGCTGTGACAGATCCGTCTCGCATCGTGTTTGGCATTTCGCCGCCACCGCACGCGAGAGCGCCAATCGCTCGGGCGCTAATCACCCAGTCACAGCCGAACCAGGCATCTCCATCCAGCCCAGGCTCGTTTCGCTCACCTGCCGCTGCTGCTGCTGCAGTTCACGACTCCATGACCTTTTTCTCATCCCCTCCCACACCCCCTGGCGGCCTGGTGGGTGGCTCGCGAGAGGAAGCTAATGGGAATAGATCAGCAGAAAGAAATCAGCAGGAAAAAGATTGGACACAATTCATTGCACATCCTCATGATTGTAGTACGGTAAATCATCGTCCGAGGTTTTCCTTTGCGACCCGAATTAAAATCAAAGATTGAATTCGGGCCAAAAGGGTTCAGACCAGCTGCCGCGAACACTCTATTACGCTTGCGGCTCCTCCAAATAACGTTTAGAGTTCCCGCACCACGCACCACTAGCCTCACCCACCCTAATCAAACCGCGGCATTGACAGGCTCAGGCCATTCCCTCAGCTCAGCTGCACGCACCTACTCAGGCTTGCAGGCCTGTTATCTCACTGGCCGGCGCCTGCAACGTGCAGCGTCACTCACGAACGCTGCAGCAGCCAGGGCAAGGCTCGTTGGTGATTTGGTGGGGCCTATCTTTAGCCAGGGGATCTTCGTCTTCCGCGTGCTTTGCACCACGGCTTGACAATCTGGGCAGTAGGAACTGTATCTCGGCATCTCTTGGCCCCGTGGAGGCTGAGCCACTCCTCAACTCTCTCCCCTCCACATCCCTACACTACACACATCTGCATCCGTCTCTTGTTTCTTGGGTTTGTCTCTTGTCTTGGTGTGATGCCCTGGGAGGCCGTCGAGCCAGCCAGTCACCGCACGTGCCGAGGCCATCCTCAAACGTCCGAATCCAGGGGAGGGTGTGGTTGGCCCTGGACCAGACGACAACGGGCGACCTTCGTCTGGTCTCAACTGTGGAGCCAACTCCTGTACGCCGCGCTCTAACAAGACTGCCCCTCCTACCCCTCCGGCCTGGGCATCACGTCGCTAGCGGCACGTGTACATGGTCCCCGTCCAGAGTTGGTCCAAAGGCTCTGACGAAGAGATAAGGTGTTCGCTGAGGGAGGGGGAGGCGAGGTGGGATTGGGAACGGGCAGCCTGCAGCCCTGTCCACAACTCTGTAACGATGCGGGTTGCCGGTCGACGTCGGTCGAGAGGCGCGCCCCATTGTTCTCAACGCATCAGTCACGGAGAATTTCTTCGACAGACCCACCCTGGGGACGTTTTGTCCAAACTGCCGTCATGCTGCTGCACGCCTGCAGAATTCTATCTACATTACATTGGGCCAATGTGGATACATGCCTGCCTGCCCACACTGACAGGCTGATACTCGTGCAGTACATGTGTAGAGAGATCGCTCTCGGTGAGGATCCTTACAGGCCAGATACTTCTCGATAATTTTTCTTTCCCCTTGCTCCTCTTCCAAATATTCTAGCCCGCCGGCCCCCCGGTCGGAAACGGATGGGGCGACGATCCGGCCGCGGGGGAAACATGGGATGTTTACATGAAGTCATAATCATCAGATTTCGGGGGCACGCTAGTATGCTTGCTAGAGATCATTATCGGGCGGGCAAGGGGACGAGAACATCTATCTAGGACTGTTAGATTAGATCGTCCTGATCACACAGTCCCAACCCCTTCGCGAAGTATTCAGGCCCGGTGAGAAACCAAGAGTCAAGCGGCCTAGAGTACGGCTGGTTTCGTATCCTGTCATGGCCAAGTACACCCTGCGTAGCGAGGACGACGCCACCGTCTGAATCGTTCAAGCCTCATGTCCCTTGCCGAGAAATTGAGGTGAACGTCTGTTCATAGTCCGCCCAATATTTTGCATGGTAGAAACCCATAGACTTTTTTCCCCTTCACTAGTGCTCCGTGGTTGCATGGCCCATGAACAGCTAAGCTAGTCCCGTACTGCCGAGCTAGCAGCACAGCACGTCCCCCTCGCTGCTGCTACGCGAGCTGTTACAGAAACCCCAACCTGAAGGTCGATCAGGGGAGCTTTGGATTAAGGGACCCCCCTAGCATTGAGCCGCCTTACTCAGAGTATTATACCCAAGCCATGGGCCCTTCTGCAGAAATTCCGAACTCCCGGCCAGAAAGATTTGTTTCCCCTTCACTGACGAAGCCATGCCACGGCTTGGTCGTGCCCCGCCGCGCCCTCTTGCCGGCTTGCATCCGATGCTCAGCCTCCCGTTGAGATGTGCTTCCGCGCAGATTCCCAGGCGGCAGTACCATGCCGTGATGCGCGATGAACGGCTTGGTATGGCGATCACGGCCGGGGCTGACGTTGCCTGAGCCTGGCTATTGCTGGTCCTGGCGGGTCTGCTTGCCCTCATACAATCCCGTGTAGTATCCCGCGTAATACCAAGACATGAGAAGCCTCTTCAGGCCTTCGTCTTGCACTGGTAGATCCCAATAAGTCAGTCCTGGCAATCTCGGGGCCGGGTCTCGCGAAACAGAGAACGACTATGAGGGAAGATAGGTGTCTCTTTCCCCGTGTCCTGATAAACATACCAGAGCCCAGCAGAGCTTGTGGAGGCGCCATATTGTTTCCTCCGGCGCCCTCGCCATGACTCTCGCTGGCGTGGTTGCCGTCGCCAAAGTTGCTGGCCACGCCATCATTCATGCCATCCTATCTTCCACCGGCCGTGATAGGCCAGCTGTCAGTACTCTGGATCGCAAGGTGGGACACGGAAGGCTTCAGATGCCAAGCTTTTGTGATCTGCTGGGATTGCCTCTAGGGTGAGGGAAATCAACCAGGCAGGAAGAGGGTTGGCGTGTGTCCCTCTGCAGCCGTCCATCAATGCGATGAGACTTACCTTGGTAGCATCATCTGTGCTTCCCGCGGTGATCTGCTCGCGCTGGTGCTGCGCCGGCTGGTTCGTGGGTGTATTTTGGTCCGATGTTTGTGCAGCGGTAGACGACCAGACGGGCTCAGACTGATGGTGTGTGTCGGTCGTTTCAGGCTTGGCATCCTGTGAATACCTGCGACGACGCGTGAGCTGAACAGTTCGGCCTGTCAGGACAGAGTTCGGACCGGTCTGAAGGTCACACCCCTCCTCCCCTGGGCTGCTGGGTGTCGCACGTACTCGGGAAGGTCCTCTAGCCTTCCTCCGCTCGCATGAATGCTGTGGTATTTCTGCGCTTGCCAATCAATCTCAAATTCCCACGAGGGGGTTGTCTTCGGGAGTGGCTTTCCGCAGAGTTGTCTGATATCGCGTCTGCACACGCACGCACACGTACGTACCTTGTACTCGTCCAAAGCCTCATCCCAGGACCTGATCAGGGCGGAGTCATCCCAAACGTCGTCATGTGCCATCTCATTTCTCGGCCCTTCCATCTCGCGGGTGTCCAGCACGGTCGTTGCTGACGTTGTTGGTGGACGGACGAATGGACGGCCTGCTGTCGGGTTGTCGATTGAAATTTAGGAGGCGTCTGAGCTTTTCAGGCAACTGCCGTTGCAGTTTCATGGAAGCGGCAGCCACCTTCGACCCGGGCCCAAACAGGTCGACCTCGTGCCACTTCATTCGTCAGTTGTTCAGTCAGTCAATCAGCAGCTGGCATCATCAGTTTTGGGTCGGTTTGTGAGTATTACTCAGAATTTTGGTGTGCATTGGATTTTGAACTTGATTGCTCACATTGCAGTTGACGCCTTGGCGGCAATACGACACTCCGAACCGCCATGCTGAGACTATCGATGAGCAGGATCTTACACCGTTTATTGTTCAAGCATCGAAACGAACCGACACCCATCTCGAACCGATCAAGTCTCTCGAACACCGAGAGCCCATTGTAGAGGTTTGACCTGCACCAATTGGGCTGACCGACAGCCTCGCTCCAGTCTAATATGGAAACCCGGTTCACATAACTCGCACGACTGTCCCCGGCATTGGGCACCGACAATGGAAACATCTGGACCCTCAGACGCCGACTTGTAGTGCAATCACAGTTTAGGGCTCGAGTCTATCGAAACTTAAAGCGGCCGGGGACGACGGACTTCCAGGTCCCAGCCAGGAACCGCGGGGTCAGAACCCTCGGTGAGCCATCCCGTAAACTCTCCCGGCCAGAGCACATCTCTCAACCAATGTCCTCATTCTATTGATGAATATCATGGGTCTGGTGCAGAGTGCTAGTGTCGCGCTTTGCAGATATCCAAAACGTCGGCACGAGGACACAATAATCTACGGCAACACAACATGTGTCTCACATGATGGTCTACGAGATAACAGCAGATAGACACTCGTATCTCAAAAAGTAGGTCTCTGTGTGGTCTCAACTGCATGCGTGCAGCTTCGTGACCCCTGCATGCTGTGCTACGATACTTTTGCAGTCCACCAGTCCAGTCACCACCGGACAAGCGTCCGGGCGACAGTCACCCGACGATGCCTCAACGCGGGGTCTGCTCAGTGGCATCTCGGGAGGTGCGGATCGTATTCGAATCGAGGCGGGCGGACAGAGGACCGGTCTTGGGGCGCTTATGGGGTGACGCCCCAAGCTCTTCGAACCGCAGAGGCCGAGGCGCTTGATCGGCATCGCCTCTCCGCGTTTCCTCGCCTGGGAGGATTCGGCCTCGTCACTTGGCGCTCGTCCAGTCCGTCAGTCCGTCCTCTTACACGATGGAATCATCGAGAGCAGACGAGCATCCGATCCATCAGCTGGGTGAGAGTGGCGAGGGAGAAGCAAGAGACGAGGCTCGTGATGTTGCCGTCTGCAGTCTTGTATTGGGCCAGATAGGGTCCAGAACCATCTTTATTCCCGACTGACAGGACCCCAAACACCAATAGCGACGGCGGCGATGCGTGTAAGTGGGGGAAGGAGGGGCCCAGATGCAGGCACTCTATGGTTGGCTTCTTCTAGAATGCCCGGGTACAGTAGCTCCATCTGGGCTGGATGTGGGGAAGCTTCCCCGGAACCTTACACGTACCTCCTCAGAGTCCGTCCCCCAAGCCCCAACGTCATCCCATCACATCGCATACGCCGCCGTCGGGCAGGTGAGGGTGGCAGTACTGCGCGCGGTAGCAGCTGGACGGGGAAGCTTTGCCAAATAGGATTTAGGAGGCTCGTCAGCTTGTTGAGGAGCAGCCTGCAAAAAGCAATCAGATTCTCCCTTTGCCTCCTGATGAGTGCCTCAGTGATTCACATAGCCCCTTGGTATTGTTGATCCCCAAGCCACACATCCTTGAGAGTTTGCGTGTTGGTTGGTGCCCGACATCTACACCGGACTCCTCTACACCGGCAGACCTGGACCTTCGAAGCTCGTGTCACACCGCAGAACACAAGACAAGCTGACTGCAGCCTCGCAACATAGTTGCCCGTTTGGAGTCCTTCCACCCGATCTGCACATAAAGCCCAGAAGCATCGCAAGTGGCGTGGAGCCCGCATCTGATTCACTATGGCGCCCTTGTCAGACACGAATCTTCCTACAACTGAGGAGTTAGTAGTCTGCCTTGAGAATCGAAGCTTGCAACAACATCGCACAAGCTTGGATCATAAGACAAACTTGTAATATCGAAGCAGCAGCTGACACAAGAAACAAAATGGACAGGCACCAGGAACACTTCATCGGCATTGATGTCGGTACAGGCTCTGCTCGAGCTTGCATTATCGACTACTCAGGAGAGATCAAGGGGCTGGCCGCTCAGGAAATCAAGCTATGGCAGCCTGTGAGCGGTTATGAGGCATCGCACTATGTGAGTGAGAACACTTGACCGTGTTGACTGGAGCTGCTGCTGACGACTCTTGCCATGTGTAGGAGCAATCAACCACAGACATCTGGGACGCAATCTGCTACTGTGTGAAGAAGGTCGTTGAAGACTCTTCCGCCAAGCCAGAGACTATCAAGGGCATCGGATTCGACGCGACTTGCTCCCTAGCAGTCTTCACTCACGACACAGATGAGCCAGTGCCCGTTACTGGCCCAGACTTCAAGAACGATGGCAACGACCGCAACGTCATCCTCTGGCTCGACCACAGGCCGATCGAGGAGACGGAGAAGATCAACGCGACCGGCCACAACCTTCTTCGCTACGTCGGCGGCACCATGAGCGTCGAGATGGAGATCCCAAAGGTGCTCTGGCTCAAGAATCACATGCCGCCCGAGCTCTTCGACCGCTGCAAGTTCTACGACCTCGCGGACGCACTGACGCACCTGGCGACCGGAAAGGACACCAGAAGCTATTGCAGCACCGTCTGCAAGCAGGGTTTCGTGCCGGTGGGAGTTGATGGCAGTGTTAAGGGCTGGCAAGAGGACTTCTACCACTCTATCGGCCTGAGTGATTTGGTGAAGGACGACTTCAAGCGCATGGGAGGCGTGGACGGAGTAGTAAGCCCCTTTCCTTCGGAACATGTCAGAGATTAACGTAGAAAGACCACAGGGGGCTAACAAGGAACTGCAGAACGGCACGTACACAAGCGCAGGAGAGCTTGTTGGATCGCTGTCGGAGAAGGCTGCTTCGCAGCTGGGCCTGCCCGCCGGCATCGCCGTAGGCAGTGGCGTCATTGATGCATATGCCGGATGGATCGGAACCGTGGGTGCTAAGGTCAAGCTCGGCCCGGACCACCTGGATGACAGTCACGCCAAGAACGATGTGAGCCAGGCATTCACCCGGCTCGCCGCCGTGGCGGGGACTTCGACCTGCCACCTCGCCATGTCCAAGGATGCCGTCTTCGTCCCTGGTGTCTGGGGGCCGTACCGAGATGTGCTGATCCCGGGTCACTGGATGGCGGAGGGCGGGCAATCGGCGACAGGCGAGTTGCTGAAGTACATGCTTGAGACGCACCCAGCGTACACCGAGACACTTGCCAGTGCGAAGGCTCTTGGCAAGAACATATACGAATTCCTCAACGACAGCCTGCATGAGTTGAACCAGAGGATGGATGCCCCGTTCATGGGCTACCTGACGCGCCACTACTTCTTCTACGGCGACCTCTGGGGCAACCGGTCGCCCATCGCGGACCCCAACATGAGAGGCGCGGTGATCGGTATGAGCAGCGACAAGACGCAGGACGGGCTGGGGCTGCTGTACTACTCGGTGATGGAGTTCATCGCGCTGCAGACGCGGCAGATCATCGAGAAGATGAACGAGTCCGGGCACACGATCCTCAGCATCTTCATGTCGGGCAGCCAGTGCCAGAATGACATACTGATGGACCTCATCGCCACTGCGTGCGACATGCCCGTGCTGGTGCCCAAGTACGTCAACGCGGCGGTCGTGCACGGCGCTGCGATGCTGGGGGCCAAGGCTGCCAGCGCCGACGGGGAGGGCAAGACGGAGCCGCTGTGGGACATCATGGACCGCATGAGCAAGCCCGGCAAGACGGTTCGGGCGGATAAGGACCCGGCCAAGAAGAAGCTGCTGGAGGCCAAGTACCAGGTGTTCCTGGAGCAGTGCCGGACTCAGCGGGAGTACAGGCAACAGGTCGACGCCGCCCTCAAGGGCATCGTGAATGGCGGCGCGAACGGTCACGGGAAGTAGAAATGTAATAAATGGTCTGCAGTGTGTTTTATTAGTGTGTATTATCAACATTCGATCGCTAGCTTAACATGACCCGGTCCAAAAGGATGGAAGGATGATGGAAGTGGTGGGGAAAATGGTGCCAGAGGGGGAAAAGGGAGGACAAGGCTGGCGTTGGACGAGGGCTTGGGAAATTGGCGAAAGAATGCCTATCGAAATGTCATTAACACAGACGACTAGTGATGTTTTCGGTACAAAAATACAGTACGATTTTGACCTTGTCAGACATGTGAGATTGATTTGAGGTTGACAGACGTTGTTCGTTGTGGGTCTGGTTGCTGGTCCCCGCTCCAGCTTGGTGGTGTACAAGTAAATTTTGAGGGCCTCAGCGCTTGCCGGCCGGGGTGGGCAGTAAGCCACAGGCCGCATCTTCCCCGGCCTGGAGCAACCCCAAAGCATGGTAAACAAAAAAAGTTGCTGAGACGGCCGCGAACCTGACTCCTCGCAACGCGTGCAGTCGACGTGTCTTCTCGTTCCGTCTTGCTCCTGTCACCCTCTCGACCGTCACTGCACATGTCAGTGCAGCCACCATGTCTCTTTTCGCCAACCTCAACACTGGGGCGACCAGCCAGCCCGCCTCAACTGGTGGAGGAGGCCTGTTCAGCTCGTTGAACAACAACGCGAATACCAACACCACCACCAACCAAGCCGCTACCAAACCCAGTCCCTTCGGAGCTGGATCGAGCCTGTTCCCTTCCCAGCCGACCAGCCAAGCTCCGGCGACGAACAACCTGTTTGCGCCCCAGGGTCAAACAGCTACGACCTCCGCCCCAAATCTCTTCGCAAGCACGACGACGGCGCCCCAGACCAACAACAACCTCTTCGCAAACTCCCAACCCGATGCGTCGAACAACCTTGGCAAGAGCCTGTTTGGCAACACCATCAACACCCAGGCAGCCAATGCGGAAGGCAAATTGCAGCAAGCTGCCCCGACCGGTGCCTTCTTCGACAGCCTGCTGGCAAAGAACAAGAGGGTCCAGTTCGATGGAGCTACACCCATGGAGGACCTTCCCAGCTTGCATCTCGGCCTGGGCGACCTGCGGCAGCGCCTGCGCAAGCTCGGCCCCAAGGCCACCCCGGGCGACCGCCAGCTTGACGGCCGCGCACACTACCTACTTGCCGCCTCCGGTGTCGACCCCGGCACAGCGGTGCGCGATCTCGGCTCTCTGGGCTTCCAGACCTCGAGGCTCGATCGGTCTGCCTATGGCGCGGCGCAGGGTGAGGTGGATGTCGAGACATATCTCTCGAACCTGCAGAACAAGACTACGCTGAGCATGATTGCGGACGGGCTGGAGAGGTCTGTCAAGGACTTTGATGCGTTCTTGGAGGACAACGTCACCATGGAGTGGGAGGCGCAACGGAGACGGATATACGAGCACTTTGGAATCAAGTCGAAGCAGTCATCAGCTGGTGGCCCGGGAGCCTCGCCAGGTAGGGAGTCCCGGGGTGGCTTTGGAAAGTCACGACGAAAGGGCGTGCTGTCACCTGGCCCCGACAAGTCGACCGCAAAAGAGAGCGCGTTTGGACGGTCTGGTCTCGGGAGGTCTGTCATCGGAACACCCAGCAGGATTGGCGCCCATTCCTCCGAGTTCTCAGACGTGGGCGGAGCTGGAACTGGCAGCTCGAATGGGTCTGGCGGCATTGATGATCGCCACTTGCGAGAGAAGCAACTCAAGCTGGCGGAGAAGATTCACCAGCTCAACGACGCGCGTCAGCAGGCGCAAGCTGTAGCATACCCGATCCTCAACGAGCTCGCAGAGGTCGAGTCGAAAGCAGGCGACCGGCATGGCGAGCATCTTGTGGATGCTTACCGTGCTATGGTGTTGATTGTCGGCGAGATTCCTGATGCAGACTCTCCCGGCGCAGATGCTACGGCCAGCGAGAGGCAATTCTCCAGTGTCTATCTTAATCCCGAGTCGAATTCGCCAGGAACAATCTCTCTACGCAAGAGGATTTTGGCTGGCGCCAACAAGTTCCTCGAGAAGAAGTTCATGGATCAGGTAGAGCAGCAGATTGCCAAGAACCCGCTGAATGCCCAGCTTGGAGGAAGGCCGGACGTAGGCAGCAAAATCAAGGCATATGTGCGCCTGCTGGCCCAGGGCAAGCATCTTGCTCCCGACAACACAGATCTTCAGTCAATCAGGCGCGAGGGCGAGGACGAGTATGTCTGGGCGGTCATCTTCTACCTGCTCCGATCTGGGCATGTGTACGAAGCTGCGCAGTATGTCAACCAGAACCAAAACCACTTCAAGAGCATCGACCGATCGTTCCCTGCCTTCATGAGCGATTATGCCACGAGTGACGAGCGGCGTCTTAAGAGGCAACTCCAGGATAGGTGCAACACAGAATTCAGTCAGCGCATCCGCAATGCTCCCGACAACTCAGTCGACCCATACCGTGCGGCGTGCTACAAGATCATCGGTCGCTGCGATCTGAGCAACCGCAGCTTCGAGGGGTTCACCGCGGACGTTTATGACTGGATGTGGCTGCAGTTCAACCTCGCGCGTGAAGGAGACCGCTCAGTGGAGATCTGGGGGGAGACGTTCGGGCTGGCCGAGGTGCAAAACACCATCAAGGAGGTCGGCCTGAAGTACTTCCCCAAGAACAATGTGGATGATGCTAATGGCAACTTCGGCATGTTCTTCTTCATGCAGATCATGTCTGGGATGTTTGAGCAGGCCATCGCATACCTGTACTCATTCTCCTACGTGGACGCGGTTCACTTTGCGATTGCGCTGGAGTACTACGGGCTGCTGCGGGCCTCGGACTCGATGACGGCCAATAACGATCTTCTGACACACAACACACGCGAGCAACCACAGATCAGCTTCGGGCGGATGTTGGGATTCTACACGCGCGACTTCCGGGCAGGCAACGTGGCTGCGGCGGTGGACTACATCATCCTGATCTGCCTGAATCTCGACGACCCCAACCAGCAAGCCGGCAGACAGCACGCGGAGCTCTGCCACGAGGCTCTTCGCGAGCTTGTGCTGGAGACGAGGGAGTTCAGCAAGCTAATTGGCGACATCCGGCCGGATGGGCGACGCATCCCTGGCATAATAGAGACCCGCGGCTCTCTGATCGGCCTGCCAGATGAGCGAGAATTCGTCAGAAGCATCACGTTGCAAGCCGGCCGCTTCGCGAACGATAACGGGCGGACGACAGATGCCGTGCTGCTGTATCACCTGGCGGAAGACTACGATACGGTTGTTGCGATTGTCGGACGAGCCCTGAGCGAGGCCATCTCGTTGGAGGTGGGAGGGGAGCCGCTGCGGTTGCAGCCAGTCAAGCCACGTGTTGAGGGCGGCAGGCCAGGGGCACAGCTGAACAGCAGCCTCAGTCTGGCGTCCATCGACGACCCTGTGGAGCTGGCGAAGACGATGATGAACATGTACGAAGGGGAGCGTTTCTTCCGGGAGAACATCCAGGATATCAACCGCATGGCGTGTAGCGTGCTGCTGCAGATGTCAGACATCAAGAGCCTGGTAGGGGCTGGTCAGTGGGTGCAGGCCCTGGACGTAAGTTGACACTGTCCCCGAAGAGAAAAGTGATATTCGAAAAGAGAGCTAACAGGTTGGGACCAAACAACAGCAAATCAAGACGCTCGAGATCCTGCCTCTAACGGCGAACGGTGATCCGTCGACGATCCGGGCGTACGCGGCCAAGTTCGCAAGCCTGCCGCAGGTAGTGGCGGCCAACGTGGGCAACCTGCTGATGTGGACGGTGATGTGCTGCACGCGGCAGCGCGAGAGGCTGGGTAGCGGGCAGTTCAGCGGCAACGAGAGCACGTCAAAGGACCTGCAGGTACAGCTGAAGCAGATGAGCATCGACCTGACGGCTTACACCAGCCAGCTGCGGTACAGGTTCCCATCCCACCTGCTGGAGGCTCTCGCCAGGGCATCGGCGGATTGAGGGAGGATGCGAGGATGTATAGGCCGCAGTTGACCTGAATTGATGAGCACGGGCTTGGGCATGAGCAAATGATAGATTTAGCGGAGCGAGGGCGGCGTGGAGCAGGACATAATGTGTACAGCAAATGGTCACAACGTGATGAACAAAGACACTTGGGCCGGCCCATGCATCGAATTGTAGCGTCACGATGGGAAGGCTGGTCACCTGCTGGGTCCACTCACTACCCATGCGATGCAAACCGAGGTCAACCAATGCCAACCATCGGACGGGTGTGTAGAATGATCACGACGAAACTTGGAAGTTCTACTACGCACGCCGGGCACAGGAGACCAATATCTACGATACTATACCCATTCTAGACCACACCACCAATGTAGACTACCATCAAGGGACAGCTTGGACAGGGGGCAGTACCCAGCTCTGCCGAGCCGTCCTACCGTCACAGGTAATTGGTTGCATTGCACACATTTTGAACTATGGGTCCAGCCGCTTATCACTGCCGTTATCAGTTCAAACGCCGAGGCGCACACACCACGAGGCGGACAGCAGCGCCGATGAGCTCGAGCAGCAGGGATGACAGCAGTAACGATGGCGACCAAAAAAAAACCAGGAAGGGGAAGTCCAAGCCAGGACAAAGCGCCCCTGTCCTGGAACATGGACCTGGACTGTGCTTTGCCGAGGGAGGAAAGAGCGAGACAAAAGGTGCGGTGGAAAAGAGCGAGAAACTGGAGTGGACGGACACGCAGAAGGCCGACAGAGAGAGGGACAGAGACAAGAAAAAGCTCTCGTCGCTCCTGGACTGACTCGGACTGGACACTCTCCTCCTCGTCCGCCAAACACGCTCTGATTCATTGCCGCTCTCGCCATATCGTCCTGTCAGTAAGCACAGCACAGCACAGCACAGCACACCAAAACAGCAGTTTACGGGACGGGAATAATCTGCCCGCCTGGGACCTGCATCTGCATCTGCATCTGCACCGGCATCTGTCTAGCTCTGACCGATCCTGCCACACCTCTGCCGTTGGCTGCTGTGCCACATGACACTGCGCGCCGAGCCTCGATCCGATCCGATCTGATCTGATATCCTGGACTCGGGTAGACGGGCAGCAAAGAAAAAAATTAACGAAGCGGAAAAAATTGATCAGAGAAAAAAAAAAAAGGTGACATTCCCTAAAAAGGACTGCCGCAGCTCATCCAGAAACGGAAACACCCCAGCATTGCTAGTCAGCCGTGGTTCCTCATCAGTGAAGCTGTTCCCGTCTCGCCTGCTTGAACCCGACTCGACTCGTCGTCTTGAGGCTCAAGTAGAACCAACGACTCGGCCTGATTTGGCTCGACCCGACTCGGCTCACTCTGGGACGACCCTCTTCCCCGGATCGCCAACAACGACGCGACTCAGGACCTTCGCGACAGACGCGTCGGCCCGCCTACGGGTTTCCAAACCGGGCAGCATTCCTGACTCTGCTTGACTCTGGCCCTGACTCTTGGTTCACTCTGGAGCTTGAGCTTGAGCCTGGATCCGGATCTGCATCTTATCAGACGGCCCGCCACGCCGACATCACCACCGCCAACTACACCACCACCCTCACGGGGGCACGTGGATGTTGCAAGGGTCCCAGTGACATCGGACTGGGGCTCGGGATTGGAACTGGGTCTGGAACTGGAATTGGAGTCGGAATCGAACCAGAATCCGCCAACGCCGTGCCTACGCTCTTCTCAGTGATTACTACTATCACTATCACCCTCACCATCAATTTCACAGTCATCGTCGGCATCAGGGAATGTCCAACAACTCGTCAATCACAGCTGCATCTCCGGCGGGAGGAACCCGTGGTAGCCATGCCCGTGCCAACAGCACACAGGGCGAGCCCCTCGCCGCGGGCGTCAAGAGGGAGAGGGCCGCTGACGGTGCTATCACCTCTCCTGCACAATCGCCAAGCGCCTCGCAGCAGTCGACTCCTGCTCCGTCCTACGGACATGGCCAGGGACCGGAGTCTAAGAAGCGCAAGTCTGCGGCCCCGGGCTCACGAGGTGTTGCGAACCTGACGCCCGAGCAGCTCGCCAAGAAGCGTGCAAACGGTACGTTCAAGCCCTGTCATGAGTCTGGATACATCTGTCAGATCTGGACAAGCCTTTCGCGAGCTGCATGGCAGTTCTTGGCGCTTTTCTGCTGCGCTTCGCTTTGCTTTTCTTTCTTTTTGTTTTGGTTTCTCTGCACTGCGGTGGATAAGCGTGCCCTGAGGTGGAGCTCACGTTGGCTGACATCGAATCATAGACCGTGAAGCGCAACGCGCTATAAGGGAGCGGACTAAGATGACAATAGAGAACCTCGAGAACCGCATCAGGGAGCTGACTAGCCAACAACCATATCAGGAGCTTCAGGCCGCCCTGAGGGCCAAGGAGGCCGTCGAGGCGGAAAATGCTGACATCAAGAGGCGTCTGGCCTCTGTCATTTCCATGCTTCAGCCCCTGATCAACTCGGCACAAAGCGAGCCGCAAGCCGTACTCCCTTCTCCTGGCCATTCCTACCTCAATGTGTCTGCGACAACAGACCCAGCGCACAACACCGGCCACAACAATGCGTCCACGCCGTCGAGCGCCGCGTCGCCGAGCCAGGACCCATACGCAGCACAATGGAACTCCGGGGCCTCCACCAGCAGCGGGCCCGTGACAGCACAGGGTCAGGCGTACAAGACCCAGCTCAACCAGCAGCGTCATGACCTGGCACATGGCCTGGAACTCGGCACAGAACGTTTAGGTCTTGACTTTCTGCTCGAACAGTCCCAGCGCGCAAGGGGAATCCACAACGTGACAAACGGGACGGCGCACGACTCCCCTGCGTTCCGCCCACACGCGCCAGCCACGAGCTCCTCTCATCCCAACTCGCCATATGCGCATTCTGGCGGCCGAGGCGCAGACTATGTCACTGCCCCAAGAAGTGGCGGCATGGACAGCAATATCGATCCGGCCCTTCAAGGCGCCATCGACCCGGCTCTGTCCAACTACTCGACGCCGATCAAGAACTGCCCGCCCACCTGCCCTCTGGACAGTCTCCTACTAGACTTCCTCCATGAGCGTCGTCAACGCGCCGCCGAAGGCCTCCCCACCCAGGAGATCATCGGCCCGCGCTACCCCAGCGTCTCATCGCTGCTCAACCCGATGAAGGATTCCCACCCGCTCTCCAAAGTCTTCATCGACATACTGCAGACATTCCCAGACATCTCGCAGCTCCCGGAGCGCGTGGCGGTGCTGTACGTCATGTTTCTGCTGATGCGGTGGCAGATCCACCCGTCGCAAGAGAACTACGAGCGGCTGCCCGAGTTCGTGCGGCCGCTGCCGGGCCAGCTGTACACGCCCCACCCGGCCTGGCTGGACTCGCTGCCGTTCCCGGCCATGCGCGAGCGGCTCATCACCGACTACGCGCCGCCCGAGACATTCCCCTTTGAGCACTTCTTCATCCCCTTCACCACGACGCTGAGCCTCAACTGGCCCTACGAGGACACCGACACCCTCCTGCAGAGCCCCGAGAGCGACGAGCTCATGATCAACCCCGTCTTCGAGAGGCACCTGCGCCGCCTCGAGAACTGGACCCTCGGCGACGCCTTTGCCCGCGCGTTCCCCATGCTCGAGGGCACGTACAACCTCAAGGTTGATGGGCCCGGCGGCGCCCATCCACGTGGCGGGCGGAACTGCTCAGAAGGGAGGTAGACGTTAGGGATTGTCGTCGAGATGTCACCCGTGAGGCACATTAGGGCTCGACGCTTTGGGCTGCGGCGCCGGTCAGGTTCAAAAGTCATTTCTTTGCATGTGATATGTGTGATTGTATGTTTGTGGTGCGTGTGATTTCCTGCATCTTCGTCTGGCCCGGGTTCACAGGTGTTTTGGGCGGGATTTTATCATGTGCGCGTGTTTGTGTCGTGCGTGGACGTTGTCTAGAGAGGCTAGAGGTGCGTTTCCTTTTTCTTGCATAGGTGGTGTGCTTGCATGCGTGAGGGTGTTTCATTCTTATGGGTGGCGGCGGTCCGTTCCAAGCCGAAAGGAAGTTCTGCATATGCATATAGCAACTAAATCAACAGCATGGCTTACTTGCCAATGATGACAGCATGCATGGTGTTCTCAGTGTAGCAAGAAGGGGCTTGACAGAAATCAGAATTCCAATTCATAGGCATGCATATTGGGGTATCTAAACGTGAAAACATATCCTTTCCTTGGTTCCTCCCCGATTGCCACAGGCTTCGCCTCGAGTCTGGGGGCTCCATCAGCAACTTTCTCCTTGCTCCTGCCGCGGGAGTGACTCGTCCAACAGACATCGAAGTGCCACCCTTCTCACCACTCATCCTCGCCGTCGCCAACGCCAAAAGTAAACTTCTTCAGCACGGGGCCCACGCCCACGAAGAGGCTCGCCTCCTTCTCCCACGGCAGCCTTCGGAACTGCAGCGCCTTCACGACCCCGCCCGCGCCGGGCGCACTCAGCACCCGCGGGTCGTCGACGTCCCCGGCCCGCAGCCTCCGCCCCGTGCGCAGCGAGAAGACGCCCACGGTGCCGTCGCCCAGCCCCGCGGCCACGACTCCCCCTCCTCCCCCGCCGCAGATACCGCCCGCGTCGTGCGTCACGTCCAGCCCGATCTTGACGTGCGCCTCGTTCTTATACCCGGGGAACTCGACGACCGGCTGCGCGGCCCTGTTGCTGCCGCCGCCGGCGGACCTCGTTGGCTTCGCCCAGCGGGTGTCGTAGATTGCCATGGCGGACCGGGGCCCCGCGACGAGGACGCGGTGGTCGTCGAGGCAGCGCACGTGCGCGGCGCTGCTGCGGTGGCGGAAGGGGGAGTCCAGGCCGGCGGCCGAGGCGACTGGGGCACGGGTGTCGATGCGGAGGACCTTGGAGTTGCGGCAGCCGGCGTAGCAGACCCGCGGGTTTGACGCGTGGTAGTCGACGGTGAAGAAGTCGCTCACGCCGGCGCCGTCGTGGTACTGGTAGCGGCCTTTGCCGGGCTCTTTGGTCGCCGAGGGCCTAGGGGTCAGCCAGGTGATCTCGCCCGCTGCCCTCGAGCCACCCAGGTACATGATGCCGTGGCTGGTGGCGATGAGGGCGTCGAAGCTGGAGCCTGAGGTGGAGGCGGGGCAGGTGCGGACCGCGTGCATCGTGAGGCCGGGCAGCGGAGAGGCGTAGGAAACGTACGAGTTCGTCTCGCCCAGCAGCCAGCTCGGCCGAAGGCCGCCGTACTGCCGGAGGAAGAAGCCCTCCGCGTTGTCGTCTTCGGAGAAGTCGGTCGGCCGGAAGGGCTGGAAGAGGGTGATCCTGCCCCGCGAGGTCATTTCCCTATCATTGGGATCGGATGAGACGACTACCATTCTGTGGGATGCCTGGTGGTACGCGATGGAGGATATGCCGCCTTGAATCTCCTCTGCGCGCACCGCAGACAATCGTGAGGCGCGCATCTTCTCCGTGATGCCAAAGTTGATCTTTTCGTCCTTGTCGGTTGGTAGATAGCAGCACTGGAGCTGCCGACGACCAATACCTGTCGAAGCGTTAATTGTGCAGGGTATCGACTAATGGCAACGGGAAACATACCTGCGAAAGCCATGCCTAGACCAGCCGCCTCGTCGCCTCCCTCGACGAGGAGGCACGATATGCTGGGTGCATCCGGATTCTGCTCGTGGCCGGGAAGGAACGACACTTCTCCCCTCTGTCGCAGGCCAGCCGTCCAGCTCTCCACAGGCATCTCGGGATCGACGACCCCAAACTCGCGTAGCAGCCTCCCCCCAGACAGGGGGTGGGCGAAGAGGCTGGATCGCTTGACGCACCACTTCAGCTTCTCATGGCGCTTGCGCTTCAGCTGGGCCTTGGCCTTCTCGGCCTTCCGCTTCTTGACGTTCCCAGCGGCCCATGCTGCATTTGCTGGCGCAGTGGGATGTGACTCGATCTTGAAGTATCGATTCTTCTCCTCATCTGTGGGCTGGAGTTAGTGTTTGTGCTGACAATAAGGACCAAGGCAACTGACCAAAATAGAATCCCGGGATTTCGCGGTGAGCCATTTTGATTCCCTTATGCAAGCAAGCGTTGGCTCTTGCAGTGGCTGCCGCGGGTAACTGGCGTCCGATGTCGAGCAGACGGCTGTGGGTGATGGCGCCTAATTTCGCTTCACGAGGTCACTTCGCTGCTGCAGATCGAGGCGAGGTTCAACCAGCAAATCGCCAAGATTCCGATTGTCAAATGAACATTATTCCCGTGGTAAAACGTGAATAAGGGTGTATCTTGGGGACGCATGAAGGCCCAGAATGTCGTCTCATGCTCTTCCCTTCTACTGCGGTGCAGACTCGTCGAAGGTTGCTAGAAGATGGAGGTCATGGCTACGACATCTTGGTCACGTGCCACGAGCAGCAGGTTCGACCATATTACTGCAAGAACTTGAAGCCCAAGGCCTTGATCGAATTGCAGCATCAAATGATCACTAGAGATTGACGGCATGAAGGAAAATCCACGGCCATTGCTCAGCCTTGTCCCTTCTGACGGACGACTTACTACTGGAAGGGCAAGTGATTGGTAGGAAAGATGCGGCATAGCTTCCCTCACCCGACACCCGTCGACAGCATAACGTAAGCAGCATGTTCAATCGCAGCACGAACATCAATCCCAGGACTTACAGACCGACCGACAGTCGTGCTCCGGTTCCGAGCACCTCGCCAGAGGAGCAAACCCCTTTCCGGTGCACATCCCATCTCCACCGGACACCGGGGCACCGGGGCACCGCTCGTGTCTCTAAAGCTTCACCGATCTGACCGACTCGACGACTAAAACCAACACACACCGTCCTTCTAGAAGCCTGCTGTATGTGGTATTGGGCCCCCCTTGGGGCCTTATCCGGGTGGGCTTTAGCTGCACATGCAATGCAGCCCATTACGGGGCCCCGGGACCGCACAGTAGTATACATAGTGTGTTGCACTCTCGTGCCTGCGGAAAAGGGACCAACCCCCCAGGCCGGGGCGGCGGTCGCAGCGTCTCCACCGCGCTGCATGATGCGGACGCATCTCGGGCCATTGCCGTGGCAGCGCGGGCGGATGAGGCATTTTGGATCCTCTTGGGGGGGCTTGATGTGTGTGCCCCTTCCAAGCCCTTCGTCCTTTGCCCCCGGCCGAGTTTTTGTGAATTCCCTCACAGTCCCGGGGACAGTGTGCGCCGCCATCCCGCATATGTCGTTCGGGTCCCCTTCGCATTTCGCGTGTACAGTACGATACAGTAAGAATCAGACAGTATTTGTGCAAGGCAGCCTTGGGTCCGATTCATGTGAAAATTTCCCCACCCTGTACCTGCTGATGCGGCTGCCCAGATGCAGCCACTTTAGCCAACTTTACAGCGAGCGGATCTCCTCTAGCAGGTCTGCAAGTATCAGTCCTCTTACGTACCCACGGGGTACTGCCACACGCCAGGTACCATCATAGTAGTACGAGCCTGGCAGAGCCTGGCAAGGCCTGGAGGCGCGAGCAAAACGGCGAGCAGTGGTGGTGGTGGTGGTGGTGGTGTGGCTGATCAAGCCCCTCCATCCTGCTCTTGCCTGCCCCTCCACACACCCCTCCTCTAACTTTTCTCTCTGACCTGATCCAACCCCTCCATACACCACCTTCGGCCACTCCGTCCTACAGCAGCAGTAGCCTCTTCCTCCAAACAAATCAAGACACACACACACACACACATACATACGCACACACCAAGAACCGACAAGATGGTCTACGTAATCACCGTCCACCTGCACGCCAACGACCACCCGGACAGCGTCGACAAGATCAAGGCCAAGCTGATCGAGGCGTCGCGCGTCTACTCAAAGGACAAGGAGACCCTCAGCTGGTTCGTCAGCCAGTCCACCTCGGACCCGAGGGACTTCACCATCGTCGAGCGCTACGAGAAGGAGAGCGTAAGTTTTCAGACCCATTCCCGTACCTTCCGCCGCCGGAGAACATACTGTACGCACGGAGGGAGAGGGGCAGGAGAGATACACATACACACAGCAATCAAAGACGCAAGAGAAAAACAGGTAATTAACACAGACATCTTTTCTCACCCGTCCTATAGAGCCAGAAGTATCACCTCGAGAACCCATACTGGAAGACTTTTGACCCCTACGTCATCCCCCTCCTCGACAGGCCCATGGACCTGCGACGCTCGGAGGAGCTCGACACCAGCAAGGACGTCGTCGTGCCGGCTTAAGATATCTCACGCATGGCAATCGAGCAGCATATATCAAATATATGTTATGACCAATGATACAATTGAAATCCATAAATACCAGTAAAAATGAAACAATGATGGCCCATACCGAGACCGCTACTTGTTAACTTCTTGTAAAACGTCAATTCGGCCGTAGCGACTCTAGTTGCAGTCCGAACAGCTTTGTTAGCTGAGTAGCTCGGCCTGAGCAGTGGAAGACGCTTCTTGAGTTGCGTTCAGATGCGAGGCTTTGGGTAGAAGTCACGTGTTTCTTGAGGATGTATCCCATGCCAGTCTGAAACAAAGCTTGCTTGCCGCACAAAGCGACATGTCAAACTACAACATTCGCATACCAAGACCATGAGGTTTGGGCATTAACTGATTTGTATTAAGTTCCTCTAATGAACTGACGGGCTTCCAGCTCCATCGTCTTTAATGCACATGCTAATTAACTAAAATTGAAAGCCTTTGGCCGCATGTTTGCAGACAATGAAAGGTCGGCCTCGGGTATATCTTCTCCATTCCGGACCCTCTCCTACTGGGTCTTCTCGTGTTGCGTAGACACACGCTGGAGGGAAACAACTGCGGACGGACGTTAGCACCTTGCACGTGATGGTTTACTTTGGCTGGGGTAGTAGTGGGTGACTTACCGAAATCCTCGAGGGATCGCTGCTTCTGGTTGCCCTTGGGCGACTTGCCGTGCATGAGGTTGTCAAATCCAACGCTGTCCTGGAGGAGGTAGTAGACACCACCCATGACACAGAAGATACCGAAGGAGTAGATCCAGATACGGACGACGGCGACGATGGAGGTTTGGTCACCACCAACGAACCATCCGAAGATACAGAAGAGGGAGGCAACAATATCGACAACGAAAATAGCGCCGCTGAGTTGCCAAGAGGGAATGGAAGACCAGAAAGGACCGTTGGCACGGGTGATGAAGATCAGCCAGTTCTCAGTGAGCGAGATCTCAAGGAAGACAACCTCGTCCAGGTTACCGAAGTTCTGGACGATACCACCGTCGACACCACCAGCGTACATAGTGGTGACAGTGATCCAGGTACCGACGGCAAGGACGACACCGAGCAGGACAGACATTCCCCAGAGCTTGGGCAGGTTCCACTTGACGGGCGTCCTGCTGAAAGGAGCGTTGTCGTAGGCAATAGCAAGAGTGGCGATATCAGCAAAGATGGCGATGAAGACAACCAGCTCAATGTTCAGCGATCGGTTGAGGATGGCAATCCAGAGGCCGAGGTAGATCTCAAGGTGGATGGACAGAGCGATACGGTAGACGACGTAGGCGTACATACGGTGGAAAATCTGGCGGGAAGTCTTCAGGGCGTCGATGATAGCACCAAGACCGGGGGCAAGGAAGACAATGTCGGCAGCGGAGCGGGCGGCGTCGGAGGCACCCTCGACAGCAATACCGGTATCAGCCTTCTTCAGGGAGGGAGCGTCGTTGACACCGTCACCAGTCATGGCAACGAGGTAGCCACGCTGCTGGAGAATCTCGACGACGTTGTACTTGTGCTGGGGGAAGACCTCAGCGAAACCATCGGCAGCCTCGACGAAGTCGTACACCTCGGAACCGGGCATGTCACCGCCGCCACCGAGACCAAGACGCTCAGCGTTGTAGACGTTGGTACCAAGACCGAGCTGGCGGGAAGTCTCACGAGCGATACCGACGGCGTCACCAGTCAACATCTTGATGGACAGACCCAGGGTCTTCGCCTCGTTGATGGTCTTAGCAGTGTCGTGACGAGGGGGGTCAGAGCAAGGCATGATTCCGAGAATCTCCCAAGAGCCCTCGCCACGCTTGCGGGCAACACCGAGGGAACGGAAACCACGGGTAGCGAACTCAGCGACCTTGTTCTTGTAGGCCTGGTCGACCTCCTCGGGGATGGGGTGGTCCTCCTCGACGGTCTTGAGGACGAAGAGAGGGGCACCCTTGACACAGGTGATGCGCTCACCCTGGGGAGACTCGACGATGGCAGTGACCTTCTTGGAGACGGGGTCGAAGGGGAAGAAGTTGATGACCTTGTACTTGGAGAGGACAGACTTGGCGCGGGGGTAGTACTTCAGGGACTTCAGGAAGGCCTTGTCGATGGCATCGATACCCTTCTTCTTGCGGGAAGCAGCCAGGCAAGCAGTGAGCATGAGGTCCTCGGGGTCAACACCGGCGACACAGTAGGGCTCAGCCAGAGACAGCTTGTTCTTGGTCAGAGTACCGGTCTTGTCAGAGCAGAGAATCTCGACACCAGCAAGGGACTCAATGGCGGACAGCTTCTGGACAATGGCCTTCTTCTTGGCGAGGTAAGCAGCACCGACGGCCATGGTGGTAGTAACGACGGCAGGAAGACCGACGGGCACGCCAATGATAGTGATGGCCAGAGTGAAGCGCAGGATGTCGACAATGGGGTTCGAGCGGTAGAAGCTGGAAACCCAGACGACGAGCAGGGTGAAGACGACGAGAATCAGCAGCACCGTTCCGATACCGTTCAGGACCTCAGTGAAGTGACCAGATCCGGCGTTGGCGGCGTTAACGAGAGCGGCGGCACGACCGACGAAGGTGTTGTCACCAGTGGCGGTAACAATGACGAAGGCCTCGCCACGCTTCACGGAGGAGGAAGCGAAGCACTGGTCACCCTTGTGCTTGTCGACAGCGAGAGATTCACCAGTGATGGCAGACTGGTCGACCTGCAGGAAGGCATCCTCGGTGACGATGCGACCGTCGGCGGGAATGATGGTACCCTCCTCAACCTGGAGGATATCGCCGGGAACAACCTCGGGGGCCTCGAGCTCCTTGAGGGTGCCGTCACGCAGGACGACAGCCTTGAGAGCGAGGGTCTTCTTGAGTTCGTCGACAATGGAACCGGCCTGGAATTCTTGGATGAAACCGACACAGGCGTTAAGCAGGAGCAGAGCGCAAATGACACCGAAATCGACCCAATCCTCAAGACCGGCGGCCAGGACAGCGGCAGCCTCCATGACGAACTGGATGGGACCAACGAAGTACATGAAGAACTTGAGGATCATGTTCTCCTTCTCCTCCTTCATCTGGTTGAGACCATACTTCTTGCGGCGAGACACGACCTCGGCGTCGGTCAGACCAGTGCGGGTGTCCTGCGGGGGAGGGGCGGTTAGCAATTGTTTGTGATGGAGACTGTGGGGGATGTGTTTGTTTAGCTTACAGTTTGCAGGAGCTCCTCAGGAATGAGACGGCCACCGTGCTCGTCACGCTCCTCCTCCTCGGCGTCCTCGCCGTGTCCATCTTGGGACTCGAGGTCCTCGATCAGGGCGTCGATGTCCTCATCTTCGTCGTCGTCCTCAACCTTGGGCTGCGTAGGAGGGGCGGACTCTGCTGGTGCGGCGTGCTTCTCGTCGAAGTTGCCGGACTCAATCTGCGTGTTCAACGCAGGAGAGTTGGCGTGGTCGGCCATGGCGAAATGTCGACTCTCAGCGCCAATTGAATGGGTATTAAGTCACTAAGACACAATAAAGTGCTGGGTAAGGGTAGAGAAAAAGATTGCGAGATATAACTCGTGTCGTCGTCGAAGGTCTTCTGTCTGGAGACCGGGGGGGCGATCAGGGCAGGGAAAAAACAAAGGTGGTAGTAATGTTGTTTTTTTCCGTTGCTGACCTAAGTTGTGCTCGGAAGCTCCGTCGCGTTGTTGATGGCGCGAGGGAGATTGAGAAAGTCGCACGACAGAGGGTGAGGGTGATTGGGGGGAGGGAGAAGCACCGTGAAGGTCGCACCTTTTCAGGTAAACTAGGTTCGACGCCTTCAAGTGGTGTTAGGGAGGGAAGGGGAAGGAAGGAAGAAGAGATCGAGTCGGGGACGAGGCACTCTTTATTAGCTTTGCGCTCCTGCCCTCGAGGTGCGAGCGAGGCCCAGAGAAGGTACGGGACGCGGTAGTATGTACATGGGAAGGAGGAGGAAGCAGGTGTGGGTTCCCTGGAGCAGACAGGTACTGTGGTACCCTGGCGTTCCCTTCTCCTAGCGCAAGGTGGACGGCCGGCACTAGCAGGTGTACCCAGGTACCGTCGCATGCAAGTGTTTTGCTGCTTTTCTGCAGGCTACTGGGACCTGCGCTGTTTTGCACGTACTGTACAGTATGGGATCGGTGGCAGCATGTGCGGTGGGCAGCAGGCAGGGTGCCAGAAAAAAACAAACCGCGCAAATCTCTGAACTGTGCACCCTGCAGTGTTGACACTAGGCTGGGCCGTCCGGCTTACCACGGTCGGCTATCTCCAGCGATGCGCGAAAAGAGAGCAGCGAGCAAGAGAGCTCCCCTTCTCTCTCGGCTTATTCCCACCGCAAGCTCGACCCCGGCGTGGGCATGGGCATGGGGTGCCCTTGCTCGTCGTTCGCCTAGTCCCTGCTCCACGCTCCTCTGGACCGTCCCATACTGTGCGAGGAGGCAGGCCCCGTCCAAACAGAACAGAACAGAACAAATGTCGTCCCCACTTCGTCCCATCGCCCCCGGCCAATCACGCGGCCGTCTGGGGGAGCTTTGGCCAATGACGAGTCGGACGCAGCTCCCAATCGAAGTACATCCGAATCAGACAGAGCGAGGTACCCCGGCCCCGCAGCCGCAACCTGCTTCACCCTTGCCCTTCACCAGGCTGGGCCACCAGCACGTCTTGCTCTCTCCCATCCTGCTCAGGGCCACCCCCAGACGCCCCAATCTCGCTCCCAGCCCGGAAGCTCGAGGTACATGGGCAGCTGCTCCACCAGAGGTACCACGGCCGGTTCCTGCCCATGTGGTTGCTCCCAAGATTCCACCAGTTCTGCTGTTTCTGCGCCCTGCCATGGCATCCCCATCCCCAATCCCATTCCAGCCCAGCCCAGGTCCAGTCTGGTCTCTTTTTCTCGCTCGCTCCCAAGCTCCAAGGTGCTATCTATGGACGGTCTGGATGGATTGCTGAGGGATTTTTTCTCGCTCGTACTCCGTACCCTCCCTACCTAGGTACCTCGTCGCTGCGTTCTCGCCCTCGGCATCATTTCGCGAGATGACGACACAGGGAACCTGCGGGTAAGAAAACAACTCGCCCAGACTGGCGGTCAATTGCCATTGTCAATCGAATCCAATCCCGGGTCGGTCGAGGTGAGGCTATTTCCACACGCTTTTGCATTGCGGTGACACCAATTGGTCTCTCTCCTGTCCATCGCATGCATCCCTTCCCCGGCGCCCCAACCCTGTGGCACCCCCCGGCCTCTGAATGTCCCATGCTGCAACTGTGCAATGCATAGTACCACTTCGATATGGTTTCGCCTTGAGTCGGCAGCACGACTGCTGACATTGGCACTGACCACTGACACACCAGCCCGCCAGAGGTCGAGGTCCGTAGCCGTGGGCACGGGGTCGCGCCCGCGGCCAAGCAAGATGCAACCCCACGCAGAACGCAGCATCAACATTACTAGGAACCGTGCTCACGATTAAGACTCAATATCGACATTTAGTCTTTCCTCCGAAGTCTGGAGGCGAAATGAGCCAGCCAGCCACGGGCCATGATGCCCCATCGCCAAGGCACCCGGGACACTGTGATGGTAGTGTTACAGGACAGTACGTCAACTCACTGCCAGGCTGCCGGCCCTGCAAACCCGCCAGCCGTCACGGACCTTACTGTCGGTGCTGCTTCCTCCTGCTGGCTCCTGCTGGTCGCGACGCTGCACAGTCAGTCAACATACTATGCAGCTGGGGAAGCCAGCAGCCAGTTTCTTCCCCAGACCCTCACTCCTCTTTCTCCAGGTTTCGGGTCTCCAACTCTTGCCACCTCGGAGGCAGCGATGGCAAAAATTGGGCACTAGAGTCCGTACATACGCACATCCGCACATACGCGTTCACATACAGTATAGGCCGGGACTGTTACCGTAGGGTCCCATACCATATCGGGCCCTACTCTAGACTATGCACCTAGGAATGCAGCAAAACAAGCCGCCCACCATCAACGGCGGTCTGCCTATCAGCCTGCCGGACCAGTGTGACTGAGAAGCGCGAGTGCAGGTGCTTGGTCCTGCTGGAAAAGGCAGATTGAATAGGTCACCAAGCTTTGTTCCGCCGTTTTTCACCTCATCGCGCGAACAGGCTGGGGTCGCCCTTGCTGTCCGGCTCGGCTTTTGTATTGGGCATGGAGCTCACCACAAGGATGCTCGTAGCTCCCGCGCCTTGGGCCTTATCGCGCGTGCAGCCACGGCCGGGCCTTGACCTTGTTGTTGCTGTCGAATTTTTTTTTCTTCCTCATCCCGCCCGCACCCGCAGGTTTCATCTCGTTCATCCCGCTCATCTCGTCCGGGCGGACTTTGACACATTGACGGCACTGGGCCAATGGGCGTCGTCTCCTTACGACAGGCTGGCGTCGGGAGCATCTCGTCACATCGTCTACACAACACCAACATCCACCCGCCCACCCATCCTTCCACGCACTGATAGCGCCCGTGGTTAAGAGGCGAAAGTGCGAGCAAGGTCGTAGCCGCACCGTACTACGGCACAAGTCCGCTTCTCCGCCTGGAGCAGCACCTGCAAGTTGCCAGCAGCCGTATTCTGGAATCCCTGCCGTCGTGGGCAGCGTGGGGTGGAAGAAGGGGAAGAGGGCCCTCGAGTCCAGCAGACCCAGCCGCATCCCACGTCCCACCCCCTTCCCCAGCGATTGACTGTGGGCGTCTGTGGAGCTATTGCTGTTGATCACGCCTTGGCACTAGGGAGCTGCAGAGCTGCAGAGCTGCTGCACGACGTCCCGCTAGCCTCGAGGACCGTCTTCCGCTCAAACTACGCCCTTCTCGACCATGTGCACTCCCCAAAACGGCCAGAGAAACCTTCGCCTGCATGCGCGATTTGACGTGCAAAATGCCGCCGCCGGCCGCCTTCCTGTACGTCCCGAGGGTCGAGTCGCGTGTGTCATTCTATGCACGTTGATGCCGCTCATGCAGCTGAATGACAACGACAGAGTCAGCACCATCGAAAGGCTTGGTGGAAGTGCCGATGATCCATGCCTCTTCATCTGGCTCAATACGTCATCTGCTCCGCCGATAGGCAGGGTGTCAATTGGATCCTGTCCTGCGGGCTTGCTGGCTGGCTGACAGCAAGAAAGCCTCTCCCAGCCTCGGGATCATGAATCCTCAACTCGCTTATTCCCACACGTCCACCGTAGGGTAAGCCTGCCATGGTTTTGCAGCGCGCGGTGCCGATCGAGCCGGGCTGCGCGGTGTGTCTGGGGAACTTTGTCGGGTGCCCTAGCGCCAGAGGTTAAAACCCATCTGCGTCCCGTGGCAGTGAACTGCTTCCGGGATGTGCGCTGACCCGACCAACTGTACGTAGCCACTAGCCACACTCGAGACCGGGCCAGGTAGGGTCGCGAATTGTCGCTCACCGATTTGGCATTCCCGCTATCGGACTGGTCGGCGTCGGCATCACCGTGCTTCACCACCTCTCTCGCCACGTCGTGAGGATCTAGCGGCGAGAATTAACGCTACCGCGCCTGACACTCTCTATCCTCTCATGCGTCGGCCTCGTCTTCCCCACGGTTGCCGCATCGGACGGAGAGGGGAAGCAAAAATTGGCATCGATCACAAGCAGATTGCCTTGCCAGCACATGGCGTTTCAGACAGGGTGCCCTGTCGCGACCCCAGCCTAAAACAAATAACCCTTCAATTGGGACTGTCACGTACTCTTTCGTGGCAAGCAATACCCTCACGTCTATCACTACAATGGGCGCGAAGGCAATTTTCCTCGGCCCTTAGTCAACAACCAGAGCAGACAATGCGCATGATGTCAAAGTCGGCCGATGATTGTCAATTAAAAATGTCGCCGACTTGGCTGTGATCCAGACCTAAGTTTGGAAATCACAGACGTGCTATCTAACATTATCGAATTACCACTTCCCGTCGCAGTCAATGCAGTACCAGATCAGCATCTGCCACCAAAGTTTAACAGGGTAACTTGCAACGCTCGACGGGCCGAGCGTCTCCAGAGGAAACGTCTTGTCCTCGGCTCTCCATGCTACCCTATTCTTTTCGCATGATCGCCATTTACCCATAGCCGCACAAGCAGGCAGATAGGACAGTGGCCGTTGCTAGCGCCACCTATGCTACTAACAAAGGCACAGGTGGCCTAACAGGGCTCACCGACGGGAGCTCCTTGTGCCAGCGTGGTCGCGTGGGCACTTGGGTAGCGACCCAGCGGCGGCGCCCCAGCCAAAACATCCGAGAATTCTCCATAGGCTGGTCGGTCTGCTGGCTTGCGCACACGCCAACCGGGGCACCGGCTGTGTGCCCTGTCCTGCCGGATGTGCGCTGTCTTCTGACGAGTTGCAGCAAAAGTGGCCGACGCCTCACAGACCAACGCCGTCAGCAGTGCCGACGCTCCAACACGCATAGGCACCTGGCACCAGATGTCAAAGGCACAGAAGCACCGCAAAAGGGCCGTCTCCAGGGTCCCGTCCTGCCTCCTGAGTCCTGGACGATCCCCGTCAATCAGAAGAAGCGACGGAAGAACGAGTGGGCACTGGAATATATGGGTCGCGTCGGTGCTATCGGGTCGAGCGAGTTGTGCTAGGCCGTTCTGGGCCAGTGCACCCTGCCGTGCCATCGCTTGAGGTCCAACGGCGGCACTGACGGCACTCGACTTGCAGCGACCGCGAGATTTTCCGCCTAGGCAGGCATGGCAGGCAGGCTGGCAGGGCCAACAGCCACCGCGACCTGTCTGGCCTGTCTTGTCGCAGTGGCAGCCGCACTTGTTGGCCCTTGGCCTGCCTCAATTACTCGCCGTGCTCGCCTCGCCAGCCTCGGGATGGCGATCATCAGGATAGAATTGCCGCTTCAAGACCAACGTTGTCTCGTCCTGATCGGACATTGACCGTGCCGGCATTCGTTCTGTTGGTTCGCGGATCCTCAATCCCGATCAAGCATCCCGAGCGTTGGCCGCTTACTGTGTATTACTTGGTATATTACGCTCTGTTATTTGGCATATTCCGCCAGTCTTCTTCAAGTCCTACGCTGGCGCAATTTCCCATGCAGCGATTAAATGTCGCAGCATACAAAACCACCCTGTCCGTCGCCGCCTGTTGCACCGGTTGCAGTTTCTTGACTCGTCTCCGCGGGAGGTGACCTCGATGGAATCGGATCAATCACAACGGGCCCTGTTCGTGAAAACGGGTCTCGATGGAGCCGCAGGACCCCTTGCCCTAGGCTGGCTTGGGGGCTGCCCCCGATTGGACCTGCATTAGCAAATGATGGTCACCACTTATCACAGGTCACCCTGCCCTGCCATTTGCTGGGTGAGGCTGACTGTGGGCTTGACTCTTGCTTCCTCGGGTATTATTCCTGTGATCCACACGGACCATTGCAGGCGGAAGGGGATGCTGTTCACTGTGCTTGTTTACAGGCTTGCTAGTGCGGCACTTGATCAACGCGGCTGGTACCTTGTTGAGTCTCGGTTCCTGTCCCAGGGCGCTGGAAGGAAGCTTATGAGCTTGTGTCGCGTGTTATGCTGTGCTCATTTCCGGAGGCGCGAACTGCTTCTGTGGGTTCCAACGAAACCTGCCTGGGGAGATTTGCGGCCCCAGCTCGCGATGCTGATTTTGATGTCATCGCCATGACCAAAACAAAAAGCTGTTGCCCCGACAAAGCGCCGTTATTGAACGACTCAAAATGGGAAAGCACCGTGGTCCATGACTTCGTGGTTCGCTTGTCCATGACTCCCGTTGCCGCCCACGCTACCCGTTACGTCTTCCTCTTATTACGAAACACCAATTACCTGAATCAAGATGGGCTGGACTCTTGCCTTCATTGAGATTGCAACCCTACCCGCCGTGCGCAGGTGATATGCCAGGGCTGAAACAGCCACTCGCCTTGAAACGAAAGCTTAGCCCATGGTATACCTGTCGCCTGTTGAATCCTCAACAGTCAGTCATTACCGGAAAAGTCAAAATCCTCAACTGGACTGTCTCCCGCCTCGCCACGCCAGCCACCTTGTTTCCCTTTCGATAACAATACGACATTAGACGCAGCAAGAGGGCCGGGCTAGGCACGCAAGACCGAGTGGTTACAATCCTGGGCCTGCCGGCTTGCTGGCCGATGTTGCACGCTGTGGGGGCGCCTGCATCCTAGAGAGCGGCTGGACGAACATTGAGTTTTGCTCGTGTCAGTCTGGTCGACCGTGGGAGATGGGCTATTCCGCCACAAGGTTTCCCGCTGCAACGTCTCTCCGTCCTGACTATGTTCAGAGCGGCTCTTTTTGAACGACTTCAAAAATTGCATTACCGCCCGCGAATCCACGACCAAACCAGGTCTCATCGGGCTGCGGAAAAAAGCCAAGTCTCAGCCTTGCATATCCTGTGAGGTCGGAATTGGGCTCAGCCCGTGGACCGTTCTCGACCTAAAGTGCAGCTACTTTATGCGCGCATAAATGTTTCTCTCTTCCTGAGACGAACACCGTCCCCGTGTTTGCTATGCACGGGGCGGTGCGTCCCATCGCAGCCTCTTGGGACTTTGGACGATCTTGGCCTATCTCCATGACAGCGGCTGTTTCAGGACGTCGTCTTCCTGCAACGATGGATAAGGTACTGCTTAGGTCAGCCCCGTGGGCTTGTTTTGACGACACGATACAGCATTCTTCATTTTCTGCTTGTACTCGCCGGCCGAAAATTTCCTTGAATTAGACCTCCCGCGCAGGTCACTGGTGGACTAGCCTACAGTCCGACCGCGGTCTTCTACATCCCATGCAGAACTATCAAGTGTACGAACGGGGCTGTCTGGGCACCAACGGAACAAAAATCGAAAGACAGCGACGTCCGGCCAAGTGGCCGAGTTCGTGATGGACTGGTGCGAAGATTCCTGGCGCCTTCTGGCGCTTGCACAAGACGTCCCACGAGAGTATCCGGCCCTTCGATTGTGACGCGGGGACGCTACATTACGAACTCGGCTCTCAAGACGCAATGCGGTCCGGGTCGAATCTTTCTTATTCCAGCCTTACGGGTGCCCAGACCATCCACAAGGGCGAAGTGGACCGCCAATTTGGCATTACGCCTGTCACCAGTGTGGCTTGATCGTGCGACTTCAGGTAGAAAAGTCGCTAGCCCAGTCATCAGAACGCCAACACGGCTCGTGATCGTGCGGATTCCAGTGCGCCGGGTCCTATCTACCGCACGCCGCCGTCGGACCAGTACAAGGCTAGCGGCAGCTCTTTCTTTGTCACGTTTCTCACAGTGTGAATGAGTTGAATTGTATGGAATGCGAGAGATATGAATGCCACGTGCGGATGTTGATCGCTCGCCGGCCGTGTCTTAGGACTGGAAAGCTCCGGTCCAGTCGTACTGGTGCTGTGACGGGAGTTGCCCCGTGTTACGATCTATTTTGTCATTGTTTGCTTTTGCTTGCTTGTTGTGATTCTTCTTGGTTCCTGAATTTAAATTGCAGCTTCCTCCCGCGAGCTTGATCGTCGCGATGAGGAATGTTAGAATGGAGCTTACTGTCTGTCCATCACCAGAGAATCAAGTGTAATGGTGTGGTTCTTTTTTGGGACATTCATGGACCGATCGACTAAATCTACAGAGCGGCTCATACAAAATCAGCCTCTGGGAATATCAGAGGTATCTAAAGATGAAGCATCCTGAGAGCCAATATCGAGGCTAAGGGTGTCACCCGGCAACTGTGAGAATGGGACGGCAGTGGTGAATTACCCTGCAGCTTCAGGACGCGTCGAGGGACTCGCGCTCGGCTATATGGTAAAGGCGAAGTATCCTGCTGCGGTTTCCCCTATCCTTCGGACAAGCCGACGTCAAAAGACGCTCGGGCACTTCCTAGGGCTGATGAAACAATTCACCGATGACATCCCCACAGCACCGCCTCTGCTATACTCGGTCTGACGTATTCACCATTATATGAAACTGATAAACGCGGATTGTGGAAATGTGGAATTTGTACACAGTTTGGAGGATGTTGCTCGCTTCAACTCAGCTTGATGCTTTGCGGAGCGCGGCTTGGCGGTGTCCATTTCCTGTTCATGGGAGGCAATCAAAGTCATCACGCCGAGCAACGAAGCGAGCACGGAGCCTAGATGAGGTACCCTTACCCACATCGGATCGCACGACTTATGTGTGGTCATAGGCCTGAGTCGGAGCTCCCGCGACGCTGTACGCTTTGCGCCGCGAAGTTGCTTTCAGTTTTGTGTAGCAATCAAATATACTGCCGGATCCTCTTTGTGCAAAGCATGTCACTCGACGATGGTTATCAGGGTGGACGTTAAGAGTCTTACTAGAAACTACGTTTGGCTTCCCTCAACATCTTGTTGAATGTTCACGCACCCACAGACGTGCCCTGAACCGGTGACTCGGCGTACGTGCAGAGCTTGATTCTTGCTTGAGAGCTCTCTGGCCAGTGACATGGATTGATCACATACTATGAAGTGTTCATGGCGGACGAGTCACATCTACAGGGGGGAGGGGGCAGGGGCAGTGTGAGTTATCTATCAGTAATGGCTACCTAGGTATAGCCCTTTGGCGACAGTCATGCCTGCCTCCCCATCCTCAGACATTTCAAGCAACGGTTCACCTCGGACGTTTAAACAGCATTCAAACAATTACCAAATAGTCGCGGTTCCACCATACAAGACTCGGCGGTAAAGCGTCCTCGTACAAATCGGCGACTCAGCAAATAGATCCGGACAGATAACAGAATTTTTTTTGTTTTTCTCCAATAAGGCAAGATGAAGTACGACACAGACAGCACTTCTCAGGTGAGCGACATCAAGCATGTTGCCCAGAAACCCACAAGAACCAGCCGTTGGCACAGGTTTCTCCAATGGTTCCGTAGACGGCCCCGCGAGGGAACAGGAGAGAGAGGCCTTCGTGATCACAATGGCCGGGATGGGAGTGCCTCCCGGGAGAGCAACGCATCCAACGGCCCTCAGACCGACGCAAGGGCCCAAGGATGGCCGGACCGCTCTATTTACCCTGGATGGCGGTTCGGGTTGCTCTAGGAAACTCAAAACAAATGAAGCGCGCGATCATGTGTGATACGTATGGCGGGTTGATTTGTCCGTCCACTTCCAAAAGCTAAGCTAGATATTCAAGGCAGAAATATACTTATTCGCTTCCATGGCATTCAATGTCGTCTTCAAATTGAATCTTGTACCTACCCAATTTTAATGCATTGCTTCTAAATATCATCACAAAGACTTGAGAGACCTCACTCGTAGGGACGTTGAGCTTCGTGTTCGGGCGACTGCCAGTGCTGGAGGCCATCACCAGCAAGGCGTCTCAGGATATGAGAACTTTCAACGTCACGGACGAATCCATTGTCTCTGTGCTAGCCAGCATGGGACCGCTAGCTGGAAGATTATTCATGTTCTCTCGTGCGACATTGTGTTTGATAGGCACGACGCTGTCGCTTACACGGGCTTGAAATTCTGTTATGCTAGCTTGCTGGGCTCAGGTAAAAAATGTATCGGGTGCCTGGTTAGGAAAGTAGAGGCAGTTCAGAGTGATTCATTCTCGTGATATCTCTGTATTCCCTGCCGCGATGGCTGTTTGGAAACGAGTGGGCATTTCTTCCATCATGCCTGGGGGACTTCTTTCCGAACCTAGGGCTGGAATACAAAATATTCTATTTGGCTACTCTTGACTTATTACCCAGTACATAAAATTGTATACACATCACCATATTGAATAATTTTGCCATGGCTGGGCGGGGGACTAATAGACGTCTCACTTGGGACACCATGGCAGCCATTCGGTTCGAATGAGAGGAGAGGAAGGCAGCAGGAACGTGGAGACGATGAAGAGTATCATTTGATCAATAAAAAACTTTCGAATTCTCGTTACTTGTAATCCTGTAACCGCAGTCGGTGGTATCCCCTGGCAATGTGGACCAACCAATAACTTCCAAGAACCAAACTCGTGTCGATCGTTCTCCTTTGCATTCGACAATCACAATGTGACTAGGCGCCCCTCAAACTTTTCATGATCCGTGTCCATCCCAAACGCCATTATTGGAGACCATCTCCGATGCAGTATGCGCAATGTCAGTTGATACGGGCCACACCCGAATGCTGGCCCGTGCATAGCAGACAACTCCTTCACTTATAACCATTCGCTGCCGTATTTGTTTGGAGCACTTCTGCGAGTTGTTTAGCCTATGAGCCTGCAGAATATTTTTCCCGGGGGGCGGGGGGGGGCTCACCGTCATAGGCACAAAGCGTCCTAGATATTCGTTTGGTTTGTCCACGTTCTTTCTCTCTCGACTGAACCAGTCCAGTGAGGCGAGGCGCACGACGCTCACACAAAAGCGTCTGAGCGATGAATAGGAATCCCTTATCATCGATGCACCACCTGAGGACGACGTGGGGCTGTTGACCGCAATCTTCCTCGTTACTAGTAAGGAGGATTTGTTGTCGCATCGGGGGCCGGGAACGCAAAGCCGGGCGGGAAGACGGGGAAGCCGTTCGAGTCAGTGGAGATGCCATACGGGAACCCGGGCACGACCGGCTCACTGGCGGGTGCGCTGTGGTTGTTGGCAGGGCGGTCTTCGTCGCGGTGACGATGGTCGCCTCTTCCACCGCCGCGTCTGCCATGGCGGCCGCCGCGCTCAGGGCGGTCGTCATTGTCGCGATGCGAGGATTTGGGGCCGTGGCTACCGCCCTTGTCCGTCTGCATGCGTCTGCTGATGGCCTTGGATGACACACCGGCACCTATCTCGATATCCGGCTCCTCCACAACCATGCCATGGGCGATTGGCTGGCCACCACTTCCACCGTAAGGCGCTGTGAGCATCCACTTGCGATCCGCCTCAGTGAGCTTGTGGATTGGGATGACACTGATCCCAGTCTGGTAGTCGCTGCAGTCACGAGGCCCAAAGCCGACGCCCCAGCGAGTGCGCAGCTGTGCATCGGGGCTGCGACCTTGGTCCATAGCATCCTTCGCATTGACAGCGTCCTTACGACTATACATCTTGACGAAGGCATGGCGCTTCTCCTTGTTTACAATGCACGTCTGGACGGTACCGAAGCCATTGAAGATGTTCCGCAGCTCGTTCTCGGAGCAGTTCACGCCGCCGACAAAGAGAGTGCGGCTCAACACCTTGATGCACCCGTTGGGTAGGCTTGGGTCGTGCTCTATCCACTTTTGCTGCTGGAAGGCAGGCATTTCATCCCGTCGAGGGCTCTGGCCATGGCGTCCTGGAGGAGACCGTTGCCGGTACTGACGACCACGGTCACGATCATCGTAGCGATCACGCGGTGGAGAATTACGCCCATAGTCTCCAAAGCGCCGATCATCACGACCACGGGGAGAATCACGGTGCTCCCAGTGTCTTCCCGGAGACCGCGAACGAGACCTTCCGTGGGTTCTATTCGTGGGAGATCTAGTTGCACGAGCGTCATCGGGCCTCGGAGGTGCCCACCCGTTTGTGCCATTGGGAGGCAGCGGGTAGGAGCCTTGACTCGGCTGAGATACTGGAGGGGCAGCGGCGGGAGCGTTTGACCCGAGGGCCTTCACGACAGCAGCAATTTGGTCTGCGGGTACTCCCTTTTGGATTAATTGCTGGATGAGGGCCACTTGCAAGGCGGTCGGATCAGTGGCGCCTGGCTGCGGCGCGGGGGCGGCAGCTGGCATTCCATTTAACAAGGCCGCCATACCATTCTGCGCGCCATAGTTGGGCACCTGCGCAGGCTGAGGCTGAGCTGGAGGCTGAGGCGCCATGAACGGCAGCGCGGGCGGATTTACAGGCGGAACGGCAGGCTGTGATGTTGGCAGGAAGGGCATGCCCTGCTGTAGGGAGTTCATGAAGGATGGGGGAGCTGCAGGGTTACTTGGGGGTCCGGCGGCGGGATACGCGGTAGACACCGGGGCTGGTGCTGGAGCAGTGGTGGCCGGAGTCTTCTGAGGGTTATTTGCATTCTGGCGGGCGATGTTGGCCAGAGTTTCCATGATGTTGGCTGGAACGGCTGGAGGGGCTGGAGTTGGCCGGTTGCTGAGTGAGGGCAGTGTGCTAGCTGGTGGACTGCCCGGAGGAGTCGTAGACTGGTCTACGTTGGAACAACAGGTTAGACATTCTGTGGCGCGAACCATGATACACTGAGCCTGCGGAAGGCACACGAAGGGACAGGAGAGCCGGAGGGCTAGATGTGGTGGATGGGTGACCTACCGTTCAGCTTGTCTTTGAAGCCTTCAATCATCTTGCCAGGGAAGGTCTGTCCCTTCTCCCAGATGTCGACCAGTTTTCTAATCTTCTCCTACGCGCGCGAAAAAGCCTAGTAAGTCTCTATACACCAAGGGGGAAGCGTTGAGAAGTGCCCGTGAGGCTTGAGGTTTACGGGTCGCGATGCCTCACTACAACCATGCAGTTCCTCCGGGTTGCCTCGAGCGGGAATGCTCGCGATGGATACAAGACTTACCCTCTGGTCCTGTGGGGCGGAGGAAATGATATCGTTCATCAGGACCGGCATGAGCTCCGTCACCCTGTTGACGCCGGCGGCGAAGCTGCCATCCGGGGCGGAGCTGCCGACGGGCTGGCCCTGCTGTTTGGCCTGTTCCAACCATTTGCGGGTTACAGAGTCTACAACGTAGAGGACACCAAGCTTATGTGTACTGGGGGCTTTCTTGAAGTGGGTGTATATCTTCTGGACGAGAACTGACTCGGACTATGCGCGTTCTTGTTAGTATGCCATGATGCGTGCAGGATGACTGCATGTGCTCGTGCTCATGCTTTGTGCTTGTGCTTGTGTGGTTTTTGAGCTCGGGCGGCAGTGGTGCTGGGTCACTGTGGGAGGCAGCATTCGTACCTGAACGTTGGCGATGCATAGACTGGTCAGAGTGCTGATTTTGGATCCGGAGACGCCAGGAGGCTTGAGGTTAAGCATGGCCTGGAGGTTGTTCTCCAGGTCTGCTACGGCGGACGACATGGTGCTTGATTTCCGTAGTGCTCAGCTGATAGACAGGCGGCCACTCAAAAAATTGTAATACGATCGAATCTCAGCAACAGACCTCTGGCCCGTCCGGCGGCGTCACTCTGAATACGATGTTCACCAGTGCCTCGATCGCTCGCGGGCGACGACACGGCAGTTTGGAGTAGCGACGACACAATCGCGAGATACGGTCTGTGTCTTCCTCAGGCAATGATCAAAGTGTATCGACCCCGAGTTCCCCGACGACTCGCAAACCAGAGCGAAGGCTACGCAGGCACAGACAGGCAAGGCCACCTGAACCTGGATGGGATTGATCTGTGGATGTTTTGCGTACGATGCGCGCTTTCTTGACTTGTCTGGACCGGATTGATTGGCAGCCAGAAGTTACCAGGAAGCACAGCAGTGTACGTCGGTCAGAGTGGTCAAAACGAGGCCGGTCAGTCACTCAAGACAGACAGACAGACAGACGCCGAAGCCTACAAAGCTTTCAACTGGGCAGGCAGGCCACAAGATCTAGCGAGGCCGAAGTGTGGCGAACGTGGGCAAGACCGAAGTCAAAGTCGGCGCCGAAGCTTTACGTACGGGGTCCAAGAAGCGGCGACGAAGATGTCGAGATTACTGTAGATACGATAAGGTGCCACAGGACGGCAGAAGTGGTGGTTGATGAATAGATGGATGCCGACGACAAGAGTGATGGTGCTGGTTGGTGTGGCTGTTGGTTCTTGTCGTGGTGTTGGCGAGGATGTTTGGGGGAAAGAGATTTCAGGCGGCGGGCAGGTGCATGGTGCGAATGATCTTGGTCTAATAAAAGAGGGGGTGGGGCCCGTCCTGATTAGCGCCTGAAGCAGTGGCACCAAGCAGGAACCTGTGACTGCCACGCCCATGCCATGCCACGCTATGCTGTGCTGGATGCAGGCCTCACTGGTGGCTGTCTGTCTGGACCGGACAGATGGGTGGGATTATGGGACGAATGGGAGTGCTGATTCAAGACTGCCCTGTTGGATTGTGAATGTTTAGCGACCTTGCCGTCAATAGCTATTGATCAATTGAATGACCTGTCAGTCAGAGAAGGGACTTGTGGTAGCGACGCCAACAATGGACTCTCCAAACCAGGGCTGATGGGTCTACAATACACAGCATGTCACATCTGGTCCTCAAGGGTTCTGGCCAGAGTCGAACGCCTGGGGCGTTGATGTGTCAGTTTTACGGTGATACTTGATATTCACTATCAGGAGAAACAGCGTGCAGAGATCGCCCATATCGATGGGTGATCTGGCCAGCAGCGCATCAGACGGGACTTCATACTCTTGCAAGGGTGTGGTTGTCTCCAGTTACTTGCAGGAGGACAACCCTGGCGGAAGAGGAAAGAAAGCCACAGGCATATGATAATCGATAGGTCAACATGACAACAAGCAGTTCGTTCCTGGGAAGCCTCAGCTGGGCTGTGGCAGCGGCGGCAGCAGCAGCATTGACGGGCGACCTCGGAATCGCGAATGCCACCTGCCACCTGGGCAATCGGGCCTAGCTGGGACCTTCGATCCCGAAACGTAATCGCCGTTGACGAGACGACCAGGGCCCGTGTCGAGTGAGCGTTTTTCTTATTTTTCTTCAGCCTGCCAGCTCTGGGCGCCTGCACAGCACCTTGGGCTGCCCAGTGCAAGTCTGGTCAGGGCAGGATTCTCGTCGAGTTCCCGATAATTCTCACGCTGATGTGAGAAGGAGCGCCGTCGGTGGAAATTCGAGCCTAATGAATTCACAGAGCGCGCCCCCGGAGTCCGGAGGGAGAAAAAAAAGGGACAAGCTTCGGAGCTGACGTCAATCTGCGAAAACGCGCTGGACCCAGAATATTTCCCCGTTGTCACTTTTCCTGGGGACGGCGACGCAGGTACTGTACATAGGCGAGCTAGCCCTGCTGGTAGAGAGAGACGCCGCACCGCCTGCAGCTCCCGGGCCAGGCACGCAGGAGCATCACTTAGATGAGAGGTTTGAGCGGACCTGACAATGAGGCAATAGAGATTCACAACTAGTCGCATCCATGCTCGCCATGCCCGCGTGTCAGTTACCGTCGAAAACGACACGTTAAACGGCGTAAGGCCGAGGTGCGAGCTATGAAACTGGGCTGTGAGCCTCCTCCGTGCACCCAGGTCCTCGCCGTACCGGGACTACCAGGTGGCCCGCCGCTTTGATACGCTGCAGTAACTCTCAGCCGTACCTGTACATGGGGGCACCGCTGCGGCGCGCTGCACCCCCAACCATTTCGCATCGGTTATCTCTGGAGTCCACCATCCATCCGCTCTGCCGAATTTTGCGCCGCCCTTGCGTTCTTTTCTCTGGCCTTTTTGAATCCCGACAACCTTCTTCTGTTTTCTTCCTCCTGTCCATCTATCAGCCTCTCCCTGCCTGTGCCTCTGCCTGTGCATCTGCATCCACAATGTCTACCGCTATGCGCCTTGGTTCTTCCGCCCTGAGAACTTCTCTCAGGGCTCCTGCCTTCTCGGCCAGGAACACCTCCTTCCAAGCTATCCGATGCTACTCCGCTAAGACCCAGGTATGTCGCCGTCCATTGGGAGCTACCAGGCAGCTACAGACCACCGCGCCTCGCCCGTGACGACAAGTCCGGTCTCGGGCGGACATGCCAGGCTTACATCGCTAACCCATTGTCTTTCCTGCCAGACCCTCAAGGAGCGCTTCGCTGAGCTCCTGCCCGAGAAGATCGAGGAGATCAAGAACCTCCGCAAGTCAGTCACCACAAACCCACCTGTTCGACCCCAGTTTGCGCTCAACTAGGAGGACCAATGGCTGCTGACACGGGCATACACATCTAGGGAACATGGCTCCAAGGTCGTCGACAAGGTCACCCTCGACCAGGTCTACGGTGGTGCTCGTGGCATCAAGTCCCTCGTCTGGGAGGGTTCCGTCCTCGACTCTGAGGAGGGTATCCGTTTCCGTGGCAAGACCATCCCCGAGTGCCAGGAGCTCCTCCCCAAGGCCCCCGGCGGCAATGAGCCCCTGCCAGAAGGTGAGTTGGGTCCCTCAACGCCTGCGCGCGGTTCCTATGAGCGTGTCCTAACGTCTCAGGTCTCTTCTGGCTGCTCCTGACCGGTGAGGTCCCCACCGAGCAGCAGGTCCGCGACCTGTCCGCCGAGTGGGCCGCGCGATCCGATGTGCCCAAGTTCGTCGAGGAGCTCATCGACCGCTGCCCCTCCGACCTGCACCCCATGGCCCAGCTGTCCCTCGCCGTCACTGCCCTCGAGCACACCTCCTCGTTCGCCAAGGCCTACGCCAAGGGCATCAACAAGAAGGAGTACTGGGGACACACCTTCGAGGACTCCATGGACCTGATCGCTAAGCTGCCCACCATCGCCGCCCGCATCTACCAGAACGTCTTCAAGGGAGGCAAGGTCGCCCCTGTCCAGAAGGACAAGGACTACTCCTTCAACTTCGCCAACCAGCTCGGCTTCGGTGAGAACAAGGACTTCATCGAGCTGCTGCGTCTCTACCTGACCATCCACACCGACCACGAGGGTGGTAACGTCTCCGCCCACACCACCCACCTGGTCGGATCCGCCCTCAGCTCCCCCTTCCTGTCCGTCTCTGCCGGTCTCCAGGGTCTCGCCGGCCCCCTGCACGGCCTTGCCAACCAGGAGGTGCTGAACTGGCTCCAGGAGATGAAGAAGTCGGTCGGCGACGATCTGTCCGACAAGGCCATCACCGACTACCTGTGGTCCACCCTGAACTCGGGCCGCGTCGTCCCCGGCTACGGCCACGCCGTGCTGCGCAAGACTGACCCCCGCTACATGGCCCAGCGCAAGTTCGCCCAGGAGAAGATGCCCAACGACCCCATGTTCCAGCTGGTCAGCCAGGTCTACAAGATCGCCCCTGGCGTCCTGACCGAGCACGGCAAGACCAAGAACCCTTACCCCAACGTTGACGCGCACTCTGGTGTCCTCCTGCAGTACTACGGCCTGACCGAGGCCAACTACTACACCGTGCTGTTCGGTGTCTCGCGTGCCATTGGTGTCCTGCCCCAGCTGATCATCGACCGTGCCGTTGGCGCCCCCATTGAGAGGTAAGTCCTTGCCGGTGCTGAAAATAAACCCCGTGTGGCCCTGCCTGTACCTGATTACTGACGCGCGCACGCTGCAGGCCCAAGTCCTTCTCCACCGAGAAGTGGATCGAGATCACGAAGAAGCTGTAATCGAGTTCGGAGGCATTTACTATTGTGGATTGATACCGGCATTTTTTGGAAGACCAGGATGATTAAAGAGCAATTTTTCGCAGACTGGGCGTGTTATATACAGGGCACGAGGGAACAAGACGATAGACCAAAAGGGATGCTTTTGCGAGTGCTATGACCGACTGGGGAGGTAGAAGCAAGGAGCGATACCCCATGCCTGGCGCTTGTATACTACATTATGTATCCCAAAATTCTGTACGATGTGAATGATGAGCATTCGAATTCAGCGAGTCTGGTGTGATGGGCAACCGGTGTTCCTGTGACGTTTCCCCTTGGACGATCATTGGCCGTAGAAAATTATTCAGTTCTGCAACCTGTACCCGGTAACCTGGCACCATGTGCGACGAGACCTTCCCTTCCCTTCCACCCAACTGGTAGTCCATAGGCCAAGCATTGGCGCTGACAAGCTGACTTAGGAAGGGGGGTGTGTGTGTGTGTTGCTCGGGCTTCCAGCCGGTGGCTATGGGGCTCGTATCTCTGATGCACCTGTGGAAGCCCGAGAGCGCCCGTGCCAAGTCTCCCTACCGAGTCTCCCAACCGAGCTGTCGAGGAGAAGAAAAAAAGGGCAGACGACAAATTGAAAATAGGAACTGCACGTTTCGCGGACCGGAACAGAAAGTCAATCGAAGCCGACCCCTGACAGCCGAAGGCTCAACTGGCCGTGTAGAAATTTGAGCGTTGGCCCGTTGGGAAACGTGGAGCCCCATTGTTGAGGGCGTTGAGCGTGGGAAGCTCCGAGGCGGCGCTACCAGGAGATACCTAGTCCCTGCGCGGTGGCCGTGTGTTAGTCCGAGGTACCCTTTGGTGGCCAGCCGTCGGAGCTGCCCTGCAGAAACCCGAGCAGGAAGCAAGCACGTTCATGGCCCTGAGCGTGTGTGTGGTGTGTGCCCACGCTGGGTGTGCCCACTGGGCGTGCCGTAATGCGCAGGGTACCCAGGTACCCGAGCAGCTCACGTACGCCGATCACCAATTGTTTGGAGCTGATTGAGGGAATGCCCGAGAGAGAGGGAGAGAGAGAGAATGCCAACCTGCCTGCCCTTTTCTTTGTCCGCAGCTGAGATTCCAAACCAGCCAGATCTCACTTGTTCATCCTTTCCATCTCACTGCATCGTCGATCAAGTGCACTGTCAATCCAGTCCATCGTCAATCACCGATAGAAACGACAAGAACAGCAACAAGGCGTTAGAAAGTCCAAGAGTACTCCACAAATTGTAAGTGCTGCCCTATGATGCTTCCTGCCCTTCCCGCTGGGGAACGGAGCTCTCCCCCCAGACCACGAGCGACGGACGTGGGGGAAGCTCCCCCAAGCTGGCGCACTCCGGCGAATAGCACCCGCACACCGAAGAGTTGCCGACAGAACTGGACTGACATGTGCAGGTTTGCAGATCTGATCCCAAGAGAACAACTTCCCCAATCCTACTCCAGAAGTCGAAATCTTCCATCCATTCCCTGCGGTCTGCAGTGCAACGAGAAGTTCAAATCCGGATTCTAAAGTCTACTTCTCATCTACACTGTAGGTAGACAGACCGTTCATTATCACCTGGGTGGTCTCTGGCATGCTTCTCCAGGCCCGACTACCACAGCGCGCACACTCTTTCCAGCATCCAGGCCTCCCTAGTCCACGCCATTCTAACCTGTGCAACCTCCGAACAGCTTAGCCGAGTCCGTCTGATCCTCGAAGCAAACACCATCAGCCCGCGAAGAAGCACACTCTCTCCCTTGGTCAGGGCCCCTTCCCGTTAAACACCCGCCATCGTCATGTCCGCCGCCGCCACCACCGCCCCTGCCTCGGGGAAGACCCTGGAGAAGAAGCCAATCAAGTTCTCCAACCTGCTCCTCGGAGCCGGTCTGAACATGTTCGAGGTCACCACCCTCGGCCAGCCCCTCGAGGTCGTCAAGACCACCATGGCCGCCCACCGCAGCGACGGCTTCACGAGCGCCCTGGGCCGCATCTGGTCCCGCGGTGGTGTCCTGGGCTTCTACCAGGGTCTCATCCCCTGGGCCTGGATCGAGGCTTCCACCAAGGGCGCCGTGCTCCTCTTCGTCGCCTCCGAGGCCGAGTACTACGCCCGCGCGGCTGGCGCCTCCGAGTTCCTCGGCGGCATCACGGGCGGTGTGACGGGCGGTGTGGCTCAGGCCTACGCCACCATGGGCTTCTGCACCTGCATGAAGACGGTCGAGATCACCAAGCACAAGGTCGTCGAGGCCGGCGGCAAGCCCCCCTCCACCTGGGCCACCTTCGCCGACATCTACCGTCGCGAGGGAATCAAGGGCATCAACAAGGGCGTCAACGCCGTCGCCATCCGCCAGATGACCAACTGGGGCTCCCGCTTCGGTCTGTCCCGTCTGGCCGAGACCGGCATCCGCAACGTCACCGGCAAGCAGGAAGGCCAGAAGCTGAGCGCCTGGGAGAAGATCATCGCCTCCGGCCTGGGCGGTGGCCTCTCCGCGTGGAACCAGCCCATCGAGGTCATCCGTGTCGAGATGCAGAGCAAGAAGGAGGACCCCAACCGCCCCAAGAAGATGACGGTCGGCAACACCTTCCGCTACATCTACGGCACCAATGGCATCAAGGGCCTTTACCGCGGTGTCACGCCGCGTATCGGC
>JACBFG010000005.1:2167662-2196458 GCA_013435955.1 Diaporthe sp. HANT25 | reverse complement strand
CCCCCCCCCCCCCGACCTCTCGACCTCGCCGCCGCCTCCCCACGGTCAATTCAGATGTCTAGGAAGGACAAAATGTTCCACAGATCCACATCTTTGATTAGAGCTGCATATGCCTATTTACAAGATGCGGAGGAGAACGGAAAACAGAAATTGTATCAGGGACCGCGCCAGCGATCCCGCCGTCCCAAGTGACAAGGGAGCACGCAGTCTCACCGGAGAAGCGCGCCTTGCAAAACCCCTTGACGTCGACACCTGGGGCAGAACATGCTCACATTTCGGAGAGCCGAACGCCTATGCGAATTACTCTCGAATAAGCAAGTGTCTTGATTCACGTCGCGTCGCGCGACGCTTACGTCGTGAGCGGGCGCAACACACTGGCCGGAGGCGCCATCGCGATGGTCCTCGCTCAATACCCCATGCCGAAGTCGTCCTCCTTCTCCCGGTCGACGACACCCTTCTTGAGATTCTCCTCGACCTCATCGATATACTCGAGCCCACAGTACTCCACGCCGTCGCAGAGCTCCTGCAGCGAGACGCGGTCTCTTTCGAGGGCCTCTCGGGTCTCGAGACTCAGCACTTCAAAATCCAGGTCGAGCTTACGGTTTTCTTCGTGTCGCCTGGCTACCTCATCCGCCTTGTGCTCCTCTCCATCGACGTCCATTCCGTCAGCGTCGTCGTTGTTAGTCGGCCAAATTCTTTTCACATGTTTAGTGCGGATGGGAATCTTCGTGTACATTCTGGAATTGACCTGCTGCGTGTTCTCCACGTATGCCACGAGCTCCCTCGTCGGGTCGTTCTGGTCGTGCGCCTCGCGCCGGAACAGCCCCGTGTCCGCGTAGTTGACATCCTGGACCATTCCCACGGTGCGATCTCCGCTGAACCGCAGCTGCCGCGCTGTGACATAGGCGCGGCCCAGGTCGGCGCTGGTCGCCCGAGTCTGCCGGAGCTGCGGCGGCGGTGGGGGCTCTGGGTGCGGTGTGATGGGCGTTGGTATGCGCCGGGTGGTCGCATTCCGCCCGGGAGGACCAGGGAGGCTGATAAAAGACGGGGGTTTCTCCTCGTCTTCGTCGGTGGACAAAATGAAGACGCGCCCGCTTGCGTCGCCGATCACGAGTTTCGAGTAGTCGGGCGAGAATGCGCCATGTGAGATCTGAGCTGGTGCCTCAAGAATGACTCTGCCCTTGGCTTCTCTCCCACGAATATTCCAAACCTTGACCACACCATCCGAGGATCCCGTGTAGAATCGATCCAACGACGCCGCCCAAGCTGTGAACTTTACGCCGGTGTCGTCTTCATTATCGCCGACAGTAATGCCCTCCAAAGGGGGCCCATGAGCGAGTACATGAATAGGCCTCCTCCTTAGACTCTCTGGTTGTGCTGAATCCCAGACGTAGGTCTTTCCATCCGTACAACCGGCCGTAATGTAGAAGAAGGCAGAGCTATTCGGCATGATGGTAAGCTCGTTGATATCAAGAGCCGTGCAGTCAAAAGACTTCAAGAATTTGAACTGAACATCGCATTCAGAAGTCTTGTCTCTAACAAAGATCCTGACTTGTGTTCGAATATCAGAGTCGAAATCGCCTGCTGGTGAAGACGCCGCAATGAATTCGGGCCGATACGGGTGCCACATCACCTCGAACACATTTTGCGAATTTGCACCTGGAATGCGAACCGGCTGTCCCGTGATGCTATCCCATAGACACAGCTCGCCAGTGTTCTGACGATCCTCAGGGATATCGTTTTCGTCGTCCGTAAGACTACGCGGAGAAAAGCCAACCAGCAGAAGATGACGGACACTCTCCTCGATACCCCATTTCATGGTCGATGGGAAGTAAGTCCACTTGTTTGAAAAGGTTCCATCTGCGTCAGGCACCCTGGTCGCCGAGAAGGATGAGTACGGGCTTCTCGAAATATCATCTGGGTTGACGGTATAGATCCTCACAGCTTCAGTCGGCACGTCCGCAGCAGTAGCCACTAAACCTGTTGGATGTTGCTGCCGGGAGGCCTGCACAAAGTTGACGAAGCCGTTGTGTATCCACGTGCCCATGCATTGCATCGAGGACCCTAACTTATCGACTCGCCAGATCTTAGCGCTCCGATCGAAACCAGACGTGTACGTCCGGTCGTGCATGGGATCGTAGTCGGACGAAACAACCGATGTGTAGAGCCATGGGTCTTGAGACTCGCGCATCTCCTCTGTTGAGTTCTCGCCCTTCTCAACAATCGGGCGAGGAATGCGGTGATCAGGGTAACACTTCAGCTTATTGAGCGCAGGAGCAAACGAACCCAGCAGAAGGTTTCCAGGCTTGTTATACTGCTGGTTGTGGGAGTCCATATGCACCGTGGTGCCTGCAATGTACGCAGTGTTGGAGACCCAGCTGATCGCAGACACGTCGCCAGCGCAATTGGTAAACTCAGACCGCAGCTCGAGACCGTCTTCAAGGCTCTTGCGGAGCTCATTTGTGAGGTCTCTCATTCGGTTTGTTCTGAAACGATTGCCGGTAACCTCCCGCGCCATCAGAAGCGATGACAGACGGCTATCGCGTAGGGCTTCGCCGCGCCTGTCGAAGACGTCTTTCTCTATTGACAGTACGTGTGGGTCTTGTGTCCGAGCTTTCTTATGCCATGCATCCCAAATGAAGTTCCCAATGTCGAATGAATCTCTGCCTTCGATTTTGAGCTCGCGCAAGATGTTGCCGATAGCATCAGGTCTTTCCAGCCTTCTCACCAGCTTCGTAAGGCCTTTGACAGGGTCGTCGTACCTTTTACCGGACGGCACCGCCTGCCGAATTGCTTCTTGGACCTTGCGAGCTTCTTCGAGAGTGAAGTCCACGTGGAACACAAATGGCTCTTTCAGTTCATCCGGCCTCATCTTACTCAGCCGGCCATTGCCCTTCAATACCTCTTGCCGTGACTCTGCTTTGCGATATGGACGATTCTTCAGGGAGAAGTAGACAGGAGTGGGTCGCTCCTCCACAAGGTGGCTGTCTTTGTTGGACTTCCAAGCCGCGACCTTAGCACGAGAACGAAAGTTTGCCGGGGATGTTGGAGCGGTTTTCGCAGCGAGTCTCGCCCTTTTCGAGGACGGAGGTGTACGTGGCGGCATACCATGGGGTGCAGCTGGAGGTCGGGACGCTGTTGGCAGCCCATCTTGGGACTGTGTGTTTGTAGTAAAGCTATGCTGCGCAATCGGCTCTCTGGGCTGTTCCTTCTGCGGTTTGTTGGCGGTGGTTGGCAGGCTAGAGAGGTTCTGCGCTGGACTTCGAACAGGTGCAGGCGCGACCACAGAGGGTGACCCGTTGGGAGGCGGTGGGGGGAAGGAGGCAACGGCCGGTCGAACAGCAACAGGGTGGCCATTCACGAGTCCAGACGCTCGAGAAGGAGGTAACGTGTCCCGGTGGGCGGGTAGGGGTTTGCTTAGAGGCGGGTGAATAAATCGCGTCCGTCGAAAGCCCTAGCCGTGTGATGCATGTCAGTCTTGAATCTACCCATCGTCAATCACGCGTCCTCTTACCGGCAGACCCGAGTAGTTCTTAGCCAACGATCTCGCACGGTCAGTGACAAGGGGAGCCAGACCATCGGGAAGGCGCCCATTCTGTCGAATTACAGTTTCAAATTGGTCTGTGAGAACTTTTTGGATCTGCTTGCGACAAGATCGTCAGAGCCAGCTTTCACCGGGACAGAACTGTCCCATAATGCTGCGGGGGTTGACTTACCTCTGCCTTGAGCTTGTCCTCGTCTATGTCCTTGTTCTTGAGCGCTTCAACGGCATCCCTCGCGTAGGGAGAAAGGTGTCTGCTGGCAGAGTTCGTGGTCACTCGCTCGGGTTCTGAAAGTTTCTGCCGTTTTGCAGGCCGCGAGGGAGAGTAAGAAGGTGTGCCGTGTGCATAAGGCCGAGAAACCGTTTGCTCTTGTGCAGGACGAGGCGCTGTGTACGGATGCGCATGTGCGCTGCCAGGGAACGGTGAACCATCCAGGACGGTGTCCACGAAGCGGTTGGCGCCATGGTTCGTGGTGCTATTTGCGAGGGCTGGAGGAGGGCCTGGCGGTCGTGGATGAATCTGCCGCACGGCGTCGTTATCATCTTCTATCGTCAGGTCAATCACCTCTGGTGGCGCCCGAGGGAGAGGGGGCGCCATCGTGAGTTCCCGGCTTAGGCGACGCGAGATTATTTAAGTAGGCGTCGCCATTCCAGGTGGCGCGTCATGAAAGCTGCTGGGGTTTTACGCTTAACTAAATATTCCCCACTAAGCAAGCTAAAAAGGGCTTAAATTAGAAGCACTAGCTCTAGAAGCTTGAAATTATTCATTTATATAAAACCACATTTCTAGCTGAATAAATTTTTAAGAAAACTTTTTTTTAAAATTAAACTGGTCAATAAAGTTTAAAATTATTTACTTATATTTCCTAAAAATTTTAGCTTTTATAGGTCTTTTAAGTTAGTAGTCTTACCTTGAAATTATGTCAGATTGTTATTAAAGCAAGCTTGGTCATTTTAATCAAATGACAGAAGGACATGCTCTTTATTTTCAAAATAATCTTGACATTTGACCTGTCAAACATAGCTCGCAGTTCATTAAAAGCCGGAGTCATTCCAAAGTGGAACTTGACAGCTGCTTTGAAAGGCACTGCCAAGAGAGAGCTATGAAGGCCCCAAGGGACAGGGGGCTGTTTTGGCATTAACACTACCTAGGCCCCTAGTAAAGAGCAAATATACAATTTTGTCCATTAAAAATAAAAGGCATTCATTATTTCGCAGATTTTACATCCTCTGGATAACATGCACACGGCCCCAGATTGCCATTGTGACAGGTGGGGGACCACAAGCTCCCGGTAGAGTTGAGCAACTAGCTGCCAATCAACTTTCATTACTCGCTTTGGTGCATTGCAACGACCCGGTAAATATCGCACTATCGGAACGTTGGAGTCCACCCCAAGTACCCAATTCCCGTCCATATAAGCATGTAGGCTACAGGATTATGTTCCTCTGACCTTTGAATCATATTCCAGATGTCTAGCTCAACTGTGTTCCTCACAGTCAAGACATAAAGGCATACGATATGGTCACTGCAGCTGGATGAATCAGAAGGGCCGAGGCAGCTCAGGAAGAATGTATAGGAATTATCAATGATATTCTATAATCGAGGATTCCTTCCTGCACAAAGCCATGATTTTCTTCCCATAATATTTTGCTACAACTGTACAATTCATCCTACAGTCTAGGGAAACGAAGCCTCACAAGCAAGAATATGTTTTGGATTGATGAGGCCGGAATCTACAGCTTGGCCTTGGTCAGCTCGCCCTGCCGTGACAGCTCTGCGTACATTTCATCGATTTGTTTCCTGAATGCCCTCGCCGTCTGGACACGTTTGATTTTGAGCCTAAAGATCTGTTAGCACCTGTCTAGGAAGCCAGTAACGGGATAGAAAACCAGAGATGAGGGCAGAAGGAAGTTCAGCTGTGGCAATGTACTTACGTCGGTGTCAAGAGCTCGTTGTCGATGGTGAAGGGCTCGATGTCCATGTAGCAGTTCCGCACCTTCTCGTAGCTGTTGAACTTGTGCCTCTTTCCGTACTCATCCAGCTGCTTGATGAATGCCTTGCGGACCTTGGGGTCGTTGGCCGCGGCCTTCAGCTCCGCGCGGTCGGTGGCCGAGACCGTCCTCTTCAGGATCTTGCTCGCGTACGGGGCGAACTGCTCCGGGTCGATGCCGAACACTCCGACCAGCGTGCTTTCCTTGGGGTCGCCGTGCACGTAGGCCGTCTGGATGATGGGCGTGCTGCCCATGTAGACGTTCTCGATGCGCTCGGGCGAGATGTACTCGCCCTGCGCGAGCTTGAGCACGTTCTTCTTGCGGTCGATGATCTTCAGCCGGCCCATGTTGTCGATCTCACAGATGTCGCCGGTATGGAACCATCCGTCGGCGTCAATGGTCTTCTTCGTCTCTTCCTCGTTCTTGTAGTAACCCTGGAAGACGATTGGGCCCCGCAGTAGCAGTTCACCGCGTGGGTTGGGCTTATCTGCAACGGTATATTCCAAGTCGGGAGCGGACTCGAGGCAGACTTCCACAAAAGCCATCGGGGCGCCGATGTTACCGGTCGTGTAGTCGTCCTTGTACTGCACTATCCCCACGGCGTACGTCTCCGTCATGCCGAAGCCCTGGCAGAAGTCGTTGGCGAAAGCAGCTCGCAGGAACTGGTGTACATCGGGATCCAGCTGGGCACTACCGCTGACCATCGAATGCACACGATCCAGACCGACAGCTGCCCGCACCTTTGGTGTCCATATCCTGTCGTATAGGATGTGCTTGTTTGTTGCCTTGCCTGGCGGGAGCTTCATGGATGCCTTCTTCGAGTTGATGACGTGCCTGGAAAGTGCGCCCTTCACTCCCTCTGCTTGAACGGTCGCCGTGGTCAAGGCAGCCTGGAAACGGTTGAAAAGCCTAGGTACCGACATGAAACCCGTAGGCCGCAGAATCTTCATATCCTCAACTAGAGTGGCGACATCACCATGGAAATACCCTACAGGAGCCCCGGCAAGGAATGCGGCCTGATCAGCCATGCGACCGTAGATGTGAGCCAACGGAAGGTACGACATGTGGACATCGTGTTCACCGACGGTGCCTGACGACCGCGCGGCAGATATTCCGGCAACGGAGTTTGCGTGAGTGAGGACAACACCCTTGGGGTCGCCTGTGGTTCCCGAGGTATAGTTGATAGTGAAGATATCTTCCTTCCGGGGGGGCCGCATTTGACGTCCGGAGTTTTGGCCAATTGCCTCCACCTCACTGATCGAGAAGATCTGTATTCCGCTCTCGGCGGCCACCTTGTTCAGAAGCTCTTGCTTGGAGTGCCCGCTCATCTCGCCGTCGTCCAATGAGTCGAGAGAGATGATCAGCTTGAGCGAAGGCACCTTGGGTGCAATCTTCAGAAGGGTGGGGATATGCGGTAGTGAGCAGACCACGCATACCAACTCGCCGTGGTTGATGATGTACTCGGTTGTCTGGGGTCCTAGCGTCTCATACAGCGTCACGGGATACAAGGACTGCGAGACCAGGGCAAGCTCTGTTTAGATGGTCAATATTGAGCCTTATGACGAGAATTATGTGAAATATCGGAGGTCGTGCGGCCGTACTGACCCGTAATCTGCCACTCCGGCCGGTTCTGGGACCAGATGCCAACACCATAGCTCTGAGCAGTGACGCCGATGCGGTGATGCAGCTCCGCGATACCAGCACCGAGGTTCTTCCTCCTCGCAGCAACCTCTGCATACGTTTGCCACTCGTACTTGGGCTCCCAGGTCTTGGTGGACGGGTTCCAGGGCCGATGACCCAACATGCGCTTCGTCGGACGAGCCTGCCACGCTTCCTCGAAGAGGTCGTGGAAAGTCAGGCAGTGCGGCTCGAGCCTCTCGAGCAGAGGACCATCGCGAAAGGCCCAGTTGCGGTATACAGGAGTACGGTTCTCGCGCTCGGAGCCGGGGACGGGTAAGCTATAGGGGGAGCCTGGGGGAGGAGGCGTGGAGCACTTTGCGATGAGTGCTTTGACGTCAGGTTCGTAGCGCATCTTGGGTGCTGTGTTGAGAGTTCCTGTGAACAGAATGTGGTCAATGGGCTGCTCTCTGGTATGTCTGAGTAGGAACTCGGCATGTGCGGGAGACTCACTGACCGAAGGATACGGAATGTCTGTGTCAGTTGCAGAGTCGCGTCGAAACTTGAGATGGGTCACGCCAATGGGACCGACCACGACCGAGGGGAGGAAGGTACAGGGAACTGAAGCTGGTAATGCGGTAAGGAAAGTAGCCACTTCGGTTGTCAGGACGGGTCGGCGTGTTCTACAAAGGAGAAAGAAGAATAGTATTTGTGAAGTGTCTACTCTATGATAATCTGTCTGCTGCACTGCACTGCCCAGACGGACGAGTGTTGGTAGCCAAGGGGTGGCAGATGACCAGTCTTAGTTTAGTGGGCTTCCCGAGAACCTCGGCAAAGATAACATCGTATCCAACGGGGGGCATCGCAATATCGACCTATTCGATACTCGAGATGGCCTGTCTACATTTCATTTCCGTGCAATGTTTGCTTGGTGCCAAATTGTCGGGGACGGCGACCGTTCTGGGATAGAGGAATGCCTCGATGGTTAACCTCGATACTACGAACATGGGTGAGCATCACAGGTGGTGATAGCTAACAGTTTGGAGACAGAGCTACGTGTAGACAGCACCCCTCGTCCAGTTCGCAACGTCATTTCTTCTCGGCCCGGCCGCCGACCCACCCTTGGGAGTTGTACCCCAAGTCCCCAAACTGAATAAGGATGTGCGGACGAAGCTTCATCACTAACATGAGCTGCCGGGTGTTCTTGTGCACCTCAGATAGTGCAGCAATCACATGCTTTTCTTGCCTGCGAATCTCGAATGCCTTCATTCTTGCTTTGCATGGTTCCTCCCCATTGCTCGTCGGCATCTAGCAGTCGGCTCGGACAACCTTAACGAGAGCTCAGAAGATCCGCTACAGTTGTCCAATGGGCAGCTGCCAGATGTCTCATAGTTTGCCGGTCGTTCATCTCTATTGACACAGTTCACAAGTTAAACCGCTCCACCATTCAATTGCTGAACCGTGCCTCCGGACTCCGGATCACCGACAAGGAGCCGATACTCATGGCCGGCCTACAATGCCACTCCCACCGCTCCGCCAACGGCCAGGGTGCGCCGTAATATTCCATCAGGCGGCGCACCAGCTGGAACCGGGCGCACATAATGTCTTGATTTTGCCAGCTGGCCGTTGCATGGCGCCGAGGTGCACGGCGGCTTGACACTCAACACCTGGATACGACACTTCTTCACCTGCGTCTCACCATTCCTGCTCCTCATGCTATTTATCATTGAGAGAGACTGGTCTAGAGCGTGGTGACTTCTCACGCCAACTAGACCAAGCAACATTCTCAGCCTCAGATCTGGAGTCCAGAACATAAGCATTTGCAGGCCCACCATGACTCGACCCAAGCAGTTGGAGATGCCACTGGACCAGACGACATCTCCTTGGCCATGCTGGCTCGAATGCAATCGCCCGAGTTTCGCTTGAGTTTTTCTCTCCCTTGTTGGGCCCCCGGCGGTCCAAACTTCAGCACACAGACACACAGACCTACCCCAGCGTGCAGGGTGATAAGTCAGACACCCCAGGGCCGACCCCAGAGCAAGGCCTCAACGTCGCCATGCAGAGGCCGCTCTCGAGCACTTGGCTTCGAAGCGAACCGATTCAGTCGCCTTGGTCCACTTGGCGCTCGAGATCTCTCAGACGTGCGACGACTCCATCTTCCCGTACCAGCTTGTCGTTAACGCCTTGGCACGGATGGTCTCGAGCACACCCGAAATATCTGGAAACAGAGGCCAGCGCCTTTCCTTGAGAGCCAAGCCCGCTGTCGCTGGACTCTGACCGTCCGGAGACTGCCAAGGCGTCGAAGAGCCTTGTCCTCAGAAACAGGACGCCCCAGCAAAACATGTTTCCTTGCCACTTGCCCTGCGCTTCTCCTTCCGATTGCATCTTTCCCTGTTTCAATCCCATGGTGCTGATCTCCCTAGCCCGCATAGGGGTCTATTTCTGTGCTGCTTGTCAGGCTTGTTGAGCTTGTACTACACTATTTACCGAGGGAGCGAGGCCAGGTGGCCCTCAAACCACGTCAATATCAAGTGCGACCGTGCTCCTACTGCCTGCAGTACGGGAATGTATCGTCGCCGAGGTATTCATGAACAGGCCTCAAGAATGCGGACCTAGTGTGAGCGCTTGCCAGTGCAGCGACAGCGAGGCTGACCCGTATCCGTCTTCCGGGACAACTCTCGCCGCACAGTGATCACCTGTCGGCGAGGCTTATTACTTTAAGCTTAGCAGACTGCACATGGTTCCGAGCAAATTCCATCAAACGCGAGAAGATGAGTCGAGTCACTAGGTCGCTCGTCCCATTCGCGCGATCCCAACCCACTGGCTCCGTCTTAACCGCCGTCACGTACTGCCGGCGGTTACAGAAATACCTCCTCCACCGGCGCGTGCCCGCAGCCGCTGCAGGTGCAGATTTATCTCCGCCCGGGGGCATTAATGACAATCTAAAAGTATAGTCTCATGGGCCCAGTGTGCGCCCCAAACCGGGCATGACATTGGACGGCTTCGTCGCACCCTCCTGCTCCAGGTCGTGGGTATGCCCCTGTCGTGCCGTGTTTCACATAGGCTTCAGGTTGGTACATCGTAGCGCACTTCTCTCCCGTGCAGGCGAGGTTGACCCTGGACACATGCGCGTCCATGCCCTCCATTCCAATATATACTGGCTCGATGCTTTTAATGCTCTGCATGCGCGCAGAGTGTTCCCCCTTCATTAAGAGTCTCTGGGTTACTTTCTCATTTTCTGGGCCACCTCCCTATTTCTCCTTCTTTAAACCAGTGCACAGGCTGCCCGTTATACTTTACATTCTCTTTTAGTTGCTCGACCTGCGGACTTCGGACTCCACCAACAATACCAATATCCACCTAATTCACCAACCGAAGATCTCACGATATTCAAAATGGGTTTCCCTCTGATGCTCGCTCTCCGCGCCGTGCAAGGCGTTTTCGCCGTGGTTATTCTGGGTCTGTCGGCATATGGTGAGGCTCCCTCGAATGAAGACGCTTGGTGAACTGGGCCACATGAGGACCACCTTGCTAATAGGATGCAATAGTTGCCAACTGGTACAATGTCGACACCCTTACTTCGTCGCCTTCTCAGGTCAACTTCTTGGTCTTCGTACCGCTCTTCTCCCTGATCTCTATTGCCTACCTGGAGGCTGTTCCCAAGTTCATGCCCAAGTGTGAGTACCGACGATCCCCCATACAAATATGTCAAGCTGACGTTGTCTCAAGTCTCCCACCCATGGGCTGTTCTCGCCCTTGAGGTCACCAACGTCCTCTTCTACTTCGCCGGCTTCGTCGCCCTCGCCGTCTTCCTGACGCACCTGCTCTTCTGCCGCGGCGCCGTCTGCGGCTCCGCCCGCGCGGCCACCGTCTTCTCCTCGTTCAACTTCGTGCTCTGGTCCGCCACCGCCGCGCTCACCATCAAGGACGCGCTGAAGGGGGGGTTCGCGGGCCTCCGCAACGGGCGTGGGGCGGGGCAGGGTATGCCGATGCAGCAAAACGCCCAAATGAAGGAGGCCGCTATGGCCGCATAAACGCCTTCTACGGCTCCGACGGCCGCGGCTCGTTGTACGGATACGTCCCGGCCACGCCACCTCCGCCTCACCACAAGACCGCGTCCCTCGAGGTGACGGTCAAGAAGCTGTCCTCGTGGGACCACAGGCGGAGCACCCTCGCCAGCAGCGAGGAATGGGAGATCGCTACTTTTGTCGGGAGCGAGGAGGAGGTTATTGCGGGGAAGGGATATGGGCGTCGTGATACCTGGTGAAAGGATTTGTTAGATGGGCTGCGCCAGCTGTGCTGTGTGGGACCACATGATTTTGGTGGGTTATAGAAGCGATTTAATGACTTTGAGGATCAACGGTGGGAATGGGCGAAAGGCTCGTATTGGCATCTTTACGTATTGCAATGACAGGCCTATGAACATATCATCTACATACACGTACATGTGTCTACACGTTGCTCCCTTCTGCCCCGTTGCTATGATGAGTGACTGTGTCATTAGAAGTTGGCTGGTCTAACTATTATTATCAGGTCGGGCCAGGCCACCTCGCACAAATCCTGCAGAATGCACTAATACTGTCTGGAGAGATTCACAAGACAATTCTCTCAATAACGCTGAAAGATGAGCGAGTAAAGGAAAGAAATCACATGAATTCAGAATACATTGGCTTTCGGCACTCACCTAGTTCAAATTTCAAAGTGAGTGGAACTCGAGACTGCTTGTGTTTCCCAGTGACTTTCACATGGTGTAGCCTAATTGTGGCACAGTTAGACCGGTTTCATGAAATCGATTTCAACACGAATGATTATGCCTTTCATCTCGCCAGAATCAGCCACATCTCTTGCTTCTCTTCTATTTGTTGGTCCCATGTACTCTCATTTGCATGAGGACTTCACTTGATAAAGCCAACTGACGGCTTCCTAAGGTATCACACTGCATAATGAGTCTGTGTGACTGAACACTATTCTTGAACAACCACAAGCTGGAGCATGTAAGCTACTCCTATGCATTACACACTCAACCGCACAGGGGTCATTGAGGAGCTGGAGTACATTTGTATGGGTGAGTAAGGAACGAAGAGAAATGTAATATGAAAGTGAGGCATTCTGCATTCCTTCCCCTCAAGGTTTCTTTGATAGCAGCATCGGCGACAGACGAGTCAAAATCACAGACAACACAAATTTCAACCAAATCATCTTAGAAAAAATCGCCACCCAATTCGAGTAGAGAAGATGCACTACTCGCCCAGATGATTGAGTCTACAGACACAAATCATGAAACCGAGTAGTGTTTTCTGAGGCAGGGGAGGTTTAAAAGCTCGCCTCTGGCAAATGATTCAATTTACTATTTATTTACTTGTTTATTTATTTATTTATCTTCTTATTTCTAATTCTGCCAGGTCTGCATTAGCCCCATCGCTTTTATGATTTGTGCTGCAGGACCGCTCGCAAATGATAGTGCGTGTGGGACTGGTATATATGAAAGGTGAGGGGCCACTTACAGACCTGGCAACTCGTATGAGCTGCTCATTTTACAGGAGCAAAAGTGTGGCCTAGATACAACCCAGCCATGTCCGTCCTCGGAGGATTTTCATACCTGCTCATACTCGACCTCCTGATGCACGACAGAGAAGATCATCTCACTAGGCGTGTTTGTGGTCATTCACGGCTTGGCCCGCGAAATTGGGCCCGCACCGTTCGTGTGGAAGGCCTGTCGTGGCCACCCTCTTGGGTCACCGTCTTCGGCGGCCAGGCCAGAGGCGTTGGGCTGGGTATAAGTCAGCCCACAGAATAGGACAGACCACAATCTGGTGAGACTACGTTTGCCGATGCGGCTCCTCTAGCCGTTGAGCGCCACATGGACCCACCAGTCACCGCAGATCCAATGCTAGCCGTCACAACGCCATACCCAGGCTGTATGACACCTCCTGTGTCGGTAGATCATGGGTTATGGTATCGAGACTGTCTTTGTGAAGCACAGCTCGTAGGCATGCAGACATATATACACAGCCAGGACATGCAGAGATACGCAGCTGTGCAGATGCATAGATGCAGTTGCGCACGCCTGCAGCATGACGCCAAAAGCGGCCGACTGGCCTGTGCTCACCCGCAGGAAACTCGCATTTCACCCAACACACAACCCATCCCACGTTACTCAAACATCAACGCACGCGGTAAGCAAGGTACCACCAACAGCGGCCATCGGCCGTCGGGCGGCTCTCGAGGGCAGCACGCGGCTTGGGGAAGAGGCAGAGCGGTCGGCGCCAGCCCATTTGGCCCAGCTCTCGACGTTGGCGGTCGAAATGACGTGCTCGGCTCCCCCACTTCCCAAGCGTGCGATTCGAGGCCCGAAAGAGGGAATTGAGGCGCGAGTACACACGCTTGAGGCAGATTGGGCGTGACGGTCACGCAGGCAATGGGACAGGATCTGGGCAGCTTGGAGCTTAAAGTACATAGATATAGGCTGGGCCGCGTTGGTGATCAATTGACTTTCCATTGACCCTCTCACTCACCTTCTGCGCCGCTGAAACTAAGTCGACACTTTGCTTCGATCTTTATAAGCTGCATGCTGTGACGCACATATATAATTAGGTACACACGATACTCAAGGTCCCATCCCGGCCACCATGTCGGAACTCAGCAAGCACTTCGAGACCCTCCAGCTTCACGGCGGGTGAGTTAGTCTGCTGCATCGTGGAAGCTACTCCAGCAAGCTGATCGCCATGGCAGACAAGAGCCAGACCCTGCTACAAATGCAAGAGCTGTGCCAATTTACGCAACAACTGTATGACTTCTCATAATTACCGTGTGTGCGCGTGTATAGGATGACATACTGAGCCGAAATCATAGAGCTATGTCTTCAACGACTCAGCCCATGGCGCAAGGCTATTCGGCCTCAAGGAATTTGGCAATATATACAGCCGTATCATGAACGTAAGTCGCACTGAAGCGGCCACGCTGCCCACGGACATGTCAAGGACAATTCATTGAGCCCTCCGCATCCAGCCCACCGTCGACGTCTTCGAGAAGCGCATCGCCGCCCTTGAGGGAGGCGTGGCAGCCGTCGCCGCCTCGTCAGGCCAGGCGGCGCAGTTCATGACCATTGCCGCGCTGGCACAGGCTGGAGACAACATCGTGTCGACGTCCAACCTCTACGGCGGCACGTACAACCAGTTCAAGGTGGCCTTCCCACGCCTGGGCATAAGCACCAAGTTCGTCGACGGCGACAAGCCCGAGGAGCTGGCGGCTGCCATCGACGACAAGACCAAGGCCGTGTACGTAGAGAGCATCGGCAACCCGCGGTACAACATCCCAGACCTAGAGAAGATCGCGGAGCTGGCGCATGCGAAGGGTGTTCCGGTCATAGTGGACAACACTTTCGGTGCGGGTGGCTATTTCATCCGGCCTATCGATCACGGAGCGGATAGTGAGTTGATTCCTCGTCCCAGGTAACCCCAGGAAGAGGAGATTTTATGGTTCCAAGATGAACTATGTTGCTAACGAGCGACTCCGCAGTCGTTGTCCACTCGGCAACCAAGTGGATTGGTGGTCACGGAACCACCATTGGAGGCATAATCGTCGACTCTGGCAAGTTCGACTGGGGCAAGCACGGCAAGCGGTTCCCGCAGATGGTCGAGCCTTCAGACGGGTACCACGGGCTCAAGTTCTGGGAGACCTTCGGGGCCATCACCTTCATCATCCGGGTGCGGGTCGAGGTCCTGCGCGACCTCGGCGCCTGCCTGAACCCCTTCGCCGCGCAGCAGCTGCTGCTGGGCATCGAGACGCTCTCGCTCCGCGCGGAGCGTCACGCCCAGAACGCGCTGGCGCTGGCGAAGTACCTCGAGAAGAGCCCCTACGTCAGCTGGGTTTCGTACCCCGGGCTGGAGAGCCACCCGAGCCACGAGCTGGCCAAGAAGTACCTCAAGAGGGGCTCGGGCGGTGTCCTCAGCTTCGGCGTAAAAGGCGGCGGCAAGGCCGGCAGCCAGATCGTGGACGGGTTCAAGCTCATCTCGAACCTGGCCAACGTGGGCGACTCCAAGACGCTCGCTATCCACCCGTGGACCACGACACACGAGCAGCTGTCTGATGAGGAGAAGACCAGCTCGGGCACGACTGAGGTATGTTGTTGTCTCGGAGGGCGTCTAAGACCATGAGGATTAGATTTGCTGACATTGACCGCCCGCAGGATCTTATCCGGATCTCGGTGGGCACGGAGCACATTGACGATATCATCGCCGATTTCGAGCAGTCATTCAAGGCCGCGTCTGCCGCAACGACCGAGGGCAAAGAAGGTAAGCCCCAGGACAAGGAGCAGGAGGCCGCGCCGACAGTTGTCTGATTGGGGAAAAAGTTCCGTCCTAGCTTTTATTTTAGCCTGCAGCAACTTATTCTATTCAAAATCAATACCGGATTCAACCAGTCATTATTTCGGTCTGATCACATCGTAGCAGCGTACGCGTTCCGGATGCAGACGCAACACCTGCGCATCATGCGGAACTCAGGAGACCGAAGAGGGTACGATGTGACGTTCAATTCTACCTTGGTACCTAGCTTTCTCTGGTTTTCTGTGTTCAAATTTTGCTTCCTAGAGGTAACAAAGATTTGTCGGCACATTTGGATGTTGGCTCGCGCGTCAATTCGTTCATAAAGTTGCTTCCTGTGACTGGTTGCAGAATGGCAGGTGCTGTATGTAGGCTAGATACAGGTTTGGGGGGCTCGGTCCCAGTACCTAGGTAAGCTTAAATGCAGTGGCCAACCAGGGGGCCTGCTGTGACCCACCATGGCCACGCCGCAGCATCTAAGCTCCCAGCTCGACAACGTCCTCTTAACGATGAAATGTCTATAGCTGAGCCGTCAACCAACCTCCATACCTAGGTTGCCAGAGATATCACGCCCGCCGACCTGCCTAGACGATAGACGCCTTCGTTCAAAGGAGGCGCCCATACTACCGCCCAAGATGCGCCGCGATCTTTTCACCCCGCTGGCCCTGTCCTTCCTATCCGTAGTGGCGGCAGCGGCCACGACAACCGTCAACCTCGTCATCCCGCCGACGCACCTCCTCCCCAACCCGCGCTCCCTCCCGCCCCAGACGCACGCGACGCTCTCCTCCTTCCACTTCGCCGCCTCGGCTTACCTGTCCCCGGCAAACACCTTCGCCTTCCACAACGTCTCCGAGGGCAGCTACCTGCTCGACGTGCACAGCCCCACGCACGCCTTCGCCCCGCTGAGGGTCGACGTCCTCCCCGTTGTGGCCGGCGCGGGCCAGACCGAGAAGGACGAGAAGACGGCCAGGCTGAAGATCGCCGCCTGGGAGACGTACCGGGGCAACGACTGGAACAACAAGGGCGAGGCTGCTGTCGTCACGAATGGCGGCGCGGTCGAGGTCAAGGTGTTTGGGCCTAAGAACTACTTCATGGAGAGGAGCTCATGTAAGTGGCCACGAGTTTCGAATCTCGCAATCATGGGTGCTAACACAGCTCTACCAGTCAATGTCCTGAGCATCCTGAAGAACCCCATGATCCTGCTGGGTCTTGTCAGCATGGGTATATTCTTCGGCATGCCCTACCTAGTTGACAACAGTGAGTCTCTCTTGCCGCTCTTGTCTCGAATAACGAGCCCTTCTATGTCCCTAGCACTAACGCAATGATCAACAGTGGACCCAGAAATGAAGAAGGAATGGGAAGAGAGCCAGAAAAGCAACCCCATGAACAGCCTCATGGGCGGCCAGCAAGGAGCGCAGAACCCCATGGGCAACTTTGACATGGCCGCGTTTCTGGCTGGATCCTCAAAGGATAACAACGGCGGTGGAGGGTCCCGGAACCAGAAAGGTGCCAAGAAATGATGTCTCTCACATGTCCAGGGCCGTCCTGTTTTGTGTATCCGCTGCTCATATGAATAGACGACGAGAAGGAGCGTTACTTTAGCTGATATGTCCAGATCAGGAGAGCACTGGGTGATGTGGGCTGTCGCCCGGCGAAGGCAGGCACAACATAGGCGGTCTCGTGTTTTCCTACGCGTCTAGAGTTTGGCCAATCGGTCAAATAAACCAATGCGAATTCCTTCACAATTCGCCGTTGCGTCCTCTGATCGCTCGAGCGACTTGCTCGAGTCCATGAAAATGGCATGCTTGACCAATACGGTCATTCACAGACAAAAGGTGCACAGCTTTCAACCCGGTCGACAACTCACTTTGACCGCTCCAGCATCGATATACACATGGACAATGGAAAGAGGATTAATTTTATTCCCGCATGGAGGCGTTCTCCCCAGGCTTGCTCGAGAGGAAGCTAAACCTCCCCGAAATCACCGCGCTTCCACCACTCTGCTCTACCTTGAGCCGAGCCGTCGAGTGTGTCCAAGCCGGTTTGGCTAATTATTTCACATAGAATTCGGCCTGTACCGAGGAATGACCTTAGCAGGTCAAAATTGCAGAGGGCGGGTATATCGTCCCATGATCTCACGCTCAAAGTGTCCCCTAACGTCTGACCGTGCTATTTCAGGGCAGTATCCGTCCTTACGGGGATGAGGCAGTGCCCAAAGGCGCATGGGTGCCAAACTGCTGACTCCATAGTCGAGCACATCTTTTTCGAGACCCCGATCACTTGCCCCAGGAGCTATACTTCTCGCCACGCGAGAACCTCTTCCTCCGCCCGCGGGCGCCGATGCAGCAGTCGACGGACCACCAGATCAGGCAGACCAGCATGGCCGCCGTCGCGCCCCAAGTCAGGCCCAGGAACCTCCTCCCTGGGGACCCGGTGATGCCGACCTGCTCGGCGTACTTGTCGATAGCGCGAGCGCCGATTACGGCGATAGCTGTCGCTAAAGCGCTCGAGACAGCGACCACCAGGAAAGCCAGCAGTGCGATGAAGATGTTTGCGCAGGCGGACAAGCGGCCCGACAAGGCGAATGAGATGATGGAGGCGAGCGCCGCGAGGCCGATCAGCCCGATCGAGACGCAGTCTGCAGTGCTAAGTGTCAGCGGCATGGTACAGTGTGGCGGGATGAGCGAAAGTAGCTGGAGGAGTCTAGGGGTGAGGGAGGGATCGGGGACGGGCGGGCAGGAGCTGGTGTGCACGTACAGATGATGAAGGCGACGCGCTGCACGATGTGAATAGCGTCGATGCCGCGGTCGATGTCATCTGGCCAATTGAGGTCCGAGACGTTCAGCCAGCCATTACCCGAGGCGTTCAGGTCGCGCTGTAGAGCCTCACGGGGGTTGAACTGGAAGTTGGGGCTGCGAGGGCTGCAGTACGTGAAGTTGCGTGTGATCTCGTTGCTGGAGACGGTCTCGTTCGGGATCGCTGTTGGCTCATAGTATCCCTCGCAGTACTGCGACAGATGGTGTTAGTTTTCTCAGAGCTCATGCTGTTCATGGGCTTCGACCTACGGTCATCAGGTTGGCCGTGTAGAAGTCATGGATGCCCAGTCGCTGAAGGACCTGGTTCAGCAGGTCCTCGGCGTCGTCCTGCAGGAAGGACGGGATTGCATCCAGGATGGCAGCCAGTTCGGGATGGCTGTCCACATAGCTACTGTTGAGAATGCCTTGGCCGACTTGTGATGTGTTCACCTGGGGGCACATTTAGCTCGAGCACGGTCAACGCAAGGGACACTGGAATGATTTATATCCATCTTACTGTAATGAGTGAAAACTCCGGCAAGAACGACGTCGTGGAGCCTGCAAATAGACACAACAGTGTCATTGCAAGAGCCCCGAGGCTCAAGAGGATCGGTCCAAGAGCAGAGAACCTCATCCTGTCGTGGGCTCTGGTGGGCTGAATGATCAGGAGCAATTCCGTTTGTGCCTTGAACGGGTGGTTTCGTTGTCGAACGAGACAGCACCTTCAGCAACAAAAGCCAGCGACTCCACGATGAGGTCGTCGACTATTAATACTGACCTGACCTGGTGGGTCCACCACACACATTTAGAGTTGGAGTTCTACCCAGCAGAGAGGACAAAGCTCAGCTGCATCCAGGCTTGGGAACCCTGGGCATGTCGTCACAGCAGTGCCTGGCCGGCTTGGGAGGCCGAATCGGCGTTGGTTTTCAGCTCCAAATGTTCCCCAGGGCACACGTCATATACCGAGCTACAGAGCTTCTAGGGCCCTGCACGAAAATAGCGTTTGTGATTGTTGACGATCAAAGCGTCGCCGCTAGCAGAGCTTAGCACTGTCCATTGAAGATCCAGAGTCGTACTCGGGAATCATCGTCAACGGAGCATTTTTCGCTGCAGCTTCTAGACCGCGGGACCATGCACCCTATAGTAGTATGTGAGGGCGTGTTATAGGAGGCCGTCCATTTTTTCTCCTTCACTGCTGCGATGCTTTGCGCCACGATCGGGTACTGCAATTGTACGTAGTACACCGGGTATTTCACCTCATCGCATCGTCGTCTGGCTTTCTTTCCTTCTCAACAGTCTCCCACTTCCAAACGACACGAGTATTTGTCTACATGCGTTACAAGCCATGTATTCACAGCTGTACCAGGCATATTCTGATCTTAAGCCGCTGTCAACTTGGCAGAACTAGATACATATGTGGAATCAAAACTTGTGGACTGGCTGGAGGATGCTAAGCATTTATGCCAAGCTGATATTGTATCTGCCGTGGAGAAGTACAGTACAGCTGCTCAGTACCTAGTAATATTCAGTAATTAGGCCGGTTCTTGATAACATCATCTTCCGTATTATTTTCAGAGGGCAAACTGGTCCAGCATTCAGTTCGGCCTGTACAGCATGGTTGGCGCGCTGCCTGCAGCCATTTGCAAAAGAGGCGGTATATAGATAAGCTGGAGTGTTACAATAATCCAGTTTCAGCAAAGCAATAGGGCTATGCCAAATGAATTCTGGAAAGGAATATTCAATGGCACAATTTCAGGGCCATCAGAGAAAAATGCGGAATCTGAAGTATTCGATGAATATCTCGCAAATGATCTTGAGGATGAAAAAGTGCTGCTTCAAAGGACAAAGAACTTTTACCGAAAAGAGAAGTTAGTCTGCATGTCGAGAGGTATGAAATATACCACTCCTTAGCTTTTGATTACTCTCGTGGTCTGCGTGTGCTGGCTCACTACCAAAACTATCCTGTCAACCATCATCAAGGACTTTAGAGACTCCGCGCAGGAAAATTGCGATTGAAACCACCTTGATGGAGCTTCAGAGCAATTGATCTTGTTGAGAGAATGAAAATAAACGCCATAAAGTTGAAATTCTGGCAGACGAATTTGATTGCAAATTACGTGTTCGACTCTGTTCTGTAATTCACAGGAATAAGCATATTTGGTATCACTTGTTGAGAGGATGCAGCCGCATTGGAGATGATAAACATCGCCACTCCATTCGAGCATGTGACTCCATCCTGATGTCGAAATTTGAGACAGTTACATATTGTCATTCGTCAAGTAGATCGGAAAGTAACACTGAGTCCACCCAATGTTTGGGTAATTGGATTATACCTAGCCACATTGGTAGACAGGCGTTTCCGTGTGCCAATACGCATACAGATTCTTGTTCCCCTTCCGATCAACTCTACCCTGCCTCCGCCTTTCCTCCTTCTGCACCTTGACCGTATGCCTGAACTGCGCAGCCAGTATCGCGCGCTGCTGAGACGCGGGTAGGTGCACCAGGCTGTTCCGGTCGCTGGCGCTCATGCTCGCCAGCTGGTACGTCACCGTCTCCTTCTCTCGTTTCTCCCTCCTTGATAGCAGTCGCGTATCAGGTACACCCGAATCGGGTTCCCCTTTGCTTGAGCCCTCCTTCTCCTCTTCTTCCTCGTCGCCGGCTTCCACCAGGGTATGTTCCAGTCGTGAAGCGTAGGTCCGGGCTCGACGGCGCTGCTGGGTTACTGACGGCCCCGCATGTGCTGATGACTGCCTCGATATGATCTTACCTGACGGTAATCGGATCGAGTCCTGACCAGCTGGCTGTGGCTTTTGACTCGAGCTTGCTGTCGTTTCCTCGTGATCCCCTTCGGCGCCATCGCCCTCGGCTTCACTTTCTGTGGCACTTTCAGGCTCAGAGAAGTCGTAGAAATCAGCAAACTCTGAGTCTTCTTCCAATGTGTCGAAATTGCAGTGGCCTTTTCCGGTCATGTGTTGCTGAACAGCTTGCACTGTAGCCCTCTCTGTTCCGCATTTTATGCATTCTCGGTATCCGAATATGATGAGATGTAAATATTTGAACAGAGTCTCGAGGTCGACTGCCAGATGTTGCTGATGTGGAATTAACAGGCCGTGCGATTTCCGCATATGTACCATGCTTTCAATGAAGTTTGATGAGAGCTTGGGGCAGAAGAGACATTGCTCAGAGATGAATTGTGGCATGGTGAATTCAGGAGAGGTGGTTGACTCCTGAGGAGTTGTGGTTGTAGAGTTGGTTTGCGGACTCAATGGCATATTCATTGGTAATAGTGGAGTGGTGGTAGTCGTAGTTGTGGTTGTGTCTAGCATGCCGATGAAGATGAAGTGGTTGTAATTCGAGACTTAGATACACTCAAATGTCGTAAAGTGCTCAGTCCTGGATGGATTATATGGAGAATGGATGGTAGAGTATGGACTATTCTACTCATTCTCGATTCATATTATATATTTATCTGGACCCTATTGTATCTATTAGGAGTTGTAAGTGATCGTGTACTTGGGGAGACGACAGGGGGCTCTTGGGGTCCGTGAGTCAGGACCACTCTCAGGCCCGTCAGGGCGGGAGAGCAGCGCTACTGAGCCGAAGACCCACTAAATATGCAACTTCGACGAATGAGATGTCCGTTGGCGTACTGACGAGGTATGATTCATAGTGAACAATGAAACTCATTGCAACGCAGTCACCCGCAGCACAGCTAGCGGGCATCGTGGCATAGCCCAGACCAAGGGCCGCGGTCTTCCACATATCCCGAACTTTGGCATACATATCCCAGGTCCTTGTAGACTGGAGAGGTTTTTGCTTATTAACGATTGAATATTCAGTCTCGGGATGTTTTTGGAGCTCTGCAGTACTTCGTACGCGGGGAGTTTCTAGATTGGGCCAAATTATAGTTGGACCAGAGTATCTTGCAGTCCGAGGTACTGCCCGCGCAGGCGATGGAGGTTGAAAGCATACGGCATTTAGATTAGCTATTTGTTCGGGTCAAGACGATGACTATTATTTTCTTCTTGACAGTCCATGCCCCTTGTCTTCTCTCTCCCTTCCCAATTTTGATACAACAACAGAGACTGGACATGTATTCAAGTATGGCAGATGCAATACAGAACGGCAGGTGGTCAACTGCCAACTGTATAGCACGACTTCATATTCCTAGTATATCCACCCTACTCAGCGTAATACGGGGTTGAAACAAAACAGAACCGATCCGAAACGCCAACATCCACACTTCGTAAGCTCATGACCAGGCGGAGTGATCAGAAGTCGCCGCCTCCGTCGTCACCTCCAAAATCATTTCCGTCCTGGAAGCCGTCCTGGTAGGCTTCTTGCTCTTGATGGTCGTCAAATGCCTCGTTGATGAGAGCGCCACCCACCAAGCCCGCTCCTAGACCGAGCGCTGCTCCACCTGCCATGCCCATGCCTCCGCCGCCGGCCTTTTGGGGTCTCCCGCCATAGCCACCGTAACCGCCGCCGTAGCCTCCGCCGTAGCCTCCTTGCTGGGGGTAGCCTCCGTACCCGCCCTGAGGGGGGTAGCCTCCGTAGCCCTGCTGGGGGTAACCGTACTGCGGCTGCTGCTGTGGGTAGTATCCGCCCTGCTGGGGATAATGGCCTCCGCCGCCGAATCCGCCGCCGCCGCCGCTCATCTTGCTCTTCCCGGCGCCGAAGATCTTGCCCAGCAGGCCCTTGCTCTTTGACTCGCCCTCGCGGGGTGGCAGCTGGGAGGGGTACGGGCTTGAGCTCTGGCCGGGACCGGGGCTGGAGTTCATGTAGCTCGCGGCGGAACCGCCACCGCCGCCGCCGAAGCCGCGGGCGCGGGCGTCCTCTTCCTCTTGTAGCTTCCTTGCGAACTCAGCGTCCGAGTCGACCGAGCTTGAGGCGCCGCCGGGGCCGGTTGACTGTGGGGTGAAGGGGTTCGTCTTGGAGTCGGTGGGGGCGGGCCCGCTGCCGCCGGCGTATGCGGGTGGCGGGCCTGGAGGGGCGTCATCGCCCATGGGAGGCCGGGCGGGCTCGGTGGGCTTCTCCCATTGGGATTTCTTGGTGAAGGTGTTCACGTAGAACCTGAGACAGATTAGGACTTGGGTTGGGTTGATGAATGAGTTGATTGTTGCGAAATAACTCACCATTCTGAATATTGCGCATTCCAGCGGGCGACCCATCCCTCGGGAACCTTGGGAGGTGGGGGCCCTGAAGGAGCCTCGAAGTCTGCCATGTTCGTCGGCCCAGCTGTTGAGGTATTGGAAACCTGTGCGTAGGGTGGTCTAGAGTTGAAGAACTAGGAGATCAGGAAAAAGGTAATGACGGCTTCTTGTTAGGGAATGTTGTTGGAATGAAAGATGGTGGCGATAATGATGGTGGTGGTGATGACGATCAATTGGCGAGATGTAAGTTGTGGTGGGGCTGAAGTGGGATGCGGCAGCAGGTGTTCGAGAACTTGATGCAGCTTGACGATCACGACCCAACAGCTGCATTCCCCAGGGTGCGGCGCGTTCGTGACTTACCTGGGCTTTATAACTCTTTCGAGAGTGACTAGGTTGATGAACTGTGGTGGGACCTAGAAGCAAACAGTCGCCTCCAGATAACCTTGGAAGTCAAGCATACGACGACTGACGGCGGCAGTCCGGCGGTAGGTGATGCGAAACAGTCCCCAGCACAGCCCCAAGCTTACTGCTGGATACCTCAGTGGCACGGGGTCTCAGACCGAAATCCCGGTAGGCCTCCCTCCCGAAGGCGAGGTCCTTGTCAGTCGGGCCCCGACTAGTCGCCCGCTTGCGACTGCTGTCTCCCACTACAGCCAGGCTCAAGCCAGCCTAGTCTGCTTCTCCTCCTACGAAGCCACCTCTAGCACGTGGCCTTCCTGCACCACCTCGCCCGTTGGCATTGGTCATCATCCTGGAGCGTGTTGCCGTCTACTGCCATCCTGGCACTGAATGCAGCCATCGTCGTGATGCCCTGGCGACCCAGATCCCGCGGGCTCCATATGCCCAGCTTCTACAAGCTTCAGGACTGATCTTCGGACGAAGTACCATGACAACGGGAGCGTACCTGAATGCGAAATGCCTGTTCCAAGTATGCGCAGCTTTGAATCCTGGGAGCACTTCGAACAAACAAAACATGTGCCTCTTCGACTGGATTTATTGATACTATATTCAGCCTTTGGTGAGGCCGCTGTAGGGATTTCAACTGCCATATGGTAGACGTGGCATATTGCAACGTTTCCTTATAGACATCACCGGGAAGGCAGCAGCTTGTCGTCGGACAGGCTGCAGTCCACTGATTACGATGACTGGATGTGCCACAGAGACCAACAATCTGTTGGCAGGCACTACCCACAGGACAAGACTGACCATGCCCCGTAAATCAAAGTACACGGCTTGTTTACTTGAAGACGCATCAAACACATGAGAGTGGCACTTGGAAATGGAATCACTTCTAGCAAGACCGCGGCCCACCGCCTGGGAATCCTTCCTCCGCTCGCCACTACTGTACCTCGCCAGAAAAGTGTACAGCTCTCGTAACATCGAGCCTCGTTATCCTCTATCGGATCCGATCACCATCGTCTGCGTCTCAGACACCCACAACAGCCCGGCCGAGCTCCCCGACGGCGACGTGCTCATCCACGCGGGCGACCTCACGCAGAGCGGAACGTTCAAGGAGCTCCAGGCCGCGCTGGACTGGCTCAGGGCACAGCCGCACCCGCTCAAGATCGTCATCGCCGGCAACCACGACACCCTTCTCGACCCTTCTGGAGACCCAGGAGACGAGAGAGCCCGGCTCGACTGGGGGGACATCACGTACCTCTGCAATGAGTCCACGATCGTCCAGTGCGCCAACGGGCGCAGGCTGGTCGTCTACGGAAGCCCCTGCTCGCCTAGCTACGGCAGATGGGCGTTCCAGTTCCCCAGGTCGGAGGACGTGTGGGCGGGCACGGTGCCGGACGGCTTAGACATCCTCGTCACCCACTGCCCTCCGCGGGCCCATCTCGACATGATGAGGCTGGGGTGTACGCATCTGCTTCGGGAGGTCTGGCGGGCGCGGCCGAGGCTGCATGTCTTTGGGCATGTGCATGAGGGCTATGGGCAGGAATGGGCTGGGTTTGATGGGACACAGGCTGCCTTCGAGGGAGTGGTGATGAGCAGAGGTTTAGGGAGGATCATGAGCTTTTGCAGGCTGGTCTTTGAGGTTGCTCGAGGGAAGTTCTGCTTGGCGAAAGAGGCGCCCTGCCAGTTGGTCAACGCGGCCATGGTCGGCGGGCTCTGGGATAGGGAAAGGAGGAAACCCATCACGGTTGTGCTGTAATGATGCTACGGCTAGACACAGGAAACGGGCATGAGAAACGGGCCTTGTTTGGTACAAAACGTAGCCCGGGGAGACCTTCCCTTAGTGAAGCTAATAGAAGCGTTCTCTCCCCTTCACAATTTGCATCAGATGGTGAGACTTCGACCGGCTCCCATTGGGTATATGGTACGTGGGCAGTTCCTTGTGTTGGTACAGATCAAGCAGAGTCCGCCAGTATAAAGGGCCAAGATTGGACTGTTTACTTGAGACTGAGTCTACACAATGATAGGTATTTGCAATATCTCTGTCTATCTCTGCCTTCTTCCCAAGGTTCGGCAATACCAGGCCCATTTAATGGTGGCAGAGCCAAGGAGTATGTGAACAGTGTGCCCTGGAAGTCATCCATGGGCATTGATTTTGCAGTTTTGGTTTGTTTACTACAAGTCTGTTTATCATGGCCGATCTGACCAGTATCTGTGACACTTGATGTATTACATGGACATACGCATTCACTCCTGAGCGAGGCTCAAGAGGATAACAGCACAGAGCAGGGGTTGATGAAACTGTATGTAGTCGGCTGTGACGCAGTGATATGCAAGATGTTGTGTGAGCCACATTTAATCTACCCGTCAACCATTGAATAACCAACATTACTCGTTGAACAGATACAGTGGTCTGCGTGTATACCAAGTCACATCAAATTGGCGAGCCACGTACGGATGTTAGCCAAGACTAGCAATACACGTGTCCCGGATTCCGGGGAACTTAGGAAGTCCTACATGTCCGTGTGACGACATGTACCTTTGTAGGACTTTGGTTGCCAGAAGCAACAAAGGGAAACCGGACCCTTGCGAACCACCAATTCACTGGCGAGCAGTGAGGCTCGGCAGCGGGCCACGCACAAAGCCAGCCCCGGGCTGAGCACTCCGCCGTTGTCAGTTTTCAGCAACAGCAAAGACCGTGTTCATGTAACACATGGAGAAAAGAGTGTGTGCCGCCTGTCTGTCCCACCGGCTCGCCACTGGACACCACACACATGCACACATACACACACTAGAAGGCATGTGAAGGTCCAGACCCATATGCAGCCTGTGCTTATTACCCCGTCCTCAACGTTGCGCTGGGCAATACCCGTCCCGACTAGTTACCAAGGAAGTCCGTAGTTGGATGCAAGATCGACAGGGAGGACCTTGGGAGGGAGGTCAAGAGGTCGGTAGGACGGGCGGGCTGTTATCTCCTATCAGTACCAGATCCCCATTGCTTCGTATACGACTGCAAAATACGATTTCCGGCTCCCCCCTCCCAACGTGCACCGAATCCGGCATTAGGGTTGAATTACCGCAGGATGTTCGTGGTCGCCAATACAGTAAAAGCAGACATTGTCAAACAGCCCATCAGAAGTGCTACTGAATCTCTAGAGAGAGGATCAAACTCTTCCTTCAACTTGCAGGCTGTGAATGACGATGCCAGCCCATGGGACTAGGTAGGGCTGACGCAATGATGGATACAGGGTACAGGTCACGGAACATTACCTGTATTCCTCCTAGCACGAGCGAGTCTGACCGTGGATTGCATGTACTGTGCACAGTTGTAGCCTACCATTCTTTGTGCACTCAGTTGTCTATCTGGCGGCCTCCCCGTACGCCTCCCAGCCCTCACGTTGAATCAACGTAGCTGGTACTCTCTTGCACGTATCATGAGATCCAATGAGTGCAAGCCTGTTCACTGTGACCGGGGTGTTGAAAGAAGCAAGACAACCAGGGAGATTTGGGGGTCGTGAGTGGTACCTGGCTGGTGAAAGAAGAACCTAGAAGACGGACGACGGGTCGTGCGAATGCGAGCGTGTGTGCGAATCAGGCTCAGTTCAAGAGCGTGTCGATGCCAGCTGAAACCAAGGTAGCCCAGAGTTTAAGTTGATTGTCTCTGTGTGATTGCCCAGGCGTGTCATTTTGGGTCATTTGGCGGCCAGCAACCGGGCTGCCTCAAGCAATAAACTCGAGGCATAGCAGCGGAGAGGAGAGGAGAGTAGTGAAGAACAGCCAGCCATGTGAGCACCCACACGCCCACACGCCAGGGGCCGCCAGGCAGAGGAGGCAGAGCAAAGGGCAGGTCAAGCAAAGCAGGGCAAGACGAGGCCAAATGGAAGGCAGTGCAGGCAGGCCCTAGGGGATGGGGGGTACCTCGCCTCGCCTCCCCAGGCGGGCTGGCCAGTCCAGTCCAGGCCGGGTCAGGTCAGGTCAGGTCAGGTTAGGTAGGTAGGCAATGTAATCTCTTACTGCCAAAACCCCTTTATTCACAGCCTGTGAGTGCCCCACTCGTCGCCGTCGCTTGGCCCCTGCCACCCCAACCCAAACCTTGGAACCTCCGACCTCTACTTCCACTGCCTCTTTCCTCCATCCATTGGGAAACAACCGTCACGCCCGTTCTTCCTCCTCCCGTCCATCTTTGACTTCCACCCATCGACTCGCCTGCTTCTCACCAGCCTGCAATCCTCCACCACAACCGCCAGACCTTCATCTCACAATCCACATCCTCCAAAATGGCAGAACTCCGCCGAAAGCTCGTCATTGTCGGCGATGGTGCTTGCGGAAAAACGTGTCTGTTGATGTGAGTAGCCACTCCTCCTCCAGCTGCCTCTGCTGCCTTCTCCTGCCGCGACTGCGCCTGCTACTATCTGCCTATCTATCGCCTGCTTCATCTGCCACCGCCCATCGCCCATCGAGTCCATCACCGGCCTCCCGTGCCCACCCCATCTCTGTTGTCCTCGCCGTGCTGACCTCAATCCCAGTGTTTTCTCCAAGGGTACCTTCCCCGAGGTAAGAGACACACCCGTTTTGCCGCGTCGATCCCGAATTCGTCATCTCCCCCATTCACCGTGCCCCCTGTCACGAGGCCGCCTATCTGGCAAAAGTCAACAACAACAACAAACAGCAACATCACCACCACCAAACCACCACCACCCGGCCATCTGAGCCCCATGGCCGCTGTCGCCAACAAACACCGTCCCCACACACCGTTGCCCACAATACACAATGCCGTCTCGCATTCACAAGCGCGTGTCTAATTTATCCTAGGTCTACGTCCCCACCGTTTTCGAGAACTACGTCGCCGATGTCGAGGTTGATGGCAAGCACGTCGAGTTGGCACTATGGGATACTGCTGGCCAGGAAGATTACGACCGTCTCCGACCGCTGTCATACCCCGACTCCCACGTTATCCTGATCTGCTTTGCTGTCG
>JACBFG010000005.1:2108791-2167646 GCA_013435955.1 Diaporthe sp. HANT25 | reverse complement strand
CCCCCCCCCCCCAACAAAACTGTCTCGTACCCAGGCGAGGCACCCTGTGAGTCACCTACTGATGCTGTTGCCTGCTCCAGTGGATTTCTGAGGTCCTGCATTTCTGCCAAGGCCTTCCCATCATCCTCGTCGGTTGCAAGAAGGATCTGCGTTACGACAACAAGACCATTGAGGAGCTCCGCAAGACAAGCCAGAAGCCCGTCAGCCCCGAGGAGGTAAGTCTTCTGCCCCTGTGTCTGCCTTGGGATAAAACTCCTGCGGCACACCACGCCCGGCACTGGCCGACGTGTGCGTTGTTTGGGATCGGCATAGATTGCTAACAGGCATGTTATCAAATAGGGTGAGGAGGTCCGCAAGAAGATTGGTGCCTACAAGTACCTCGAGTGCTCAGCCAAGACCAACGAGGGCGTCAGAGAGGTTTTCGAGCATGCCACACGTGCTGCACTTCTGCAGCGGAAAGGCGGCAGCAAGAAGCACAAGTGCCTTGTCCTGTAAGGGACCCGCACTATGTGTCTTCTAATGCTCCTTTCGACCAGGCTACTCCGGTGATGTAAACCATCATTGGCATTGCCACGACTAGCCTACAGTCCCTCACATCTTGTCCTTGACTTGATTCGTGAGCCACCAAGGCATGATCTAGAGACGGTGATCAGGAACATGTCAAGATGGCATAAGAGTACCCGGGGTGACGTCTCTCTTTTATTTTTCGGCTGGCGTTAATACCAATCGGCCGTGGTCGTCGTGCACGCCTCATATCACCGCATACCTATCTTCATCGGACCGGCGTGTCCTCTCTCTGGTCGGGGCAAATACACACGGCGGGGGTTTAATCGCTCGTATACTTCGGAACAGGAAACAGCGGTGTCTTTTAGCCCGCATCTGACAACGGCGTGGTCTGGAAGGGGCGACGGGGATTTGCGAGTGGTGTCTTGTGCGTGCGAAAGGATCACAGAAATCAGAGACAAGGACAACTGCGTGTTGTGTGTAAGGTGGGCACGAATTGACGTACCGGGGGATCCGCCACGGCCGAGCTCTCGTAAATATTTCTCCATCATCCGCTATTTCATTCCCCTTTTCCCCCAACAAACCAAACACTTCGACGTCTCTACAGGACTGGGAGGAATGCATGGGTCGGAGGGTGGAGGGACAGGAGGGAGAGACGAGCCTGCTTGCGTACAGTGATCTCAGGTCACCGGAATCTCCTGGGTTGTGTGGTCGTTTCCTTATATCTCTTTTCGACTCTTTTTTCCCTTTTGATAATTTAACGGGCTGCCTGCGTTGTCGTGTCGCCTCATTATTTTCCGATTTTCTGGGGAGATGGCTGCCCGGGTCTTTTAGGTATCCTGCTTTTCGCGATACAGATCCTCATTGCGATTAGTGGATGCATCTTGTGTACAATACTAGTTAACTTGTCTCCAACTGCCCCATCCGCGAGCCTTGCCCTCCCACGCATGCGATGCCATGTCATACTTGAGTGGTGCTGCACGTATGGGGGGTGCATGCGGCTTGGCCTGCTCATTCATACCGGTCTGATCCGTAAATTGTAAATCCTACATCCTACCCTGATGTCCAATTATCTGCATATATCACAGGCGTTCAACTCGACAAGTTCACTGGGTCGGAAGCACAGCCCCCCAAGGGAATTTATTGATACATAGTAGTAGCAGATACGTAGAGCTCTAATATCTCCTCATCATGGCGGCAATGGTGGCCGGCCAACACGATGGCCATGTGAAGAATTTGATTGGTCTCTTGACACGGGGGATATTCAGCAGGCATCAAGGGAGACTCACCCGACGCCGGAACGTGGTCGTCATGTCACGAGCGCACAAGGACCCTGAGATTATTTGAGACATGGCGCGGGCGTTGATGAGATAGGGACTAGACTGTCTTGGTCGCCATAGATACGTCTGTGTTAGGCGGACCCCCGGACTCTCCTCGAAACACTCCAAACAAAAGCCAGCGCCCCGAGCTAACATCACGCCACCAGATCAATCGCTCCAGCAGAAATAATCTCCGGCCTGTCCTGTCCCGACGTAACTGCTGCTGTGTAGTACCTGGGGTCTACTGAGGGCAGGTCTGTAGTAGGCGCGGTCCAGCGGTCAGCACATCACGATTCCAAGCCGGGCAGGACGAGACTGTATGGACATGAGAGGGAGGGGAATGGGGGAGGGACAGACAGCGCCACAGCTTCCGCAGGTCTTGCTAGAGCCGTCGGACGAGGCTCCGCACTTGGGGCAGGCAGTTCCGTGCATGTTGGGCAGGTGTTGACGTTTTGTGTCTGGTTGCGCTTTGTGTGCGTGTTGCTGGCTGGTGGTCGGTAGGTATCAAACGGTTATCGTGAATCTTTGGATATACGTGTTGAAAGGACCAGTAAGGTGAGCTGCAAAAATAATCCCCTTACCCAGGGAAGGAAGCGGCAAAAGGCGGGGTTTATATATAAAGGATGGCGTTAAGAGACTGGGGCAACAGGGCACAGGTAGTAAGGAGAGAGAGACGACCTGATCTGATCTCTGGTCTTGGGATCCGTTATCTGATTCAAGGCGAACCGAACCCGTGATCCCACCCCGCCCCCTCCGTCGTCCCCTTAGAGCCATGCAGGCTGGGCCGGTAGGGTGGGAAAATGGTGTGTGCTTGCATGCCTACCCGCCGCACCCGGGAAAGATTGAGTCCAAGATACCCTATAGTCTACTTTGCTAGTGGTGATACTTAATCATGCACGCCTCGGGTTTCCCATTTCTCCTGTTACCCTCCCTCCCCACGCTTGGGATTTACAACCTCGCAAGCAAGCAAGCACCCTGTGCGTGTTCGGTCTCGCGCCGAGGCGCGTGAAGCTATGTACGTGCGGTCCGGGAGGGTAGGTCAGGGTACATGCTCCCCTCCCTCCCACGGGGGAAGAGATACAACGTTATCTATCAAGACGACGAACGAATTGACCGGCAACATGAGAGGTTGGAGAAGGGGGTGGGAGAGACACCAAGGTCACACCCGCGAGCACAAAGCGTACGTCCGCGCCCAGCTGATCCGCCAGGCAGGCAGGCAGGCTCCGGACGGGCGTGGGCTGACTGGGGCCATGCGATATCCCCCCTCCATACACTATGCTTCACACTCACTCACTAAGTAACTTACCTACCTCCCTGTAGCTCGTAACCCATCCGGCCCAGAACACCCCACGCCAGTGTAACCCTTGGACTTTCGTCAGCTGCCGAGCTGCAGCAGTTGTTTGTCACGGCTCGGCGCCCTTAAGGCTGAGAGCAGTCACTCAATTAGGCCCCTCTGGAAGGCATGTGTTGGTGGTAATTTGCAATTCCACTTTCTATTGGAGGTAGTGGATTCCCACTATGTGGCCCGGCCTGGTGTCCGTGGCATGGTGTGACCTCCTTGTAGTTATCCAGTATCATCTAATATCTATAGGGCCAGCTCCACGGCGAGCAGGCATGCGATTTCTTTCTGGGCGTCGCCTTCATCTACATACATTGGGCCACGCCTCCTTCGCCTGGTAAATCGTGAGACATGTCAGCTCAACTTTCAGCAAGGAGGGAATGGGAACACATGAGAAATCAAGAACGGCAGGGCGGACGAACCTCTGATTATTTTGCTCACCGCTTGGAGGGTACTTATCACCATGACACAGCAACCGAAAATGACGACCGCGACGGCAACATACGTCTTCCATGACCTCGACGACAGCTTGATGTAACAGAGCGGCGGGAGTATGTAAGCCATGGCGGAGGCGCTCGTAGCGCCCACGAGCTCGAACACGGAGCCCAGGTCGCAGGTCAGGACGCTCAGCACGGTGGCGCTGATGACGAGACTCGTGCTGAAGATGAGGTGTAGGTGCATGTTGAAGGGCTCGCCGGGGAAGTAGTAGTTGAGCATGACCTCGCGGCAGACGAAGGCCTCGAGGGGCAGCGTGGTGAGCATGTTGAGGCCGAGGCACAGCCGCGCGATGTTGACCATGGTGTTATCGGCGGGGAAGTTGTTGAGGATGTTGCCCAGCGTCTTGTCGCCGAAGGTGACGAAGCCGGCGAGCGCCATCAGCAGGCACGCCAGCATCGATACGCCAGTGGAGAAGTGTGTGACACGGCTGAAGCGGTCGATGGTTGGTGTTTTGAGCGAGCCGTAGATGAGGAGGGAGTTGTGGTGGCATACAAAGGCTTGGTGGGCAGTCAGAATCTCGGAAGCCTGACATGAGGGGAGAAGGGTCGTGGACATACCAAATGATATTACTCCTATTGCTGAGAGTATGCCTGAGTTTACCGTGAGCAATGGCGTGCTGAAGGATCCACGATCCTCTGAGGGCACCAAAACGCCCTGAATTACGACAGTGACTAGAATGACCATCATGCTGATCAAGGCAAGCGTGCTAGCTTTGGCAAGCTTCTCGAAGGTCAGTAGGTGCCTGAGTTCATCTGGTCTGGAGAGCAGTAGACACAGGAAGGACAAGCTTACCTTCGCGATGTCTCTATATAATGTCAACGGGTAGCTGACCCCAAGTATAAATATCACAATCACTGCCTTCCTGTCCGCGAGTATCCCGAGCACCGGCATGTCTCTGAGGCCGGGCCAAACGGCCTGCAGCACGTGTGGTATCGTGTCGCCGACGATGACCCCGAACGCCACCATGCCGCCGAAGGCGAACAGCCACTGGGCGAGGCTGATGGCGATCAGGCCGCTCCGGCCGAAGCAGTGCTCGACGGTGCCCTGGAAGCTGTTGGCGCCGCTGAGCTTGCTGTTGACGACGATGAGGCAGATGGTCCAGTCGACGACGAAGGTGAGCCCGACGAGCAGGACGACGCCCGACAGCAGGCCGGCCTGCTTGAAGGCGTACGGCTGCCCGATGATGCCCGCGCCGATGATGCTGTTGGCCATGTTCATGAAGGCCGACCGCAGCCCGGACTTTGGCCGCTGCCGCTCGCTCTCGGCCCAGCTGTCGGCGTCCTCGTACTCGCCGCCCCACGGCCCGTTGGCCAGCGTCACGCTGGGCGCCTCGATCCCCGTCAGCAGCGGCCGCCGGTGCTGCCCGTCCGCGTCGCCACCGTGCCCGCCGCCGTCGATGTCGAAATCGAGGTCGTCGAAGCTGTCGCGCTGCGAGGACGACGACGACCGCCGCCGCTGGCTGTCGAAGCTGTCCGCCGCGCCATTGGGCGTCCGGCCGTGAAGGATCGTGGGGTTCGGGTCGAAGCGGACGCGCTGCGGCGTGCGCGGTGTTTGCTGGCCCGGTGGTGTCGGCGTCCCTGGGGACTGGGGCGGCCTCATGGCGCTATGCGCCGGCCTCGTTGCCCCGTTTGCGGCGGCGGGTGTTGTCGGGTCATGTTGGTCTTGTTGTTTCACGATGTCATCGTCGCCGTCGGAGGACCCTGCGTCGTCGTCGAACAGCAGGGCCTCGGCTTCTGGGTCGCGTGTGCTCGCTGCTTCGGCGCTGCCGGCGTTGTGTTGCGATCTGGCCTCGGCCATCGTTTGTTGGAACTTATCGCGAGCTCATTGTTGGGCAGCGGGCTTGGAATCTCTGGGTTCTTTTCAGCCTGCTGACTGCGTCGACAAAGGTGCAGTTAGATACGGTGTCTTTCCAGCTCGGACGGATTTCAGTGTGCTGGAGAGGTCGTTTGTTGTCTTCTCTCAGTTCGTGTCAGCTCGTCAGACGAAGTGTGTAAGTAGGACATGTATGCGTTCGGGGTTCAGGGGTCTGGTTATTGAACTACGGATCCGGCTTGTAGCATGGGGTCCGTGGCCCGTGGCCCGCCCACGCCGGGTCGCGAAGCAGTAAGGATCTCCCACTGCAAGAGTCAGACAACATCAAGGCTACTATTTACTGGATACGAGAAGACGAGCAGAGGCTGTTATTTTGAATCGAATTATTACTGTGCGTATATTGGTAATATACACATTACAATGTGCTATGTATGCATGTGCGTATGTATATAAAGTGCCCGGCCCATCCGGGCTCTTTTTTGGCGGACCCTCGAACATTGCGGCCGAGGGTTCAGGGGTATCTTGCTGTGGAATGGATATCATGATTCCTCCTTTTCTCTTAGTATGAAGCTCTCTGCTTCTCATTTGGACAGGCCGCCTTTGCCAACACCATATCCACGAACCTCGCCGCAACATCCTTGGCCTTGATTTGTCTCAAACTTTCCATTTACTTGCAACCTTCCACTACCTCACTATTGTGCCATTATGACCATGACGCCAACAATGAACAGCATTGATGTGTACGTGCCCAGTACCAGCTGCTTTCCCGGTGATGATGCCGCAGATGTGGTGACACCGCCTGTCTCCGACGCGGCACTCGCTCCTGATGAAGTCTCGTGTCCGCTTGTGCCAGTCGTCGAACCTGTTGTGCTGCTAGCATCCGGCTTTGGAGTGGCCGTGCTGGAGCTTGTGCTGGAGCTTGTGCTCGACGTTTTCACGGTCTTGGTTGCAAAGCCTGGTGATGAATCAGCATTGAGTCCTTTGTGTTCGACCATAGCGAGTGGCTCGAAAAAGAAAGGCCAAGATACCCACCAATACGCGTCTGGTCGATATCAAAGACAGTGTACACATTCTTCAGGTAAACGGCCCCAAGAAACCATGCGCCGGTCACAACTTCGCGACCGAAGATATTGCTGGTGCAGACACCGCTGTCGGACGGATCTGACAGCCAGTCCTTGACTGAGAGGTTGTGCTCAACGCCGGAGAACACAACGGTGATGGACTTATCACTATCACACGGGGCAGTGTAAGTCACCCCGTCGGAGCTACTAGCACCCGGAATGATCTTGTGGAGACTCGCGACATCATCGGGCGGTCCGAAAGCATAGGTTGTCCCAGTGTCGATGTAAGCGAGCCTCCCGTTAACACTGGCCTTGTTGCCGTCGTAGCCGATGCCATCCATGGGAATGGCCCAGTCCCCGTTGGCTGCCGCATTCACCGCCGTGTAAGTGATGTCTCCTGTAAACTTGCCGGAGTCGATGCCACCAAGGGTGAGCTCTCCTGTGTTCGGACCGTCCTCGGCTCTGTCTAGAGCCACACTGAAAATGTTGGATTTGAGTAGTTTGTCCTCCTTGACACTTCCCATGAAGTTGTCAGATGAGCCGTTGTTCATGGACAAGCCCAATATCCCGTCGAAAGCAAAACTGGTGAAATCATCAGAGGTCGTATTTGCCACGCCGAAGGCCATGGTGACTTTGACAGACGCAATTGTCATCGAATCCTCCGTCAAGGTCCCTTTCACAGCTCCTGTGCCGTAAGTGAGGGAGAATTCGTCGCCGACGACTTTGGAAGTTGTCGAGTCCGTAGGCCCCCACGTCGTGTGCATCTTACAGGCCTTTGAGTTGCAGTTCGATCCCATCACCCATGTTGTACCAGCTCCGGTATCACAGAGCATGTACAAGGTCTTGTCGCTCGACCCCAGGCTTGCTTCGACAAAGTAGGAGAAGTCCGTGCCATCTTGGTCGATTCCAGCGCTGTTTGTCCCAGATGGGGTTGCAGCCGTAGCAACAGTGTACTGGTTGTCTCTACCGACCAGAACCTCCGAGCTGGGCGATGTACGGGTTGCCTTTGAACTATACTTGCGAATCAAGCGCCGAGCTTCGCGAGCTGCGTTGTCTGCCGACTGTCCGCCATTCCCGGCAGAACTCTTCTGTGACAGCTTATATGTCGTTGGCTTATCACCCTCTCTGTACGATGGAATGAATGGATAGAATGCCAAAGCAGTGGTCGCCCATGTTGTCAAAATGACGGCACAACGCATGATGCCTGTCCAACCCGAACTGCTGGTCTGGTGACAGCGGAATGGTAAGCCTCGCAATTCCCAAGCGAGTCCGAGAGTGAATGATCCGATTTGATTGCTTGCCGTTTGATCAAATCATCTCAGATCAAGATTCAAGTTCAGACAAAAGGTAGTCCGAAGGTGGCACTGGCGGGTATGTGCGAATTGGCGACAATCGACGCGACTGAACAGCGTCAATGGCTGACTGGATGGCCGAGAACAGTGAAGCCCTCAGCAGGTCCTTGGTCGAGAGTACCAGACCCCGGCTCTTTCTTTGTCGACCGGATTAGATATTAGATATTACGTAGTAGAGGCTGGTGGTGAAAGCAGCTCCAGCATCCCCAAAAGACTTCCGCTGGGTGCACAGGTGAGATAGGTAGAGGAACAAGCTGCCCCGTTGCAAAATGCTGAGATGGAGAGCTATCGTGACTGGAACGCAGTGGCTGATCTTTATGAAGTAGCAAGCTCCGAGACAAAGGGCGCTACCGGGACAATGCAAACTAGATGCAAACCAGGAAAAATTGCAAGCAGAATCAGTAAAGATGCCGCGCCAAGTAAGTGAGGAACAAATACGACGTGCTGGGAGAGGGAAAATGGACGGTGGCCTCGGGAGAAGTCGAGGTTGTGGCAAGCGAGTGAGGAGAGGGAAAAAAACGGAAAAGAGAAGCACTTGGTCGAGAGAGATAGACAAGACAAGACAGGACTAGACAAGAGGAGTTCGGGGAGAAGGTGAACGCGCCTCAGGACAGAAAAGGAAAGTGATCTGGCAGGGAGTCCAGTAGACTACTCGCGGATGCAACACAAGCCCGCACCTGGTGCTTGTAGTACAGTACGGTACAGCTCGATATGCCGGGTGGAGTGGGCTCTCGTGCGAGGTTACTTCATGCTATCAACGATTGACTTCAACCCCAGATCCACCCACCCACCACCGTCCACATGCAGTCCAAGTCGGCTTAGCACCGAGTCCAAGCATGCCCAAAAGGAGCGACTAGCCAGGGGCAAGCTTCTGGCTGGGCCTGAGAGGCAATGGGAGCAACGGCAGCCACGCTCGACCGCACCCCTGGGCAATCAGCGCCGACGTGCCTTGCTTGCCCGCTTCCGTCCTGGTGCGTGCCGAGCTCGTTGATAGTGCGTGCGGCCTTCTTGGTCCCGGCTGCAGATCGAAACATTGGATGGGCGTTGGGGGCTCACGTATGGCTCACGGCCTGGGCGGGCTGCGCGGCTTGCTGTCCCTGGGTGCAACTTCGACACTGCATGTTTAATTGGACCTTGGCACTAACCCGGACTGAGATGCACGGAGTGGGCTTTTGCAGATCCTCGACAGACCACTACTACTACCAGCAGCACCAGTTTCCACCGTCTGTTTTTCTTCTTCATTGCTTTACGCGGCAGCAAAACACATTCCAAGTTTTGCACGACGAGAACAAAATAAACACGAGAACTCTAATTCGGGCCCTCGCGACCTTGTCATATTCCCTGCACCACCGCCCCTCGGTGAATCATGCAGCCTCTTGCCTGCAAGGACGACAGGCGGGCGGCTTCGGGGCGCGGCTCGGGGGGACATCCAATTTCGATAATTCTTAGACTAGAATCGATCATGGATGGGCCAAGCCCTCGTCCACCCACCGGTCCAGACTGGCCAAAGCCAAGCGCGCAGCCAAAAAGGGCACAGACGGGGTCAGGGGTACGGCATACATGTCAGATGTCAAGACGATTTGAGAAGCTCCACAAGCAATAGCACAACTACGAGTACTTATCACGAGACTGCTCGTCTCGGCGGATTCAATGTTGTAAGCTTACCGCTTCGCAACACCACACGTTCGTCAGATTCGGATGTTTCTACGTTAATGTAAGCTTCCCTGTGTAAATCGACCTTGACAGGAATGATGTAGTTTGCCTTGGGCGTAGACCCTGCCTGGGTATTGTTACACGAGATGAGCATATCCCACACCACCTACCCTAGTACCAACCGAAATGCGAGTCCATGAACCAACGAGTTGCGGCTCTGGCTGAGCCAGAACCAGAAAAGAGTCCTTCTCCCCATGATCAGGGGTAAAATCAGCACTCCGTTGCGAGCCAACATGGCATGATCACCACACTCAGCCGCATCTAGACCCTCTGTACCTTCGTCGTGATGTGACATTAAGCTCTCTGCAAGCGAGATGTCTCATCATCTCGCCCACTCGTGGCGCATCAGTGTCCTACCTTAAAGACGCGCGCTCAACCCAATTCAAGCGCGGTGCAGATTCGCCTCAAACCAGGTCTGGGCCATCACGAGCGCACGTGCTGCCCCTTCAGAGTCCCCAGTCTTTTTCAGCAATGCTTCCCTGGTGTCCCGGAAGAGCGTGGCCTCCTTCTCTCCCACGCTTTCCGATGCTGCCAGCGTCCGTAGAAAGACCCACGTCGACTCGTTGGTCCACTGCAATGATGTTGCGAGCTTGGCGGCCTCTTCAAAGACAGCTGAGGACTCGGCGGCGTCGAGCTTCGCGAGCAGGAAGGACAGGTATGACCAGCCCGAGATGTCGGTATGATTCCGGAAGCACCAACGTTTTGTTGGTTCCAATAGCTCCCTGAGAATATGGTCCTCTTGGCCATCCTGGCCGCCCAGCATGTTGTTGGTCAGCCAGCGGGCATGGCACCACGCATAGTAATTCCTGGGATGTCTTTGGCCAGCTATCATGACCACCTTCTCCAGGCTTTCAGCAACGTTGTGTCGGACTCCGTGGCGTGCTGCAGTCTCGATGAGCCAGCGGCGATGGCTCCATAGAGTCGGAGACTTGGTGTGCCTGTGAAGGCGGCTGGTAAGCAGACTGTCGACAAAGAACCTGTCCCTCTCAATGGCTTCCAGCAGACTTTCTTTGGAAACCACTCCGGCCGAGACTGCCAGCCTCTTGCGAGAATTCGCGGCCGTCATGTGCTCCGGATCCATCAGAAGCACCACACTGGTGACAGCAAGAAGACCGTCGGACGACAGAATGCTCTCAGTGCTGATGTGGCGTTGAAGGATTTTCCGGGCAACGAAGAAGGCCTGGACGAGGCCATATTTGGAAACCGCTATAGCATTCCCATCCTGCAGGAGAAAAGTTCCTGGCTCAAGTGGGTGACTCTTCCCTAGGATCTCGAATTCCAATAGTTCGCCTTGCTGGCCGGCGTGTTCGGTCAAGGCATTGGAAATTGCCTCGTAGGCTGCTGTTGGATCGCTGTTGCTAAAAGCTTCAGCGACTGATTTGTTGACAGCCCTGGACATCTTCCTGGGACTTGAAAGCTGAGGTCACGGTTGATATGGCCTTCGGATAGTCAGCAATGCGACGACAGCGCTCGTGGGTGTTTGCTGTCCATCTTCTTACATCCTAGAACACCTTGCAAACAGGGGCTGGTTCAACAGAAGCTGAGATGCAATTGCCTACTGAATGACAATCTCTTTGCTGTCATGGCCGCTTTTCACTTTAGCAGATACTTTGATCGATTGTGACCTAATACTGGCACGAATGACCGTCGTGTCAGTATTGGTGCGTTTGGCTTGGACTCAATGCGAGTCGACTTCCCTCGAGGTTGAGTTCCCCGGCCCAGGCCGAGCAGACGGATTTGACGGCCTTACGTAAGACACAGGCGGCTCAAGTCCAAGACACTCATCGGACGCTCAGAATGCAGTTGGACAATGACTAGGAAATTTATCGACGAATCCCCCAGAATTCGGACTTCACATTGAGCAGAAACGGGCGTGTTTTGAGACTGGGTCGCCAGTACCGTAAGCATGGCAGGCGGCTCCCATTCATGGGACATGGATAAATCGATTACTTGTTGTGCTGCCCTCTTGCACAACAATCGTGATATGGTATATGAAGTTTTCTTTGGTCAGGCTTTCGCCATTCCATTATGCCCACTGATATTTGCCAGTGTCGCAGGGTGATGCCTGCGCTTCCTCGTATCACTCGCAGTACTGACAACTGCCGCACGACTTCTCGCCCCGTATGCCCTCTCGTCCATCGCTCAAAGTAGCCCCGACTCGATGCCAATATTTATGCGCCGCCAACGAGGATGTTGCTGTAAGCATGTGCTGTTAGTCTCTTCCATTCATCATTGTCCTCGGGCGGGCCCAGTGTCTAAAACCTCGAGCTCCTGGGACTCGCGTGACGCTATCACTATGCTTGCCAGTTGCCTGTGGCAAAACTGAGAAAGAAGAGCGGAGGCTGCAAGGGTCTCTTACTTGAGGGGAATGTGTATCAGCTTCACGATGTATCCGACGAAGCCCATGATCAAGACTGGATACCGGGAAGTCAGCATTGGTGGCCGCACGTCGCGCGAAGAGTTCGATGTGCGGAGTTGAGGTGGAAAGCGTTCCGGTGAGATTGCAGTGCTTGTGCGACACAGAATGGTCGACTCTGGGGACGACTTCGATCGGTTCATGGGGTTACTCACAGCCGACGCCAACTGCTTGCGAGATCTGCACACTCATGTGTTAGCCGTCTGCCAGATACGTGCATTGCAGAGGAAAGCATACCTTGAGGAACTCCTTCTGATCGGGCTTCTGGCACCTTGTCACTAGGAAGCAGTCATCGTTAGCATCGGCCGCCTGGATAGGTGGGGATCATCTGGGGCGCGACAGGAGGCCACTTACTGAACTGGACTCCATCCTTGACGAACTCCCGGGGCACCTCCAGAGCTTCAGAGACTTGGTCGGCCATTGTGAATGATTAAGGAGTTGAGAAATTCGAAAGAGAGACTGGGCAGCTGGAGATAGAAGAGGCGGATCGATCTGTGATTAAGGAGAGGTCGAGCGAAGAAGTGTGGTGAGAGAGCGAGTTGGCCAAGATAATTGAGTACCTGCTAAACACGTCGCCTCATCTGGGTTGAATTGAAATCGCATTGCTGGCCTTCCGGCTGGCGCAACCCAGCCTGCCCGGTCGACAGGGTATCGGCTGCCCCAGGCCCAGGCGCGGCTCAAGGGTCTGCCACTAGCGTGCTATAGCTGTCCACCGCCCGGCAGACGGCAGAAAAAGTTCCCAGACCTAGGCGAAGAGGAAAAAAGAATGGACGAACAGCTCTAGCTTTCTCTGAATTATACCACTATTCACAACAAACAAGGCACTGATCCTCGAAAATTGCCCAGCATGGTAGAACTGCGACCTAGGAGGCCGAAGGGTAGGGAACCAATCAAATTAAACTCCCATGTAGTGAATCCCGCTAACCAGAGAAAAGCTACCACGTCTGCAGAGTCGGTCGCGGTCGAGGAGACGCCCAAGCCCAAGAAGACCCCAAGGTCTACAAAGCGCAAGGGTAAGAACTAAATTTGCATTTCTCAAGGCACGTAGAAGCTGTGCTAATTGATCCTCAGCAACCGAGGATGGCTCCCCCACCGCTACCAAGAAGCAAAAGTCTGTGAAGACTCCAGCCAAGACCCAGGACGTCACGGACATCCCGACCGAAGTTGCCGAGACATCAACACCGGCGCCAAAGTCCACCAAGAAGGCGAAGACTCCGGCGAAGAAGAAGGACGCGGAGGAAGTGGCCGCGGAACCAGCCGAGAAGCCAACCCCGAAGCCCAAGAAGGACAAGACGCCTGCGAAGCCCAAGGAGACTCCCCAGCCTGCTGTTGCGGATACCCCGAAGCCCGCTGGCAAGGCCACTCCGAAATCCGCGGCCAAGGAGACCCCGAAAGCTGCCAGCAAAGCGACGCCAAAGCCTGCTCCAGAGTCCGCCCCCCAGGAGACACCCAAGCCCGCCAGCAAGGCGACTCCGAAGTCTGCCCTGAAGTCTGGAGCAAAGTCTGCCGTCAAGGAAACCCCTAAGCCTGCCTCAAAGGTGACTCCCAAGTCCGCCAAGAAGGAGGCGGACGAGACTCCTGCGCCCAAGCCCAATGCTAAGCAGGAGAAGACCCCAAAGGCAACGCCTGCCAAGGCAACGCCTGCCAAATCCGCCAAGAAGGCAGTGAAGAAGGCCGAGCCTGAGCAGGTCGTCGAGGAACAGGAGAAAGTTGTCCAAGAGGTTGAGAATGACGCCGCAGCCGCCGAGGAGCAGGAGCACGCTTCCTCTGATGACGAGGTTGACGAGCAGACCAAAGCCCTCGTCCTGGCGGTCGACAGTGGAGACGAGGACGAGCAAGCTTCTGGGGTGATCGCCTTCGAGCAAGGACAAGACGTGGGCACAATTCCTGAGGTCGCCAAGCTTTCCAAGAAGGAGAAGAAGGAAAAGAAGGCGCTCAAGGCTGCCTCTTCCAAAATCAAGGAGGACACTGGAGTGATCTACATTGGTCGTCTGCCACATGGTTTCTACGAGCACGAGATGAAGAACTACTTCTCCCAGTTCGGCCCTATACGCAACCTGAGGGTCTCTAGGAACAAGAAGACCGGCAGGGCGAAGCACTTCGCTTTCGTGGAATTTGAGGAGGCCAGTACTGCTGAGATTGTGGCCAAGACCATGGATGTAAGTCGTGCCCCGTATTCTTTCAGCCGGCGTCAAGTGCTAACGGTTTCTCAGAATTATCTACTTTTTGGACATATTCTCAAGTGCAGTGTCATTCCGAAGGCACAAGTCCACAAAGATCTCTTCAAGGGATCGAACAAGAGGTTCAAGGTAAGTCCATATCTCTCGGTGCTCGGTCGCTGGCTCAACTGACCTCGAATCCTAGTCGATACCATGGAACAAGATGCAAGGCAAGGAGATGGAGCGGCCAAAGCTTGAGAAGCAGTGGGAGAGGAGCATCCAGCGCGAAAATAAGAAGCGGGCTGCCAGAGCTAAGAAGCTTGAGGCACTGGGTTACGAGTTTAACGCGCCGGAAGTCAAGTCCGTCACCGAGGCCAAGGCCATCGCGGAAACAGAGGAGGCACCAAAGGCGATCGAGGCGCCACCGGCGGCAGCCAAGGTCGAGGCTGAGGCTGCTCCTGTGGAAAGCGCTGTTGAGGAGAGCCCTGTTGAGGAGCCAAAGGCAGAGGTGGAGGCGACGCCGGCTAAGAAGGCCACCAGAGGCAGAGGAAGACCTGCGAAGACGCCTCAAAAGGCCACCGCTGCAGCAGAGACGCCCAGGAAGACGAGGAGGACCAGGGCGTAGAATCTCGACGTCCAGTCGGCTTAGCATAATCACTGCATGTCTAGAGGTGCAGATGCTACAAATTTCAATTGTCATATCTCGCGCCAGCGAACCTGAAGAGTCCACTAGAGACTTATCGTCTCGGACGGTCATCAGGATTATAAAAGTGCGAATATCAATCTGCTTCGCAACATTCAGTGAATGCGACAGAGCTCACGTGCGTAGACGACATCGAGCTCTGGGTTGGCGAAGGTGGAAATATGTGAGGAAGGAAAGAAAGAAAACTAACAAAAATTCCTGCACCGATGCGAAGAGCTATGTACCCAGACCCGGGGCGAGCCCACCTACCCGCCGTTCAGCCCCGGCCAATGAGGGCTGGCGGCCAGGGAGGAGCCACCATTTCCGCTAGGTTCCGCTCGCTGACACGCCCTGGGCCGCCCAGGTGGATATGGAACCTGGCAACAAGCACCCGCAACTCGACCGACGCCTCGAAGCAATCGACCCAATGCCCTCCGTTTTGAGACGCATGCGTCCCAATTGATATCATGTCTTCGGCGGCCCCACAAGATGCGATTACAGCAGCTCAGGGCCAAGCCGCCGGCTCGAAAAAGAAGAACAAGAAGAAGAACAAGCCCAAGAAGGCTCTCGACACCAGCACCGCCAACAACGCCAACGATGGCACAGGCACGGCTGAGCCCAGTCCTCGCGACAGCAACAGGGAACTGTCTGCCGACGAGGAGCCAGACACCCCGGTGGTAAGTCGAGAAGCACGACCCCAAAGGGCCCAGACCCACTCTCGCTTTGCGGACCCGAGCTCCTGGACACATAGCTCATAGGTCTGGACCGCGGCATCCCAAGCAAGGGTCGCTCTCCCACAAGGCTGCGGTGGCTCGTTTGCATCGTAAAATGCCTGCGTCTAACATGTATATATGACAGACAGAGAGTAGTGATACTAGAAAAGAGAACCAAAAGCCTTCGGCGACTTCTGCGACGGCCCCCGACACGCAAGGGAACGGACATGTTCGAGCGCCATCAGGGAACGGTCATCCTGTCTCCTCCGACCCCCGTCCAACGCAAGCGACAACCACCAACGACACAAGCGCAAAGCTAGAGGCCATGTCGGAAGAGCGAGAAGCGCTCCGCAAGGAGGTGGAACAGCTCCGAAAGCAGCTCGAGACGATACAGGAATCCCACACGTCGGAAGTGAGCAAACTGAAGACGGACCTGGAAGAAAGCGAGTCGGCGAAAGACCAGGCCGAGGAGCAATACCAAACATTGCTCGGGAGGGTCGAGAAGATCAAGCAAACGCTCGGTGACCGTCTAAAGCGGGACAGGGCGGAGCTAGAAGAAGCGAATCAGCGCATCGAGGAACTCGAGGCGCAAAATGAGGAGCTACAGAAGGGCGACTCCTCCCACGAGGAGGAAATAGCCAGGCTTACGGATGAGCTGCAAGAATCAAATCGCGAGCTGGCGACTCTGAGGAGCCGGAATAATCTGTCGCAGCAGAACTGGCTGAAGGAGAAGGACGACATGGCGAGGCAGGTGCAGCACTTCCGGAGCGAACTGGAGTCTACAAGCAGCGCCATGGGCGAATGGGAGGTTATCGCCATGGAAGAGCGGCAGGTGAGGGAGAGTCTCACCGAAAAGGTGACAGATCTCGAGGAACAGCTGTCATCCGTCAGGGAGGCGTACGAGAGGGCCGCGGAAGAGAGGGATAGCTCCTCGCAGACCATCGACGGTTTACAAAGGGCCCTACAGGAAATCCAAGAAGCAAGAAGGAAAGAACTGAGAGATCTCGTTGAGTCCTCGGAAGAGCAGATTCAAGAGATGAAGAAGCGGGTAGAGGAGGCCGACAGTCGGGTAGCAGATGCCGAAGAGGCCAAAGAGAGGCTCACAAAAGAGCTGGAGAGGACGGCTCCCTTCGAGAAGGAGGTCAGGGAGAAGAACCTGCTCATCGGCAAGCTGAGGCACGAGGGTATCATACTCAACGACCACCTCACAAAGGCTCTGCGGTACCTGAAGAAAACGAAGCCAGACGAGCAGGTGGACAGGTAAGCTCACACATCAGCCTACTGCCATCCCAGTGACCCAATGCTGACACTTCAAAGGCAAATCATTACCAATTACTTCCTACAATTCCTCTCGCTCGACCGGTCAGACCCCAAGAGGTTCCAGATCTTACAAGTCATCGCGGGCTACCTCGCCTGGACGGACGAACAGAAGGAACAAGCAGGCCTCGCCCGCCCCGGCGCCTCAAACAGCACCCTCCGCCTCCCGGTCTCGCCCTTCCACCGGACGCCCAGCACGCCGTCCCTCAGCACCGAGTTCTTCTCCGAAAATGCGCCCTCGTCCGGGAAGGAGTCCTTGGCAGACCTCTGGGCCGGCTTCTTGGAGCGTAGCGTGGAGGAGGGCCGGCCTATCGACACCCTAGGCAGCGACTCGAGGAAAGGGAGCGTGTCTAGTAGCACGGGGACAGGGATAACAGTTACCAAGCCAGATGGCGGGAAAGGATAGACGGTGCATCATGGCCGCTTAGAGACTTCGAGAATAAAGATATTTTAATGGCATTCTGTTGGCGTTGGGGCACAGCAGAGAGAGAGACAGAGAGAGTAGCATGTACAAGTCGGACTTAGACGAGCACCCTTGGAGTGAAGATACCACCAGGGCCGCTAGATGGAGTCCATGTGATGATGTTCACGTCAGAGATGCTTGGCAGATGAAACCACACGGTGTCTATTGAGACGATCCTGTCTAAAAACTATCTAGGCCCCTCATGTCATGGCCTGCTGTAATACATCACGAGCGTACGTCTCGGCGACTTGCCCGATGTTATCCAGGTCGACTCGTCTGTTCTCCACAGCGTCCCGCATACTACCAACGACCTCCTCGCTCTCCATGGCTTCGGACATGATGATAGCCTCGTGAGCCCAGTACCTCGCCTCGGCTGCCCTCAGCTCCCCGTCCCTAGCGGTGGTGTTCTTGATGACGCCCGCGGCGTGCAGCTGGTTCCGGGTCTTGGCCAGGCCGGCGGTGACGCCGTCGACGCGCTCCGAGACGGTCCGGGCCACGGGGAACATGCGCCGGGTGCCGCTCAGCCACAGCGCGCCGGCGACGAGCACGTCCAGCGCCGCCAGCCCCAGGTGCCGCAGGGCGCGCGCCCGCCAGTGGAAGAAGGTCACCTCGCCCAGCACGCGGGCCTTCTCGTTGCCCGCGACGTGGTCCCAGGTCGCCAGGAGGTAGACGTCGAGCGCGGCGGCGCCGACGGCCGCGTAGGCCGCCAGCGCGCGCCACTGGGAGCCCTCCTTGCCCGTGAGCGAGGACGAGGTCGCGGCGCCGAGGAGCGCGGCGTTGAGGAGGTGCACCGCGGCGATCGCGGGCGCCGCGTACAGCAGGTAGGTCGTCGGGTCGTTGGAGTTGCAGAAGGGGCAGTCGACGAGGGCGTCGGGCCCGTACTTGTAGTAGAGCAGCTTGGAGGCGCGCGACTCGAACTTGTCGTGCAGGACGTTGTCCCTGGGCGTCAGGGGGCGCAGCGACGACAGCCGCGAGAGGATCAGGTTGTTGGACGAGGTCGGGTTCGAGCGCGTCACGGCGAAGACGTTCTCGGGCGCCAGGATGGGCAGCGTGCTCGCCGCGAAGAGGGCCGCCGCGGAGGCGAGGAGGATCACAACGGCGAGCGTGCCGGTCGGCAGGGGCCGGATGGGCTGCTTGGGGTTGCGCTGGGCGGCGCGCGCGGCGTTGAACCAGGTTATCGCCTTAGGGAGGAGCATGGGCCCGAAGAAGATGACGAGGGACTTGATCCTGGAGGGTTTGTGTGTTAGTCTGTGATACTGGCGAAAGTGTAAGTGGTCTCGTCTGGGAAGGTCTACACTCACGTCCCCCATGATATCGCCATGGCTGCGGCTGCTGCTGCTGCTGAACGAGAGTTGTGTTGCGAGTAGAGGAGAGGTACAGGTGTTCATGACAGCCAAGGTTGGAGTCGTATTTCAGTGGACAAGTCCCTTTGCCAACCAGCCAGGGTGCGACTGCCGATCTTGACAGCAAGGGGATGAGGACAGTGGCGCTAACTCAGGTAGCTCCGATAGTGGGGCTTCCCGAAAGCTTACAAAATTCGAGAAGCAGCAAAAATTCATCCAAGCAACCATCTTCCGTCCTTCACAAACCATTCGCGCATACTCTGCGTACGAGAACCAAGATGTCACAGCTTTTGTGCCCTGGATCTGGTCTGGATGGTCCACGAGACTGGCAGTGGCTCTATCGGTCCCTTCTGAGAGTTCAAACTCTGGAATTGAAGGCGAACGAGCATTGCAGGTAGGTTGACGGTGCAGCGCGCGGCTTAGTCGGCCTGCAGCACTATCGCGGTATCAAACATTTCTCGGACACGGGCACTTTCGAAGCTTTAGCAATCTTTTTCCTCAGTGGTTGTCAGAGTCAAAGTGTTGCCCAGAACAAGCCCAAGTACTCTGCCAAGAGTCATCTCACTTCGTGTTGCTGAGTTTCAGCTCCGGCTATGAAGAACTCTGCGTCAAATTTGCTGAGAGACATACGTGATCTCCATATCTAGAACACCGAGCATTTTGTTGTCCTAGAGTTTGTGTTGTAGCGCCGCAATATACAGAATAGCCACGCCATATTATCATAACTCCTTCTTCCTGCTGTCCTCATCTCCCTGTGACTTTTCCGAGCCCGCTGGCGCAGCAGACGAAGCCCTCATGGGTTTCTCTGCCTGCTTTCCCTGCTTTCCCTTCATCGCGGCCGCCACCAGGCCGAGGACCGCCGTGATCGTGTCCGCAACCAGCGTGATCACGCCCGTGCAGGCGAGCTGCCACGACGCGACGCTGACGCTGCCCATAGGCGCCCGCGGGAACGAGATGATCCACTCGGCGTAGTAGGGGAACCAGCCGTGCGGCAGCCAGAACATGGGCGACTTGGCGTACCAGAACGGGAGGAAGTAGCGGAGGCCCGAGGTGCAGAGCCACCTGGTCGATGTGACGGTCTTGTCGAAGGCGGCCTTGGAGCCGTCGATGCCGGTCTCTGTTGCGTTGGTGATGTCCCGTCAGCTTTCTATCGTCACCAGATATTACCTCCCTTCACCACACTTTCCTGGCCCTAAGTGAAGAACCTGTATGTATGCGTGCCGGGGACGCCGGGAAGTGTTTGCGGGTTTCGGGTTTGGGGGGCGACGCACTCATCTTCTCCAGCTCCTCCAGCATCTTGTCGTGCTGCCGCCGCAGCTTCGCCCACTTGGCGAACTCATCCTGGCTGCTCGTAGCGTTCAGGTCACGCCTGACCTTGAGGAAGGACTGTTGTAGCTCGCGCTGGTCGCGGATCTGCTTCGAGGTGCCCAGAGGGGTTGCGATGTAGAGCTTCCATAGCTTCGGGGGAGGAATAATAGGTCAGCAAGGGACCGACAATACACGACGGACCCTTCAGTCTCGAATACGTCGGCAATAATGGGGGGTAGGGTAGGGGCCGGGGCTTATGTGGCCTCACCAGGTTGTTGATTGTTGCTGCGCCGATGCTGTTCACCACGGCGACGGCGAGCTCGACGACGAAGATGACGACGAGTAGGGACGCCATCTTAGAGTGCGACTTGATAAGTGTTGAGGGGAAGAGCTATGAGAAGGAAGTTAATGTCTTCAGGACCATGCTGCCAAAGCTGGAGCGTGGCCTTGAGGTCGTGGAGAGCCTGGCTGATTACTTGGTGCGGCAGGTATGGAGTAGTGGGCTTGCTTTTCAACGTGTTGCATCATAAGCCGGATTGCAGTCCGGGCTTTTTGGTGCAGCCCCCAAGGGTCCTCTTACTGTCTCAGCAGACCACGCAGACTACCTAGGTAGTAAAGATTTAGAGCAAGGAATCGGTCTGCTTCACAGAACATTCTTTCCGGGATAATTCATATTGCTACCTACCAAATGCAGTATATCACTCGACATGAAGAATAATCTCTCATAGGAAAATCTTATACACTGCGTAGAAAATGGTGACACAATGCAGGATAGACTCTTGTATGGTGTAAATAAAACAGGCCTTTCTTGGTGCCTTTGCGTGGTGCTAAGCACCTCTGTATGTCTTCGGAAACCCAACGCTCTGTACCTAATATCCAGATACACATGGGAGTCGCGCAGCATTCTCTCTCACCCTCCAGTTCCCTCCAAACCTGCCTCTCGAAACATCATATACAATGACCACAACGGTCGCGCAGTCCAAAGCAACCTAATTAACTCCACCCGTCAACATTTCCGTTCCGTATGGGGTATTGGGCAGCGCCGTCTAGATCCAATACAGTGTCCAATTTTCCCACCTTCCTGAATGCATGAAATCATGCATACATAGAGAAAGGCCCAAACAAGCTTACAGTGCCCTTTCCCCCTATATACCCTTTTCCCTTGTTTGCCCCGTCAGATGCATCATTAAGTCGTTCGCCTGGTTCGGTACGTGGAGATTGTCAGACTCTCCGCCCAGGATATCACACACAAAATTTCCTCATTTGCTGGCTGCCACTTGTCAGTCGTCGTACTCAGCGCTCTGGTCGTCCACTAGGATGAGGACTGTTAACGCTGCTGCATAGGCCTCCCGGATGGCACATGCCATGCTACACCGTATTTGTTAGCAGACCGTTCCGATGTCCATCGTCTGCGGGCATAGAAGACGTTTCACTTACCAGGTCTTCCCAATTACCGCAACCACCGCGCTCATGCCCCAGTGAGCACACCAGGCCCTCGCGAGGACCTCATTGTCAGGCACACCAAAAGCCTCGATCACCAAGACCTTCTCGTCGTCTTCTTCTCTGTCATAGCCGTTCCCATTGATGTGGCCATTCGCCGCGGGGACACCCTTCGACGAACCCTCTCCGGCCGGCGACTCCGACTCGCTGCGCGAACCATGGTCAACACCGTTGCCGTCCAACCTCGCCCTGCTCTTTGGCCCGTAGAGCCCTGCCCAGTCGCGGATCTCAATGATTTCGTCCACCTTGACTATCTGGTGCGCGTAGTCGAAGAATAAGGGATGCGGCCCGTCGGTGCATGGCCAGGCGTGGATGAAGCTCACGTCGTACGTCAGCCTCAGCGGCCAGGACACCCCGTCGATGGCGAATTGGATCGCGGCGTCGAACCACTTCGGCCCTGGCTCCCCTGCTCTGTCCGGGCAGGGCTTGAGCGTAAACATCTCTATGCGTACGGTGTCGATGATGTCGTCGACTTCGGGGTGCACCAGTTCGTACTCCTTCACGGGGAATACCTCGGTAGGAGGGCCCAGCGGGTCGGATCGTTCGGACATCGACGTCACATCTTCGGCCCTGAGGCGCTGCCGAGGTCGCCTAGATCGTATTCGCGCAATTTGCGAGCGCTTGAGGTGCGGCGTTGGCCTAGCGGGACCGACCCAGCCGGCAACTTCGAGGCACGTCGGTGCAAGGACTTTGCCGACGATCGACGATGAGGTCCAATATGTGTAGCTGTTACGGTACTGGAAACCGCAGTTGGGGTTGAGGTGGATGAGTAGAGCTAGGTCGTCTGTGGCTTCGTCGGGATCGATATCGATTAAAGCATTCATCATGATAAAGGGGAAGGTGGGCTGTTAAGTGTCAGCGTCGAAATGCATATGGGGTGCTGCGAAAGGGGATCTCTTCTTACCCCTGGGAGCACCAGGCCACTGAAGAAGGCCATAGCATGGGAGCTGACGGCATCGAGGCTTGCGGCCTGATCTCCTTGCCTCAACGCTGCGAGGGTCTCGGCAAGGTTGGGCCACTTCATCATCTGAGCGAAACGCTTGATCATCTTCACTTGCCGCCGCTTAAGTTTGAAGCGCAATTTAACTAGAACCGAGTTAGTGTTTGGCAAAATGCAGACCCGGACGGACTCTTTCATACCTTGATCCGCCGTGTTTCCGTATGCCTCTATCCTCACATTATCCCGCCATCTCCTCGAAAGGGCGAGGTTCCATCGGATGGTAGGCGGGAGCTGCTCCAGGAGCTTCTCCTTCGCCCACTCTGAATGTTGCCTAGAATGTATCCTCAGATCCAGCTCCATGCTCAGGAGAAGCTGGTGGAAGAATTTGACGTATTGGTCATGATTCGCGTGGCCTGTGTCGAAAATGAATCTGGTAATGATGTGGTTTTTGGGGTTTGAGAAGTCGATCCAGTGGTCTGGCCGGGAGAGAACGAGAATGAGATCGGTGATTTGTTTGTCAAGTGTCTTGTGCGGGTTAAGCATCCGGTCCGGGTCCTTCAGAAGCTTCCTGTAGAGGTTTTTGTACATGTACTCCAGGTCGTCGTCCTCCAGGCCACCCTCAAGATCCCTCAACCTTCCGAATATGCGAACCAGGTCCACGTCCCGGGGCTGCACACCGGAATCCCGTATGTTGAGCGATGGTGGCCATGCGCTCGCGGTGGACGCCCATTGATTCAGCGTGACGGTCCCTGGCCGTTGGCCAAAGTGGAAAGAGAAACTGGGCTGCTCTATGCTCTCCCAGGGGTAGGTGGCGGGTCCTGGCCCTTGCAGCCTCATGGTCATTAGTTGGGTCATGGAGTCGTGCTGGTTCACGCCGTCGGTGCCGTCGCCTCTGTTGCCGGCTGTGGTGGCGTAGGTTGAGAAGAACTGATCTGCGAGATGTGGTATTGGCCTCTTGACGCCTCTGTGGGCTGGAACGCCTCGACATATCAGCTCCATGGCGTGGCCAAGATTGAGCTCCTCGTCGCTGGCGCATCCGGACGGTGGCCATTCTGTCAGAGTATAGGGCGGGCTGTAGGGCCCATTCCCATTGGGTAGTTGCCGTCCTTTGCCCTTTGGCGGAGGAGGGTCTGAGATGGGGCGCTTGAGCCTATTCCGTGACTGAGCATGTGGTTGAGAGCCGTTGACGGGCTCGAAGTGCTTTGAGGGGTTGTACTTCTGGCGCAGGTTGTCGCCCTCACTTGCCCTGCGCGGCCGCAGTTTCACCCTCTCGCCCTCGACGACCCCATTGTCCTCATTGTCCTATTCACATTTGGCATCAGCAGCCGAGTCGCACAGCGGATGGGCATTTGGCATGAGATGAGCGTTGTCGCATTAAGTCGTGGCGGAGTGGGGTGGAGTGAGTGAGGTAGCAGACAAGCTTACCGAGAAGGCGCCGCCGCCGTCGCCGCGGCCGTTGCGGACTGCTGTTGACTTTGTGCGGAAAAGGGACTTCCAGAAGCCTTTCTTCCTGTCCTTATCTCGGCTCATGTCGACAGCTTGGATGTCGAGCCCCCGGATTCATGCGCCGTTGAAAAGTCATGAATATGCCTTGGTGTGTGTGAGTGATTGTATGAGAGCGACTAAACTCGGCTACTGAGCCGGGGTGGTTTCAATTCAGCACAGGGCCTTCTGGAGGGCAGGCACGCAGTGGCAGGCACATGCACATGCACAAGCACAGGCACAAGAGTAACGGCGAGACCCCGTCAATACCTAGGGAGCAGTTAAGGTCACCAAAGGTATGAGGTGTCAGCTCAGCGAGGGCGCTCGGATTGCCGGGTGCACGTCATAAAGTCGAAAATGTTCAGATGAGCTGGCGACCGCAGCGAGAGAGGCCGGGAGGCAGGGCAAGTCGGGCGAACCCTGGGGCCTGTGTCTCAAGTGTGATAGGGCAATTTTTGACAGTCATGCGTTTGGAGTCTTGGACCGGGAGGTTGGGACGAAGGGTAGGGGTTGCGAACGGGGAAGATCGATGCTGGGAGCGAGAACGCAGCGAGGGTGCAATTGCCTTTCGGATCGCAGATCAGATCATGCTGCGCAGGACTGGCAGGACTGGCTGAGTGCGTACGTACTCTTGTCCTCGCCCACTCAAATAAACTACTGGTGATTAGTGTGATGCAGTCAACGGTTGGATGAGCCTGGCTAGTCGCGACGGAATGGAATGGATTGCCTGCGCAGAAACCCCACCCACTAATCAGGCCGAGGGAGATGATTGCCTCCCGCCGAAAGGACTGCCAGCATGACTGCTTTTCCTGAAACCAGTGTCTGTCCTTGCGAGCCATTCGCTGAGGCAGTGAGGAGAACAGCTGCCAGCTGTGGTGGTGTAAGACGTTCGAGCTGCATGCAGGTGAGCCCCAGTTGGCACGTAGCAGCAGCTGCAGGAGGGCGGGCAGTGGAAGCTGCCTATACCTGGGTAGAAGTAGACCACTTTGTTACTGTGCTAGGCATGTACGGCATGTACCCGGTACAGCAAGAGCTATAGAGGCAAGTAATATGAGCAAACGGCCTGCCTATCCTTACAAGCCTCAAACCGTGACAACATTTGGCTCAGAGGCCGGTCACCGGTGCTCCGAACTGCCGTGCGTGGTACACCTGTTCGGCCGGCGGCCAAGTACCTGCACTAGCAAAAGAAAGGCGTGCAAGTGCGCTGTCGTGTGCCTGACAATCATCTCTCGTTTGCCAGCGCCGCTCAATGCTCTAGCAAATAACCCACGCGTCAACGGAGCCCTCGGCGAGCACAGCCCTGTGGTAGCGTTGGCCTGGTCGACTAGAACAAGAACCGCCATCCAGGCCGCCGTTCGACCGTTCGTTCCTTCACGCGTGGCCATCGCCTTCGCCTACCATGCAGGCAAGGCCATGGCAATGCTTTCACTTGTCCAAGTACCACACACACCATGCCACTCACTACACTACACAACATCAACCAGTTGCACCCCCACGCGAACTTGGATGCATTTCCGGATATCAGGTCACTAGATCTCTAGCCACTGCTCGCTGTCGAAGTTTGAATTGCTGACTGTGACTGCGGATTGGCCTCCAAAACCAGTAGAGTTTTGTAGCGCTGAATCCTAGCCCTGCCAGCGCAGACCCGGACTTCAGCCCCAGATGTGTTTAGGCCATGTGCCGCCCTTGACAGCGGGAAGGGCACGGTCATGAGATGGCTTCGGGGTGGCTTGAGGCGCGGGGGATCTGTTGTTCATCGGGGTCTATGCGCACCGAAGCAGAGTTGAGTCGAAATAGGGCGGCTATGGCTCGAGTCCGGCTCCAGCCACCTCATTGCAGCGCCGTCCCGGCCAACCTCTGCGTTTTCACCCTTCGCAAGCATCTCCTGGCAAGCAACCTCCAGACCGTGCCAGAAGCCGGTTTCACACCTCCGACTCAACACAACTGCCCACAGCCATCTGCCCACTCCATTGCGGGCCGCCCGTGACGAGGGAAAACTGCGGCACCGGCGGGACAATGTCGGATGGGCGAGTCGTTCACCGGCAGGAAGGGGAGCCACAGATACAGCCCAAGGTCCCGCTGCAATATATGTATTGCGGCCTGATGAACATCATGTGTGTCGGTAGGTTTTTGGACAGTCAGTCTGGCAGGCAACAGAGGCACACAAGTTGTGTGCATGTGAGTAAGAGGTCGTTGTCTCGGCTCAGACTTTGGGAGGCGCACTTCAAGAAGGCTCAAGGATGGCTTTGCACAGTTGCCGCGGACTGAGGCAGCTTCAGAGTTTACCCGGCCTGATCTTTGGCGAAGACACCCCATCCATGAACTCGGATCCATGGGTATACCGTCTTCGAGAACGCGGTGTAGGGAGACCACAGCAGTATGGCTAAACTGTCGCTTGAGCAGCGTGACTATCACCGATCGAGGCTACGATCGATCGAGACTGCGTCTGAATGACCTGCTTTGCCTGCGAACTAACCAATACCAATACACCTTACCTTAATACACAGCATATACCGGTCAACATCAGGAGTCCAAGGGTCGCTTTTTGAAAGCTGACCTCTCATGGAATTACTACTCCTGGAATTACTCCTGTATCCGGCGGGACAATCCTTGAGAATGCGGACAATGTCTTTTGAGCCTTCGACAGATCCTTCCTCAACCACCCAAAATTAGTGGAGTTATGCAGCCCATAGAAGGGAACTCGACTGCCGTTGGTTGACATCGTCACGAAAACCCTCTATATATCTACATGTCAGGTAGGTAGGTACACATGTAGTCGAATTATGCTAGGTGGTCTGGATTCTGGTAGCGTATTATGTGCTGCTCAGTAGCAATAGAGAGGTTGCATCGGCTTCGGGTACCGGCCGGTAGCTGCACTGATCAACGACTGACGGCCGGATTGAGCTGCCTGCCGCTACATGGCCCAAGCTCAAAAATTCCCACGCCTACGGAGCCGACCTAGACTACATCGCAGTTTGGACCCCGTCAACCGTCAGCCAATTCGACGACAGCCAGAGTGCTTGATCCCGAAGATACCTGCCTCTCCCGTACCGGACATTGACGAGCAGACAGCGCTGTTCTGGTCTGGTCACCTCGGGGGAGCAGCGTCGCAGAAGCAAAACCCCACGACCCTTCGGCTGGCGTGCGGCCGCGACCCAACTTCACGATGCAGAAGCTCCTGCGGCGGACGGCCCAGGCCGAGCGGCAGGTCATACGGCGGAGCAAGAAGCAGAGCAAAATGATCAATATGGCACGCCAGCGACAAGAGTTCAGGCAGCGCATGGGCGGTACACAGGAGACCCACGCCTCGCTAAAGGAAGCGACGCGCAGGCGGCGAGAGGACTGGGAGATGGGCGCATTGGCTCCCCAGCGCGACACGCCCCTACGGGACGCCAACAACTCCTACTGGGGCTCCATCAGCCTCTATCGGAACCTTGCAGATAACCTCCCGGAGAAGCAGAGGGACTTGGCCTGCCGGTGGGCAGGCGGCCGCAAGACCCTCTGCATCAAGGCAGGTGACCGGGTAGCCATCATGGAAGGCCCAGACAAGGGGAAGATCAGCACCGTGAAATGGGTCCAAGAGGAGGGCGCGTTCGTCGCGCTCGAGGCGGAGAGTTTGATGGTGAGCTTGTCCCTCGACGACAACCCAAGTGCGGTCGGCAAGTTCACATTGCCAGGCGAACCGATAGGCTGACTATTCTGAACCGCGCAGCAAAACTTCACCGTCCCGGACTACATGACAAAACTGCAAACTGGTAAAGAACCAGTGCATGTCCAACTCGCCGAGTATCGCGCCCCGATAAACGCCATTCGCCTCGTCCACCCCCTCAAGGACCCCGTGACAGGCCAGATCCGCGACGTGGTCATCAACGAGCTCGTGGCCCGGAACTACTACAAGGACAAGGCCACGGGGCGCGAGACCTGGACGCGCGTCGTGCCCGGGCTGAACATCGAGATCCCGTGGCCCAAGGCCTTCGAGGACGCGGAGAAGCAGAACCTGGAGGGCACCTTCGACGACCACGCGTGCGACACGCTGCGCATCGACGCCGAGGAGAAGACCTTCGTGCCCACGCTGCTGCACCCGCCCATGCCGACCGAGGTCATCGACGAGCTGCGCAACCGCTACTCCAAGTTCCGCACGCGCCACACGGACGAGTACGTCGCCAAGAAGGAGGCCGAGGAGGCCGAGAAGGTCGCGCGCAGGAAGTCGATCCAGACGATGCGCACGCCGCTCCAGGAGCTCAACGCCAAGATCAGGGCGGAGAGGAAGGCCCGCGGCCAGCCCGAGCTGACCGAGGAGATGCTGGCCAAGATCGGCGAGGTCATGGCGAGGAACAGGAATCGTACGCTGGCTGGGGCTGGCATCGCACAGATCGAGACCCCAGCGGTCACCGTAGATATCACGGGTGCGCCTCGGGGAACTGGGCAATCCCCATCACCATGATCATGTATGAGAAACCTAAAAATGAATGTACAATACTTGCCATGTCACATATGAAAGCCCAGATGTTCCGAGCAGGAATTTGTTGATTCTACCCAGCTATGCATGCTATGCTATGTATTGCCCCCTCCTAGTGCACATGTCCCAATCAAGATCCAGAATTCATTGGCCCAGAAGCGTCAGCTTCGAAAACGCCGTGATGACAGGAGCAAGCTGCCGGCCGTTCACGGCGTCCAACGAGGCGTGGAGCACCGCATCCGGCCCAGTCGGCCTATACTCCTCCGCGCCCATCGCGCCCAGCTCACCGTCCTGCCCCTGCTGCTGCCCCTGTTGCTGCTGGTCCTCGGGCTCCCCAAACACCTCGACCACAGCAGCCTTGCAAGCGGTGACGACCTCATCCATGAGCGCCTCGACGGCCCTGGCGCGCTCCGCCATGCCCCGCCGCATGAGCCCGAACACGAGCCTCTCGGCCTCCCCCTTACTCCCCTCGACGCGCTCGACCAGCCGGCGCACGCTGTTGACGAGGTACTCGGCCTCGTAGACGGTCCCCTTGCGGCCCCGGGCGCGCTTCTTCTCCTCGCGCCGGCGGTTCTTGCTCGTCGCCCGCGACACGTTGGACCCCAGCGTGCCGACGCTCCCTTGCTTGCCCGTGTACCGCGTGAACAGCGACGCGCTGGTGCTGACGCGCGACGAAGCCGCGATGGAGACGTCGTCGGGGAGGTCCGCCAGCGCCCCCGGCCTCTCGCCCTCGTAGAAGGCCAGCGGGTCCTCGATCGCCTTGCGCCGCAGCTCCGCCAGGCGGGGCACCTGCGCCCGGAGCTGCGCCTTGCAGTCCGCCAGGAACTCGGTCGTGCCCGACAGCGCGTCCGCGAGCCCGGTGTCCACGGCGGCGGCGAGGAGGTCTGGCCGCCCCTGGCGCGCCGCCAGCCGCATCGCGTCTGCGAAGTGGTAGCCCTTGCACAGGCACTTGATCGCCTGCTCCAGGGAGTCGAGGTATTCGAGGTGTATCGTCGCCGCGGAGGAGTAGTCCTTTGCCTCCCAAAGTGCTTCTGCCAGGGTCGTGGCGAGCTCGGAGAACGACTCTCCTGACATGGGCGGGTCCTGCTGCTGGGCAGTGAAGAGACACTCTCGCCAGCAGGTCGCACCCGCTGCGCGATAGCAGGAAGTGGCGCGGACGAAGTTGTTGAGGGATTCGTAGGCGAGGCCGGCTTCGCGGTTCTTTGACTGGGATTCAAGGTAGTTGGCATACAGGTCTGTGAGAATCCTGTGCCGCTCGGCTTCGTAGCGATACAGCCGGAGTGCTGTCTGGTATAGCTTGTATTTCGTGGTGTAGGTCTGGACTTCGTCAAAGACGTTGAGGGCGTGCAGATGTTGCAAGGCTTTCTCCCGCCGGCCCAAGTGATCGTCGATAGCGAACTTGCGTCTGAGCTCAGGTAGTTGGTGTAGGTCTTGAATAAATGGTAGGTATTCCCGCGGATCTCGTTGTGACTGCTGGGCAACCAGTAGAGCAAGGTCTAGATTGTAAAGCCCCAGCGCGTGGTCATACAGCCTGTTGACGTCTTGCAAGAAGCATATGTGCTCAACTGCCTTCTCGGCCATTGTCTCATCCTCCTGCATCAACTTTGCAACAACAACCAGACCGTCTTCGAGAGCTGGCGGGTTCTTGCAAACATTTGCTGTGATAATGTTCTGTAGGTGTGTGTCCCTCCGGCCCTGGAGTGTTTCCAAAACAGAGTCGCATATTCTGTTCACCTTGGAGGAAGTTCCGTTGCTAACAGTGGCACAATTCTCCAGAGTCGGTGCGTTTGGATCTTCCATTGCCGCCTCCTTGGAAGTTTTCGTGTTCTTGTACATCGTCTTCGTCACATCGTCTTCGCCGAGTGAGGCCAAGAACAAATCGATATGTGCTACGTCGCCAAGCTGGTCAAGGAAAAGGCCAACGTTCGATATAAACTGGTCCGGCTTATGGTCATAGAGTATGTTCATGTCCACTCGTTGTGTTCTGCAATGAGCAAAGGCCTTGCCATATTCCTTGGCGTCAATAAGTGATCGAATACCGGCCAGGACCATGGCCCGAGGGAAGATGGTTTCCAAGTTCCCGCGAGGCATCTGAAGCACGACACTCATTGTTGTTGGCATAGCTGTGACGAGCCTTGCGCCCCTTTCGATGCTTCGGCATCTCTCATCGTTCTCCGGGTCATCAGCAGGCACGTTGAGATCTGTCAAAGTCAGCATAGAGCCTGTGACGCTAAGGGGTAATCCGGCACAAACCTTCTGGTCTGCCCAGATGGACAAACTTTAGTAAGTGGTTGCTTGTCGTGAGTATCAGATGGTCGCATGTGACTAAAAACGAGGTACAGTTCTTGACAAGTAGTTGAGAGTTTGCGTAGAGATGTCCGCTCCTTGACAAACCAAAAGCGACAAATTCGCCGCCGATCTCAAAGGTCTCTACCCAAGGGAGTTGAAGGGGAAAGCGTGCAACCATAGGCCCCAATGTATCGTCCTTCTCCGATAGGCGGAACACCTTCCCAGACCTGGCTTGAACACAAGCCTCGGCGGTGGACCTACTGTCTGATGCGTTCGTGAATGAGGGCGACTGTGTGAATATAACCTCCTCTTCAAGCGGAGTCAGGTCATCAATTATGAAATCGCCGGCGTCACTCTTGAAGCTCAGCCGGCAAATGTTGAGCCCATCGTTGAAGTAAAGCACACGAGGCTGGTAGCTTGATGCAAAGCAGACCTGGAGGGCAGTCCTCATCAAGCCGTCCATCTCAGAATCAAATTTGGTGAGAAGTTTAGGGATCAGTGATCGACCGTTTTTCGTCTGCCACTCGTACAGGTCGACTCCATTGTGGTGCAACACAGCCATGGTCTCGTTGTTGGGGGCAAAAGCAACGTCGATTACAGTATGGCTGGCCGAGATTTCGAACATGGCCATGGGCGGAGGTACATTTGCGGCTCGGAACGGGGTTATTTTCACCGTCTTGCCGTCGATGACAGCAACCGCTCCAAAGTCATCGGGTGGCATCAGCGAGCCTCGCGACACGGAAAGCTTGAACTCAGTGTGAAGTATGTTGTCTTGATCTTCGTCAGTTGTGCTTGTATAAACTCGGGTGTGTGTACCAACCTGTGTCGGCAATTGCGAGGCGCATAGCCTTCTCCGGGTGCCATGAAGCATGCAGAAAGGGTGATTTCAGGAGGATCTCTTGTTTCAAGTACCAATGGTAATTACCAGTGGTCCATAGCTGCACGGTGCTGGCAAGCGAGACTGCGAGCACCGTCGAGTCTGCGTTCCATTCAAGGTTGATGTTCAAGGAGGGATCATCAACAGGCTCGGTCGAGCGTATTGTGAATTCGCCATGCCTCAATCCGTTCCTCTCAAAGAAGACGACATCAATATGATCAGCGAAGCGCTGGATACCAGCTAGCAGATTCCCCGATGGTCTCCAGCTCAAAGCAGCCTCCAGGCCGTCGACTGGCTCGCTCACACTGTCGAGAACACCCTCTCGGCTGTAGACGCGTATGACTCTTCTTGACGCAGCCTCGACGGTATTGATAGCAACATAGGCGCCATCTCCTCTCCAGCTGACCACGGTGCGCGCGTCGTCGTTGGGGCTGAGAGTCCCCTGGTCGACCTTGTCGGGTATCGTAGGATCACGAAGAGCCTTTGCCTTGGCGCCCCTGCCCTGGAACTGGGTCTCCTTCTTGCCCCAGCCGACACTGACGTGCTTGGATGCTTCCAGGTCGGCAGATGTCATTGCTGCCTCAGCGATGCCATCGAAACTGCGGCTCATGAAGACCACATTCCCGTCCTTGGTGGCGATGAGGAGCAGCTCCTCGTCCGGCGACCACCGTGCAGCTGTGATGCCGGCATCTATAGAGCCCATGATCTCGATGTGGACATCCCCGGGGCTCAAGCCCTCCTGCACAACGATGAGGTCTCCTCCCTCTAGCACAAGACATGCCGTCGTCGTGTCGCTAAAGTAGTGGAGGCTCACAACACGGTCGACAGGCAAGTCTGGATTTGGGCTTGGCGCATCCCATGAGGCTATTCGTTCGCACAGCCTAGATTGGAGTCAGTAAGTATGTGGCTTAAGCGGCGGTGGAACATGGTGAGTGACTGGGCAGGCTCACAGCGGGAGTGCAGGGTCCTGACGGGTGACATCGTCGACCACTCTCAGCAGCTCAATCTTCTGGTCGGGGCCACTTGGGCCGCAGGTAACGAGCACTTCATCCTTGCTGGGGTCCCAGCATGTTGCCGTGATATCTGACGGGGCCTTGCCGACTTTGTGGCAGATGTTGCGAAGATTTCTCATCGTACTGAAGGTCAGCGAAAGACCAGGCCCTTGGCAGCACCGACTGGCGTTCCGTCCGCAAAGAACTCTGGAAGCCTTGAGGAATGTGACACCTGCTCTCTTGCTGGTCAACACCAGAAAAGTGAAAAAGAAGAGTCGTTGCCAGTGCCGTTTGCTAGAGTGGTAGTGAGAGTGAGAGTGAGTCTGGATGTGATAGTACCGTGTGGCCACACGCACTGTGCTGCAAGATGGTCACCTTCCATCAATTTTTTTTTTCCGATTCTGACGGACGCCAGTCCGAACATGCACGCGTACATAGACAGACAGACACATGCATCTCACAGTGCAATTCACAGTTTGTCTACGATATGCTTCTACTTGTTCTGCCCGCCTTGATCAAACCTAGGTCAGATGTGAACCGGGGTATAGTAGTATAAGACAGCCCAGCATATATTGGGACCTAGATCATACTGGCAGTCGAATTTTTTTGTTTGATAGCAAATGTCAGGGATTTTCAAACCGCGGGCAATTTTCCTCGGCCCACGGCTGAGCGAGGTGAGGAGGAAGCAAGCACTCTGTGGCCCAGGCCGGTCCCGTTCGGCTACTCATTAGCTGCAAATGGCCCACCCCACCTCTGCCCACCTTCTGGCCCGTCTGGCCCTCGAGTTGCCCCAACCGGAAACAAGAACATCTCATAATCCGGGGAGATGCGACAAGCTGCTGCTGCTCACAACGGCTAACCACGACAGGCACATCACAAGAGTCAATCCACAGGGCCCCATCAGACCACACATCAGCCGTTTCCTGCTCAACACCCGCCGCCACACGACCTCCTGTGCCACTGTCACAAGCAAGCATCAGAGTCAATTGGCTGCTGCAAGGCCTTGCACTTTGCTCTTGTTTCTACGTGCATTCAAGCACACAAACAAGGCCCCCCGGGAATAGCACCTGGCCTGACGTGCCTGACCTGTCGCCAAGGGCGCAAATCACGTCAAAATGGATGCAGCATCTGCTTATAACCAGCATTCGAGCCAGGGCCGCCGAAAGAACCGCTCCTCGACGAACCTCAACCACCTCTCCCTTGCCCCATTGACCACAAAGCTTCCAATCAATGACACCGAGATCATGTTCACCGAACTGAATATCCACCACTATTCTACATCGTACATCCAGGGCAAATCAGCCCCCACAACTCCCTCCCTCCTGAGCCGCTCCCCCAGGCGAGGTACATCCAGGACCCGGCACCACTCCCGCCAGGGCTCCGCGACGCCCTTACCAAAAAGCAAGTCCGCCGTCCACATCGGCCCACAGGGGGGCAAGACGCCCAGATCAGGCACGACATCGCCTGGTGGGCATCGGCGCGGGCAAAGAAAAGAAGAATCTGTGTCTATCCGTGGCCGGACCGACAGCGACTGGCTCCTCCGCGCCGGGGTGCTGATCAGCAGCGAGACGCGGGAGTCCAAGGGCCAGTCATGGCTGGTTTCCCGCGCGAGCTCGACCAGCCTGACGGGCATGCAGGGAGATCGAGAGGACGACGAGGATGACCATGACCCCGACATGTTCGAGAGGGAGCGGATAGCCCGCGAGAATGCCATCGCGAGCAAGCACGCCAGCCGGAGGGGGAGCCTTGGCGTGTATGAGGGCGACGACTCGCCGCTGGTCAGCCGTACAGGAAGCTTCCACGCCAGCCGGACGGGCAGTCGTAGCCAGCTGATCACGCCCGGCGAGAGGGCCAGCATCGAGGGCTACTTCGCCTCCCACGGCACGCCCGGAGACTACGCACCGGGCCCGGACTTCGTCAATCTCGACGAGAAGCTCGAGGCGATCGGCTTTGAGGGCGAGACCGATCAGGATGACGAGGCCGACGTGAGGAGGCTGGTCAAGAACGGCCAGTCCCGGCCGGGCACTTGGTTTGGGAACATCTTTGGGTGGACCCTCGCCTCCGTAGAAGAGAATGACGAGGACGACGACCCTGACGGAGAGGGCTCAGATGGCGAGGCAGACATGTCTGCGCCCGAGACACCTTACGAAAGGCAATTCGAAGGGGCTACCATCTTGTCCGAACAACGGATGCCGGCTCCTAAGGCTGAGGAAGGCGGCTGGCAAGACGCAGCCTGGCTGCTGAGCGTTGCGTCCAAAGTGGCTTGGTCCTAAACGAGCAAGTACAAGCACGCACGCACGCACACGTTGATTTTCCGAAATCAAATGAAAATGACGGGCAGCGATGGACGACTCGATCGATCAAGTCCACGATTGCGGCACGGGGCGTGGCTTACCCACACACCCGTGGGGCCCAACCCCGCCGTGACGGCGTTTGGGGACCTACTCAGGCACTTGGCGTGACGAGCCCCTGCCACGGCCACGGCTCCAGAGGAATCAGAGCGGCCCCAGGTCCGTCGCTGGAGCCCTGCGGCTTAAGGAGCAGTCCTTCACTGTCTCCGGCAATCAATCGTATCTCCGCGCCCAGGGTTTATCCGACGGTACCCTTCTAGAGGCATACGGAGCACCGTGGTCTGATGGCGTCGATAACGGTGACCTATTCGGCAGGCAGACGGGCCGGTCTCACGGAAAGCCTGCATATATGGACTCGGCCAGAACGTGGATCAAGGGAAGGCTACTGGCTGGGGAATTGTCAAAAACCTGTTTTTTTCTTCAAGAAGTGTAACTCTGGCAACTCTGTGTGCATGACTTTTTCTGGGCGAGTTGGTTCTACTTTTGGCCCGGTCTTATTCCCTCGCAACACACCACCCGGTCAGAAGCGGTGGGGGAGGTTTGTTGACGGCTATTTGCGAGCCATGTAATAATGCATAGAAGCGGACAACGACTCCCGCGCGAAAAAATTGTCTTGGCTGACCTCGCACCAAATGAGATTGAAATGCTTTCCTGTGGTCGACCCCTGTATTTCAAATTTTGGCTTTCTCCAGGCCACAGGAAGTAGGAGCAATAGCGGAATGGCTCGCCCACACATTGTGGATCTGTTAACCCCGCAAGACAAATCCTATGGGTGGGAGCATGGAAAAGTCACTATTAGCCGCGCGGAGAGCGACCGCGTGATCCACAACTCTTGTAAGCATCCGATTCGTGTTGCCTTACTCGAGTCGATAGCAGGAGACGTTCGCGAGAGTTATGACAGGATTGGGCGTGTTTTGTCAGCCACAAGCCATGCCGACAGAATAGGAAGCCGTAGCGCGGTGAGGCTGTCAGGGGCCGCTTGTTCCGGCGTTTGCTGCACAATCAGCCATTGTGAAGTTCTCCAGCACCGAAACCCCTTTGGCATCGTGGGATTGGAAATGAACGTGTGTACCTCCAAATCTGTGTTCGGACCCTCCTTTGCGGAAGACCTACATTGACTCAATTACGGTGAGCAAACAATGTGCCCAGCTCTCCAAATGTGCAGCGCCTTGAGAGGAGCGCGGACTCGTCGGAGACACTGCGGACTGGGTAAACGACTTTTTCCTACTCGAGTAGGGGTCTCGCCGGTGGGTGGCTGCTTTATTAACCCCTGCAAAATGCCGGAAGGTATCGAGGATCCCCAGTTCAGGGATACCCAAGCCAGTCTAGTGTATCTGCATGCAGCCTTGGAACCCTAAAGGTATGACGCGTGAGCTGTATGACGTCTGAACAGTGGGAAGCCCCGGCCGATGCTTTAAAGAAGCTCGAGGCGCCGTCCGAGCTGGTGTCGCTGCCAAGGAATTCTATCACGGATGGATGTAATGGGTAATAAGGGAAGGACCGAAAATGTGTGGCGCGGCCTCGAAATCTAGCCTACTACGCATGGTGGAGAAGCGACGAAGGCCGTGTTCTGACCGTCCGAATGGTGGGTAGCTGGGTATCCCTCGGCAGCTGCGCTAGGACAAAAGCCGTCGGTTGGAGGTGAGTTCCCTAAGGTAGCGTCCACATTGCCGGGGCCCGGAGAATTGGTGTGGCTGCAGTACAATGGCGTATACCGTCTGAAAACTCAGAGTCTAATTGATCACATCCAACATGCCGAATAGGTTGATCGAGGTCGGTGTGGCCGGCGGGCGAGACACAGCTCACCGCAGCCCAAGATCAAGAATGATCCGACCGGCGTCGACGCGTTTGTCCGCCCTTCACCGACTGGATTCGTTGGCGTTTCGCGTACGGCCCAATGTACCGGTACGAAGCGCACTGGGGTAACCAGGTGATCTCGGTCGATTGCCGTGTACCAGGGACGTTGTAATACCAGGGCCCATTAAGCTGCAAACAGTGGAGTCGCCGGCTGTCCGATTAGGCAATGTCCTCCAGGCCAGCCAGGCCAGTGTGTAGGGCCTGGAGGGCTATCGGTGCCGCGAGCGGCCTTGTTCTGCTGTGGGTTGGATCGGGGCGCCTCGGATGGCCGAACAAGAGGGAGGTCGGGGCGGATGAAGTCCAGATGGTCAGGATGCAGATCTTGACCGCATCGGTAGAAGCCGCTGGCCATTAATGCGCCTTGGGTCTGGCAGGAGTTGGTTGCATGGCTTTCGCAGCGGTTGTCGAGCTCAGGCGGGACTCGCACGCCTGGAGCCGCACACACTAGAGAGGGCCGGGGCTGGTCGGCAGGGCCTGGTTGCTTGCGCTGTCACCAAGACTCCATTCGCACATGGCGAGGGCGGGCCTCGTTGATCTACTGACAGATCACACCATCTCGAACGAGGCAGAGACTGTGCAGAATATCAACGAGGGTCTGCTGTTGTGATGGGGGGTTGACGGATGGGCGACCCTGGGTGGGATTTTCTCACTTTTGGGTGTTGTACCGATACCTGAGTTGGGGGCGCCGAGTATCGCTGTCTCTTTGTGTCTCTCCCTGCCTCGACTCCAGTCGACTCGACACCGCCTCGGCCTGCAATGGCTTGGTCGACCCGGGGCAGCGATTGATACGGCGGCGGAGGGAGAGAATCGGTATCGGCCGGGGCAATGCGAGATGCGAAGTTGAGTTTATTTATAACATGACGGCCGTTGATGCGCGAAGGCCACACGGATTGGGATTAAAAAGAGGGAACTGCCGGCTTCTTAACCAAGGGCTGACCTCAAAGTTTGGGTGTGGGATGGGGACGATACTTTTTGATGCCCCTGCCTAGACCAAGCGGGAAGGTGGGCCCAGGCAATGACGTCGTGCTGTCTTTGACCCCGATACCCTGTGCCACGCTTTGTGGGGCAGCGTCACATCATCGGCCTGCACTGGTGCGGTACTCGCAGGACTGCAGCCAGGCCTGGGCAGAAGGATGTACTACCAGGGCTCGAGCTACACTACTGGTGTAGTAGGTATGGTACCCCCCGAGGATCTAAGAATGATGCCGCAATGCGCACTACTGTAAGCCCGCTTCCTGCTGCGACGGAGCATGAGAGCAAAAAAATTGCATTGCACACGCAAACTTCCCCCCTGGTGCACTTCAGCCTGTCTGTCCAACGGCCGGGGCCCACTGGGTTGTCTAGTGCACGTACACTCGTAGTCTGTTCTTGCTCGCGCCGCATGCCGGAGGCTGTCTCTCTCTGTCTCTCTCTGGCCCTGCCTTGCAACCTCTTCCCCCTTCCTGGACCTCAAGTCCTCAACACAGCAATTACCCCTCCGAAGAAACCTGCCCCCCCTCCAGCCCGCACCGCACCACACGGCCTGCCACCACGGCCCTGCCTGCACGGTACGGTACCTACATCCATTGACAAGGTCAGGTCGACAGACTCTCGACCGAGTGGGACATCTGGGCTGCCAGGGTACCCACATCTTATTTCCCTTCCGTTTCTCGGTTGATGCTGACCTTGTGACCGAGGGACAGGCTCCCCGATCCCTCCACCAGTGACAGGAAGACATCTAAAGCTACACCAGCTCTCCTCCCGGTCTTGAGTCACCCGCTGCTGGACGTATTTGGCACACAACCCGCCTGCCAGTCAGTCCGCTTCTCTGGCCTCCCTGGATTTGGTTTCATCGTACCTCAGGTAGGCTGGCCGCACTCGAGAATCCTGGCCCACACCCCCCCCTCGACGCCCTCGTCAACCTCGTCGCACACACCCGCCTACAGCGCTAATTCCACCGGGCCTTTCCAGTCGTGACGATCCTGCTGCCCACCCCGCCAGCACGGTCCTGAATATCCTCATTTCGCCGGCTCTGGGTGAGACCTTGGGACTTGTCAGAGCCGCGTGTCAACGCTCGACTCATATTTCTCCTCTGTGTCAGGTGAGTCTGCTGCTACGTCACGCACATATTCGTTCCGGTATCAACGGCCCATCACTCCCATGGGTGCTCTCCCCTTCTTACCCAATGATCCTCGCAGTCATCTTACCTGAGGTCTGCTGTAGATGGCATCACGCAACCACATTGCCGCCATGTCTGCTACGCCTTTGCTCCTACGAGAGTAAGCGGGGTGACTAGATGAGACCCATCCTGGCCACTCGTCGAGGCACTCGTGGTAGAGACAGGGCTGGGCTTGGGCTGGTGCGCTTTGCTTCTCTGCCTGGATTTGCTCTGGATGCCCGCCCCATCCCACCTCTATGGCATCCCCTCTTGCATCACACCGGCCCGCTTCTGCTCATGGCCCGCAATGTCGGACCCACATGTTCTTTTTCTGTGCGCTGCGGCTGACCACGTATATTTTGGTAGCAACCGACCAGGTTTCAACCTCCCACACTGTCACCTGCTGCTCTTCCCTATCAGCTAGGGAACCCCTCCCTTCGCATAGAAGAACGCAGTAATTAGGTACGCTGCGCGCACTGGGGAGTCTGTCAAAATGCCCGAGGTATGTAGACAGAGCCTGGGTTCCCAACCCGCGCCGAGTCATCCACCCGCTTGCTTCATGTCACGTTGTTGTTGCTCAACCTGACAGCTGACGACTGATGTCTTGCGCAGAACGAGGAGGCCTTGCCAGATTTCGGCGACCATGTCGACATGGGCACTTTCTCCCAGATCCTGGAGATGGATGAGGACGAGAGCGAGCGCGAGTTCTCCAAGCCTCTGGTCCTCAACTTCTTCGAGCAGGTTGAGGAGACCTTCGAGAAGATGGACACTGCTCTGTGAGTGGTTTGGCCCCGCCCATTTTCTTATCACAAGCTCTTCAACGTTACCAAGGCCAGTCTATCAAGGCTGTCCACATGGAAAATGGTCTTGGGAAACCTGAACTGACACCCGCCCTTATTGCCAGTGCCGACAAGGACCTGAACGAGCTGTCCAGCCTCGGCCACTTCTTGAAGGGGTCCTCGGCTACTCTTGGCTTCAATAAGGTTCGAGACAGTTGCCAGGTCATCCAACAGTACGGCCACAAGCAAACTCTCGACGGTACCGATGAGCCCGATGAGGAGGTGTGCCTCAAGAAGATCACCGAAGCTCTCAAGACGGTAAAGGTCGATTTTGCCGAGCTCGAGAAGGAGCTGAAGATCTTCTTCAATAGCGACTCCGAGACCAATGAAGATTGATGCCTTGACCTAGCCAATATTTGATCGAATTTCCACCTGGCGCCTTCGCCTCCAATGGCGAAAAGCCTCCTGCCTCGCCATGGCATGTCCACAGGGTGCGCAGTCTTTGGATGACCATGAGCCCGGAGGCCGACCTCGTCGGCTTGGGTCGCCTCAAAGACCGATCCCATCCCCTCTGGACTGCATTTTTCAGGATACCATGTTTTTATTTCACATTTCACTTCGAGAAGAAGTCACGGCGGGTCCAAAGTCCTAAGACTACTTGCATCGAACGAGGCTTGAATCTTTTCAAAGATTAATATGGTGGTGAGGGGCTGGTGGAGGAGCATCCATCCAGCTTTGGACGGCTTGTTCTGGGACAGCCACCACGCTTTTCTTGTCCTGTGGCTCCCATAGGAAGATCATTAGAAGCATCAATCCTACCAAACTGGACTGGGGACATTGCCACTGCGCCGTTCTATGTGTACTCTCGTCCCTGCCTTATTTATTGTTCTTACTGCTCTCTATGCCTGCGCACTGAAGTCTCCTTCGCAACACTGATTTCATATATCGAGCATCAAGTTTCTGGCAATCCCAAAAATTAGAGCTGGTGGTACCTAGAGTAGACATGTAGAGGGTGGCGAGGCAGGAGTTTCTTATGATATAGAAAGGCTCCGAGAAGAAATATCTCAGGTTGTGGTCCAATGGCCGCAGCCCTCGAGCTGTATGCTTGGAGCAATAGATGCATAAAGCTAGTATGATTCACATTTTGCTGGTGAGAACTCCAGCGCCAACAACCCTATGGCGAGAAATGCCGAGTCTGAGCTCCAGAGGAATGAGGTCCTCCAGATATTGACCATCCAACCGGGTTTGCTGCCGTCACTCTGGTACTCCTTCGTGCGCAAGGCTACTTTTGCCAAGTGAAACCTAGCCAAAGGCTTCGGTCCCTCGCACATTATCTTATTTTAACTACGTGGAAGGGCGCCTTGAAGCCCATGAGTATCCATCACCCAATAGGGTGCAGACGTCACGGGTCGTAGCCGAATCCGATTGCCGCCCTCCTGGTGATTAGATGGGTGGCATCATCCAACCGCCCGAGGAATGTTATTCCAAGTGGCGTGGTTGGCTTTCCCACTGTTCCAAAGGTGGTTTTCCAGCGGCTCTTATCCCACGGTCTAAGTAAAAGGATACTTCGCTGTGCGACAGTTGTGATATTCCTTCAAAACTCAACCTCAGCTTCGACCTCGTAAGCGGCGTCGACCACGGTGCCGTATTCCTCGACAGGTTTGGCACCCATCCTGCAGATGGCAATCCTGTCCAGCGGCGCATTCTCCAGCCAGACCTGGTCCTCGTAGCGATCCATGATAGCCTGGCCGTCAGCGACAAAGGTCCGAGCGCTCCTATTCTTGCCGTGGCCGTGACTATTCCGGTTCCCCTTGACGTAGATCGTGTTGACGATCGTCGCATGCAGCAGCAACGGCCGGTCGTCAGGGGCCAGGAGACCAGCGTCCTTGAACAGCGCCTTGATCTTCTCCGAGAACGCTTGGATCACCCCGGTCTGGTCGGACGGGGGCGCAAAGAGCACCGTGGCCTTGTCGGCCTTCTGGAAGGTATGCAGGCCCTTCAGGGTGATCAACAGTTCCGGCTGGTCCTTGGCTGCTGCTGCCTCCCCGCCGCCCGAAGACCCGGGCATCACTGGCGCCTTGATGGTGGACATGATCTCCCGCGGCTTGAGCGACTTCAGCAGCTCGACGGCCTTGTCCAGGCCCTTGTCCTTTGGGAAGGACATCATCCCCAGTGTCAGATGCAGTGTCCCTACGGGCCGGACCGCATCGAAAGGGAGATCGAACCCTCCCAGGGCTTTCGGCCGAGTGACATCATCTCTGAATGCTGAAATACTTTGAGATAGTTGTGGTCGGGACGCCGCGGTCACCAGAGGGATGCACAGGAAGTGTGTTAGCGGAGGCGCTTTTGTCTTTTGTGAGGAGGCCATTCTGATGCCTTTGAGGAGCCGGCTCATTGGCCGTGGGGTGAGTGTTGGGAAAGCCCGGCTGTATTATAGAATTGGCTATCTCGAGAAAGGAATGAGAGGAGTGAATGCTTGGTAGCGCATAGTGCTCGGTTGGATGGTCGTTGGTGACCTCGCGATGCTCGTTAAGCTTGGGTTAGTCTAAGGCACAGCAAGGGGCCCTACGTAGGTACCTACACAGGTACCTAGGTAGGTACTGTAATCCCTGAACCCAGGTGAACTGAGCCCTGTTCGGATGGTTCCTAGCGGCCTTCGGGCTGCGCTTAGTAAGTTACTGGTACCAATCTGACGTCCACCAACGAAACCGGAGCTTGGGGGGGCTATGCCATCTTCAGAATATGTGATTATGAGGCGAGGCCAGGCACCGACTTAAGCGCCCTCACCTTCAAGAAGCCCCCCTAAGCTCCAGTCTTCATCCGTAGTTTCCTACACGATGCAGCTGGTTTTTAGATGCAGCAGCATCCGCTACGGCCACCCCTCCTCGAAATCATCCCTGCCCTGAACCCGGGTCGCGACGACTCGCGGCATCACCAATCAGGCTGACACAGGAGCCTCACGCACGTTTGAACGAGCGCTCCACAGCTCGAGACATCATCCCGCCGATGAGCCCCCCGGACAAGCGAGGGGGAGCCGGTTCCTCCAAGGGGCCGACCCACGTCTTCCGCGGCGGCAGCCCACGCAAAGATCCGCCCGCAGCCTCGTCCTCGTCGACCTCATCCGCGGTGCGCCCCAACAATGTCATTGCAGCTCCGCCCCGAGCCCAGCTGAGCTCCTCGCCGAGCCCCGAAGGCCCCTCCCGCACGCCAAGCGGCGGCGGCCCTCCGCTCAACAGCAGCAGCAGCATCAACGGCACCGCCACGCCCATGTCCCGGCGCAGTAGCAACGCGCCGAGCACGCGCTCCCTCGCCGTCTCGGCGCTGTCCTCGACAGAGGCCGGGATGAAGGAGAAGGACGCGCGGATAGCCGCCCTGGAGCGCGAGATGGAGCTCATGGAGACCGAGTTCCAGCGGGAGCTGGACAAGCTCTCCCGCAACGAGAGCGAGACCGCCTCGTTCTGGCAGGCCAAGCACAGCGCCCTGAACCAGCAGTTCCTGCGGACTGACACCGATCTGCGCGTGCTCCGGGACGAGATGCGTGCCCGCGAGGCAGAGACCGAAGACCTTACTAGGGGCTGGAGGGACGCGCTGCGGTCGGAGCTCAAGGGTCGGGAGGACGAGATAAGGGGCCTCCAGGCGCAGATTAGGGGTCTCAAGGAGTGGGTCAGCACCAGCACGAGGGCCGACGGCACGACGAGTGACGAGGTCTTTGGCTCCGGGATGGCGAACCTCGGCAACAGCTTGCAGAACTGGGTCATCACGTATTTCCGGAAGGTCAAGATCGACCTGTCCAAGGCAAGCGAGACGGCACTACAGGAGCTCGCCGACCTCGTGCCCATGTACGAGGAGCTGGCTCAGACCGCCAAGATCCATCTCTTGCAGTCGATCGTGTCCAGGGTCCTGGTGAACAGAGTATTCAGAGCTTACTTCGTGGGCTTGTCACCTGACCAGGAACAGCAGCTAAAGGAGACTGAGAGAATGGTGGCATCACTTGGTACGTGTCCCTGCACTGTTCCGGGATATTGGCCGAGACATTCGGGGCTTACATGCGTACAGGATCTATCGAGTCTGTCAACCAATGGCGCTCTGTGACCCTGGCGATCCTGAAAAAAGAGGCGGTACACAAGATGCAGGTACAGACGATGCAAACAGCTGACGATGTTGTTGCTCACGTCAACAGGATTGTAGACTCCCTTGCATCGGACAGCGCCGCCAACACTGACAGCAGCACTCCATCAGCAAGTGCCTCCACAGATGCAAGGGACCAGGCACTACGGCACCTCGTAAGCAGCGCCATCGAGTTGTCGCGCCTTCTCGTCGTGCAGAAGGCCGTCTTCGACGTATGGATGCCCGAGATAGTGCCACATCAGCAGATCATTTTTGATCATGCCACGATGGAGGACATCGGAGGCGAGGACGAAGATTCACTCGTCCAAAGAGAAATCTTCTGCGTCACCTTTCCCGGCCTCATCAAACAAGGCGACGAGAATGGCGGGCAGCTACAGTTTAGAAACATTATATCGAAAGCCAGGGTGCTTTGTAGCCCGGAATAGACGAAAAGTCACCATGATCTTCAAGATCATGCCATGCGATCAGGCCCGGCCGGCAGGAGTAGCGAGCGCCGGAACTCCTTCCGGTACTACACATTTGGGTGCACTGCGTCAGGGGTTAAACTGATCTTGCCTCGGTCGCTTAATACTTAGGTGAACCGTGAGACAAAAAAGGGAATCATAACCCTTTTGCTACTCACAACACGGCGAGTACCACATAGCACGACCCGGCGCCTAGGGTTTTTCCGGGCTCTGTGCGATGAGATGCTCCCAGAAATCGGGCTCCGGCACCAAGATCTTGGTCACTGGCGACGACCGCGCCAATGATTACTCAAGTCTCTCACCGAGCCCACCTCTTCCCACGCAGTGTCCGCGCTCCGTCAACTGACGCTGTCGCTCCGTCTATAGACTGCTGCGAGGATCCGTCCGGGTGGTCGGGATGGCTTCCCGGCCGACGCGGGGCCTGACGTGTAATGGGATCGTCAAATAGGGGAAGAAATTCAATCATGTGGCTCAAGTTAGTCGCCACCGGTGTGACTATTCTGAGTCACTTCCAAGAGGAGGTCGACCAAAGGGTATCTGGGGCATTGTCAACGGGGACTCGTGCGAACTCTCACTCCCACCTGAGTGATTGGCTGCCGACGTGGAGGTGCATGATGCAGCAGCGTGAAGCAGCAGCGTATGGTGGTGTGGGTGGGGGGGAAATAGCAGACGGAGACCGCGTCCATCTGCTTGCTTACTCACGCAGAGCCTCAATCGTTGGGGGTCTCTGCACGATCCCACCTGCAGATCGACCTCTCTCCCTTCGTGCTCGTCTCATTATGCGGCGGCCTTAGGGAGGAAGGCTAGCAGGCGTGTGCATGCTGCATGCAGTATACCTACTACACCCAAACTGGCAGCTCATCCTTGGAAGGTCAGTCCAACGTGATTGTGCGTTTCCATCTCGGATTGAGTGAGGGAGTTATGATCTGATTCAAATCCTCTTCCATGAACTCGAGATATAGGGACTTCTTGCAGGCTTCAGAAAGCTGCTCGTCCACCTTGTTGAAGCCGCCCGGTGTGCCGGACAGCGGATCTCTCCGGATGTTTGGCCCAAGCCGGAGCCGGCACGTCAATGCAACCTGGGATGTCTCCGTCTGCATGATAGCCAGACCGCTAGAGCTCGACACAATATTGACGAGTTCCCTGTGCGATTGGTGAAATGTGGGAGCGACCAGGCCGACGACCAAACAGATCAGGGACAGTGTTGCGGTGAGACGACAACAAAAGCCACCAGCGCGCATATCGAGCTGGGTCGAATGCGGCAATGACGGTTTACAGCCGGAGGCCACTCCCACCTGAGGATGTGGCTGCTGCCGACATCGTACGGAGGCGGCTCTTGGCTTGACGCACGAACTCCAGCATGATCGAGGGGCCCACGGCAATTGTGGCCAGGCTGCGCGAGAATGGGATAATTAGTCCCGACAGCTGTCCTAGTATCAACAATATTACGCGAGCATATAACGTCGACAAAGGTTACTCACACGATAGAAAACGTCCCTTTGCAAGGTGAAGCCCTGCGGGCCAATCGCCAGAGGAGCGGGTCCTGAATGTGGTAGTGAGCAGCAGGTGCGCCAAGGTGCAGCACTGGTGGACCTCGAGAGTGCATATGCAGCAAGACGCCATTGATGGTGTGCATTTCCCATCCACAGGGCTGGTCCGGTTGGATGAATGCGAGCTGCCAATCGCCATCCAACCCAATGCTCCTGAACAGGTTCGAGATGGTCGCCAGCGAGTGGACGGGCCGTTGATTATCTTCCGTCATCGATGTGCTTGCGAATTCAAAGAGGGGCCTGGGGAAGGGGATCAGATGTCAAGGGCCGAACGTCCACGTCGCAAGACCTAGCAGGACCGAAGCGAGAAAAGTCGCAAGACCGTACCGCGATACAGATTCTTCCATCATTTTCCGCTGCACTGTCCAACGGCGCTCAAGCGCACGAGTTGCTCGCGTCCCTGTTGCACGGTGTTCGGTGGTGCGTGTGTGGGTAGCTTGTCGAGCAGCCCAAGCAGGGGTGGCCGCCGCGGGCATCTGTCGTGGAGAGGGAGGGCTGCAGCATCATCGCCTTACCCTCTTAGGTACCCCATCGGAGAGGAAAACGTACCCGGGATGGTTGATATACACCTGCACACTGTCAGTCTTCTCCCCCACGAACCTCAGTGGTGTATATATGCGATCTTACCCCCGTTGATGTTGTGTGTTGGGTTGCCTCTCTTCCCCCCACCAGCAACAGCCTTTTCCTCTGCTATCCCCTGCACCTCATGCACCAACTACCACTGCATATTCCAAGCCCTGCCATCATCTCCATAGTAGAAGCCTACCATGCAGAGCAGCACCCACAGATCCTCCAAGGGCAAGGGTAGAGCCGCGGAGGAGGATTGTGCGCAGTCTCTCGCATCTCTCAGCTTGAGTGACTACGGTGACCATTATGCACCCCGTAGCAGCTCATCCGGATCGTCGTACCCAGATGTATACGGCTCGTCTTATGAACAACCATATTATGGCGATGACCAATACGGCTGGCAGGCGCAGAGTTCGCAGTCGTCTTCGGCGGCGTATGGCGGCACCTCGGGCTATGGCAACTCCTATCCAACCACGTCTGCCACCAGTTCGACAGAAGGATACGATTATCAAAACCAATCCTTTGCCCCTTCGAATTACGGCAGCTACGCGGGATACGACACCGCGTCCACAACCGGCAGCTCCGTATCCTCGCAGGCGTGGAGTGATTCGCAATCCCGCGGTACTGGGGCATCCTCTGTGCCCTCGGCGCATAGTCACCGGACCGACGTGAACAACACTATTAACCGCCAGAACCCTCCGAATGAGCGGTATCAGCTACCCTGCGAGTTCCATAACCTCACGGGCTGCGACAGAGTGTTTACTGGCGACGACGAGCAAGGCTGGATGGATCATGTCGAGGGGCACCTCCAGAGCCAGTTCCCGACAAGACTGAAATGCTGTAAGCAGCTCCGTTCTGCAGATGAGAAGAGGTCGGGCCAGAAGCGGTGGCTGATACCATAAGCTTTCAGGGTTTTGCAGTGACCAGCGTTTTGACGCAAGGGAGACGTCTGGCGGAGATGCCCGCTCCAACTTCATCACACGGATGAGCCACATTCGCGACCACTTCGTGTACGATGGCTTCCGGCGAGAGCAAATGCAAATGGACGGGCACCTCGTCCAGCACCTCCTCGACCGCAACATCATCGACAGACGCACATACGATAGCATCCTAAATCCCACGAGAGTGCCACGTTTGCCAGGTGGCCAAGGCAGCCAAAGCAGCCAAGGCCACCACAGCAGCCACAGGAGCCACCATGGCCACCATGGCCATCACGGCCACCACAGCCGTCGCCGCCTCGAACAAGTCCAAGAGGAAGTCGTCGCTGAGTCCAGTGGTAGTAGGCACCACAGCCGGTCTGACAAGAGAGACCATCACCGCGACCATAGATCGGGTTCAAGCAAGCACGGGAAGAGATGATCTGTACTTGCGAAAGAGGCCGCGTCACCGTGGGGGGCTCATTTGCCTGTAAGTGTCGTCCTCGGTTGAGGCAGGTGGCCGCCAGGCGTCCGGGACACAAAACCACGCGGGTCGCGGACGGTGTCATGGATCGTACTCGGTGGATGAAAGGCGCGCCGTAGGACCACCCATTCTTGTTGGGTCTTGCGAGGCCACGAAGCTTTCCGTAGCCTGTGGCCACACTTCTTTCCCTTTCACATCATTTCCCAGGCCGTCGTGGCGGGTGGTCGGCTGTTTCTGCGACTGCGGACGGGCCGCGGGGACCCGTCGGCCAGATCTTGTGGTGGGCATGTTTGCCAGCTTCTTATCCTGTGTTGTCTTCTTGGTAATTTTCCTTCGGAGGGCACAACTGTCGTGGCAGGTTGGGTTTGCGATCCTGTATCAGGTGGCACTGCTTCCGTCCTGTCCGACTGGCCAGGGGGGCATTTCTTCTAGGCCCGGATGGAGCCAATTTGTCCGCCCGACAGGGCCAACAATTAGTGGACGATGAATGAATGATGAGTGACATGACTTCGATTCTGTGGGAGAGGCTTGGATTTGACGAATAGGAGAGGAGTCATTTGCCTTACTGGGCATCAATCGTGTAAGAGGTACACCGGAATAGGGGGCGCTCAGAGGCCTGCCTCTCTGACGGATATTTTTCTCTCTTGCTCTCATTTCTGGAAATTAATTTGATGGGAAAGTACTCCTAGCCAATCAAATGAATCAGATCGTGATCTCTCCAGAATACGTGAGACGGCCCCCCATGGACCCGCCGATTGTCCTCGGCGGGGGGTAAGGGAGAAAGAGGGCTCATCTTATACTAAAATCCGCTGTCTAGTGGCAAACCCCGCCAGACCGCCTCGAAAACCAACAAGAAAAATTACGAAGCCGTGTCCTCCTGCGCCAGTTGCGTGCATATTCGATTCGTATCGGGACAAGAGAAAGGGCGGGAGGAAAGAGATGATGGATGGTGGCTGTGTGTCCCCTGAGGTAGCTTCTCCCATACAAGTCGGGCGTCGGTGGGCGTGATGAGCTGCATGAGAGGGCAAGGAAAAAGGCACCTCACCAAGCCAGTCTTGTCATGCTCATGCATATTGCACACCCTGCATGTGGGCAAGGCAAGGTCCGCCCTTTTTTTTTCCTTCTAGACTTGCGAACCATCGGCGGACGCCTTACGCGCGTCTGCGCAGGGAAAGAAAGGCAGCTGCAGTCGGATTTTGCTCGGCTGGCCTTTCTGTGAATCTCAGCGGCAGTAGCACCCCGGTGTGTACCTGCTGCTCGCCCCTTCCCGCAACGAGAGAGTTCGACCGCCGTGAGGGTAGGCGCCACCAATCACCTCGAGCTCTCGGGGCACGACAGCCTCACATGTGCAGATCGTGACAGATCTTGGTCTCCTCGGTGCTACGTTGAGCTTTGTAATGTGCCTTTCGGCAAGAGTTCTGAGCATCTTTGAAAAGCTTGGACGCTTTCTCTCCGTATACTATACTATACCGCTGTATCTAAACTCATGCACCACGCACGTCATATTGGCGGTTGCAAGGCACTCCGTTTTCAGGACATGTCTTCGCTACCCATCACCGATCCTCCGAGTTATGCCCATTACTGGAAATCTGCGTCCACGCGACCGTACCTTACCCCGTCGACCTTGAGTTCGAACCCTAAGCCTGCACTATCAACAATCATCTCGAGGGTGAAGTCTAAGTTATCAAACTCGACTCCCCTCGTCGTAGTCAGGCGGGTGAATAAGCTTCGGGGCACAGCATTCAAGTCCGTGGTGAGCTTGCAGACATGAACCAAATCCCGCGTGTATGCCGCTGGAGGCTCGTCGGCCTCGCAGGCGATCAAATCATCTGTGACCACCAGAGACTGCCCTGGTCTAAAATTTCTCGTGTAGTGGAATGCGATTGGTGTGAGTGGCGATATAGCCTCACCCTGTCTCATTGTCAGCGTTTGTAAACACACCCAAAATAGTCATTGTCGTGAGTAGGGTAGGAGCTTACCTTTGCAATGTGCCACTGCATGCGATCGCTCACCATCCATCTCTCCCACAGTGGGCTCCAGTACCTCTCGCTGACCGAGTGCTTATCCTCGTCAAACACGGTCGCATAACTTGTGCCATAGTGCATTCTCGCCTTTCTCGAGATGACCATGTTCCCCTCGAGCCCTCTGAGCACCGCGCCACGGACAACCGCCGTCCAGGCATACACCGGCTGCATGACCTCAATAGAAGAGTTGTCGCCGGCGCTGCTCATTGCACTCGCATGCGTCGGCCTCTCACTGTACGGTGGGGGCGCCGCGCTGGTAAAATGGGATTTGAGGCGTCGGTACAGGTAGTCGCTCTGGCCGAAGCCGCCAACCAGTATGATACCGGACACGATGCCTCCTTTTGCGCGGAGCCCATCGACCTGGCCCTGTACGAGATCGCACACCTCCTTGACGACAGGCTCGAAGATGTCCTTTGCTTGGGCAGCAGTCATGACCAGAAATCCCGAGTCGAGGCCAATCTCTTCGTCGTCCGCAAGGCCGGGGAAGGGGATATTGATCTCCTGGTGCTCTTCTTCGTTGAAGTTTCGCTTGACAAACTCCTCAAAGTACCGCAAGCCCATCTGCCAGGTCTTGCCCTTCTTGGCCTTCATCTCGTCGAAACGGGTCTTGCCAAGCCGTGTCTTGACATGCTCCTCGAATCGATAGTTGAGAAAGGCGCTACCGCAGAGCCCACCTGTCCCGACGGCTGACTCCTCCACTTTAAGTGGCTTGAGGGAAATTATTTTGTAGGCAATCAGGCTGGAATCTAATCAGCATGTGTTGCAAACGCAGTCAGAGATGGCTAGTTAACACTCACTCTACCGTGCCCCCGCCACCGTCGCATACTATAAAGTTATCTCCAACATTGAGGTGGTTTGGCTGTATTGCCTTGAGCGTATAGACCGCTGCAGCCTCGGGCTCGCTGATCATTTGAATGGACGATTTAGCGCCCATGCCTGCTCTCTCGGCTGCCTGGAGGGTTGTGTTCTTCGCGTAATCGGACCACACCGCCGGACACGTGAGCACAAAGTCGACCTTTGTAGATGCCATAAACGACTCGCCATATCGTCGCGTGAGCGTATCCATGGTGTGGTTATATATCTGGGTTAGGTAATCGCTCACGGCATCAACAACTGTCTTGTTGTATTTCTTTAGCTGACCCGCCGTCTCGAGAGGGCTCACATAGAATGGCAGCTTCTGTGACCGGTCTAAGAACAGTTTGATACACCGCAGACGCGACTCCTCTGGCTTAAACTGGAAGCCCCATTTCACGGTTGGCTTGGTACCTGGAGGCGCATCTTGGGCGAGATCATAAGATATCTCTGTGGGCACCTTGTCCGAGGTTATGCCATTACCCCCGGGCCAGGTCTTGATGATCTCGACATCATCCGGGTTGGAAGTATAGACGGCAGCGACACTGATAGTAAATGTCAGCTGGAGTGACTCTTCGCATGCTAGAATGCCTCCCGATGTCCAGGCTGCAGCACAGCTCCAGAAGACAAAAGAAGGAGGGAAAAAGACAAAAATCAACAAACAAACAAACAAACAAACATGACGAAGCAAAGAAAGCCGGGCAAGCACCCAACTCACCCCGAGAAAGTTGTCCCAAAGTCGACACCCACAATTAACCTGTCGGCTATCGGCGCAAAGTCTCTGATTGGCTCCCTGACAGGCCCATTTATGGCCTCAGTGGATGAGGGCAGAGCATAGCTGGTGAAGTAGTTCCTGCTCTGCTGGTTGCGCTCACTTGTGGGCGAAGAACGGATGGGTAAGTTGAGGTTGCTCATGGTGGCCGGCGAGGGCGAAAGGGGGGAGAGAGGGGGCCGGTGCTGGTGCTCGAGTCGAGCGACGAACTCAGTTCTATCCCACGGGCAGTGTCTTCATGCTCAAGCCAGGGTATAAGACGACGACACGAAGCGACAAGCTGCGAGGGACGGCGTGTCAATGTATGGGCTGGTGTTGGGAGAGGGCCCTGCGAAGATGGAGACGCGGGATGAAGGTGAGTCCTCAGGTCAACTCGGTCCGGTTGGTGAAAAGCGGGCCAACAGGTTCGCTCTCAGATCACTGCCGCGAATCTAAACGATGCGCGCTTGCCACAGGAGTAGATTTGAGCTGACTGTTCTGTTCGCGGTCTCTCTCCGTACTCGTCTGTTCCTGCCTTGGAGCACTGTAGAGGAACGGAAGCACTGTCTGTCTGATGGATGGCGGACGGTAAGTGCTGACTGCCTTGTGGCTGACACTCGACTTTGGCGACCCGGATCCAATTGATAGACGAGAGTGGGGCAAGAGTCGGCTGCTCCCGAGTAACCTAGGTACCTTTTGTCCTACCTGGTAGGACAGAGAGACAGACAGACAGACAGACAGACTACCTCGTAATGCGCCCTGAGCACGGCTTGTGAGGGGAGAGCGGGGCAGATTGGAAAGAATACAAGAATGCGGAAGGGGCAGCCCAGTCGCTGTAAATTGACACGATCTGTTTCCAAACCATTGGGCTGTCAGTTTTTTAGTCCGATTTCATCGGAGGAAGGCACGAGAGGTGCGTGCTTACGCCACGCGTATATATCCCAGATCCTTCCAGGAATCAATTCTGCTGCCTGATGTCGGCCGCGTTCCTTGCTCATGCCACTACCACTCGAAACCCTTCCCACTCCCCGACTAAACTCAATTCGACCTCCTGCGCTACTGTACCTGCTTACCGCTTGCTTGGTCCAAGGTCGAATCTTCATGACGTCCTCGTCCTCGGACTCTTCCCCTCGCAAATCCCATGGATTCCACAACTCCACACCTAGGAGAAATGCATGTATACACGTAGAGACAGAGACAGAGAGAGGAGAGGGGTGTGTGGGGGCAACACACTCACGCCCACCCACATGCGCGTACATACTAATATTCAGGCATCTCAAATGGCAACATATAGTATGGCAAAGATAGTTGGTTTGCATTACAATGTCCAGTGCTGGACCCGAATATGTAAAGTAGACCTGGTTTCTTGACCCCGGCCTCTCGCACCATTCCTCTTGTCGAAAGTGGACGACTCGAGGGCTCTGGTCGAAGAACCTGTCCTGACTCCAACTCCCTTGTATACAACAAAAAGTGTCCCTTTTTTGTTCTTTTTCCACTCTCCCGAGGTTAAACCCGTTTCCAAAACCCTCGCCCACCAAAAGTCCCTGTCCCAAGCCACCGCCCCAGATGATCCCAATCCAGCGACACCAATGTAAGTTGTGTGTCTGGCTGTCCGCATCCCCGGACAAGTAACTGTGGCAAATGCCACCCTGTTTCTCTAACAAAATAAAGAAGAATCTCCGGTCGTTTGGTCGAACCGTCCAATCTATAAGGGGTATTCTGTACGGCAAACTTCAACTCGCGAGAAAGACGCAGCCCGCCCTGCCGCGGGCAGGGCGCTCAAAGTCAACGAATCCAAATGCAAACTGATGCCATGTCTGCCGCCCAACATATGCCGCGGCCGTGAAACCGGCCCAAGAGAGTGACGCGGTAGTGCTCCTCAACACCAAAAAATAAAACTCCGTTTGAAAATGACCGGATTCGAAAGAAAAAATTGAGTCCTTTGCGTGTCCAAGCTCAAAAAGAAAATGTTCATCGGCGCGACTCTGCCGCCCTAGAATCGATGGCTGGCCGCCCAAATGCTTGCCGAAGCTGATGCTGCCCACTCGCTTTCCTCGTACGGAGGCGTCGGCCACTTGTATTCCGAGACCTTCCTGTTCAGATCCAGTGGCTTGGGCGCAACCACCTCCTGTCCGTCCCCGAAGAGACATGCGTTCCCGTTGGCCGAGGGGGAGGGGGTCGGGTACGGGTTGGCAAATCCGTTGTTGGTTGGTGGCTGCCGCTGGTTATCGGCCCTACCGTCGCGCTCGATCCGTTTCATGGCCTTATGCGTCGAGGAGAGGACCTCATCCAGGAGTTCATCGGCCTCGTCGGGAGCGTCGTAGTGGTGCACTCCGTGAGTGGCTTGTGCCCTTCGCGTTCGGCTGGAGATCGGGCCGCCGTTCCTCGCGGCACCAGCAAGGTTGTCCACGGACCGGGGCTTGTGCTGCGGCAGGGAGTGGTGGCGCTTCAGGTTGCTCTGGGAGTTGGCCTGGTGGGCGGGAGGGGCCGGGGCATGCAGGTTATCGGCATTTTGTTGGACGTCTCTCAAGGCTCTGTCGAGGGGTTCGTAAGTGTCCTTTGGCACAGGTGCCGGTGGTTGATCGATTACCATGGATGATCTCTGGCTTCCCCAAGGACCGCATCCAGCCTGGGCCTCCATGTCCGATTCAATGGGCGAAACCGGGGTTTGATGCCGTCCGGAAAACCTCCGTGCCCTCTTCCTCAGGTGGGAAAAGAAGCTCTCCTTATGGGCACTCGGTGGTGACGCCAATCCACTGCCGCCGTTCAGCGCGCGCTCGGCCTGTTGTCGATGGAGCTCGGAGTAGTGGTTAGAATTCGATTGAACGGAAAGCTGTCTGCCAATCTTCTTGGATGATTTGTCCTCCTGGGGCCCTTGTCTGTGAGCACCGTTGGCGTAAGCGTCATTGTACGATGGCGTTCGGCTGCTGGCTTGAGCCGTCACGGCATCTGAGAGAGGTGAGATAGGGCGGATAGTGGGAAGAATTGGCATGGGCGCCACATTGGAAATACCATTGCTCCATGTTGTCCTCTTGGGTGCGGCCGGCCGGGTCTTCGCAGGTACTAGGGGTGCATTATCGGCCACGACGTGGACAGGGGGAGGTCGGGAAGCGGTCGGTTCCTTCACAACCTGTTGCGGGACTGCCTCGTTCGAGTCAGTGCGGCCAATGAGTGACTTCCTGAACCACGATGGCTTGGACGAGGTTGGCGGTGTCGCGGCATCCTTGGATCGGCCGATCTCCGAGGGCTTCCGGCCCAGCATTCTTGATGAGGACTTGGGTCGCAGAGGATCAACGGCATCGGCAAAGTACTCATGCTGTAGAGTCTGCGTGGATGTCGGCCTGTTCTTAGGATCCCACATCAGGCACCACGTCACGAAGTGGCTTAGCGATGCGGGCCATTGTGGTGTTTGTAGAATCGTGTCCATGGAGTGGGGGGCCATCTTGGGGAAGGAGAATCCCAGCTTTCCGGCCAGTCTGGTGCCCTCGCGCCAGTCACCACCACCTACACGCTGACCGGCCTTGTTGTACCAGTTTCCTGGGCTTCCCATGATCTCACAGACCCTCCAGACTTGGTCTACCTCGTTTCCACCAGGGAAAAGGGGCTTAAGCGTGGCAATTTCCACAGCCATTGCGCCAATGGCCCAGATGTCCACAGGAGCAGAGTATTCACCGGCCCGCAACAGAACCTCGGGAGCTCGGTACCACCGTGTCGAAACATATGTTGTGTACGGCAGCTTGGAGTGTGTCTCCCTTGCCAGTCCGAAGTCGGCGATCTTCACAGTGTACGTGGGGGGAGTGGAGGGCGGCGTAACCAAAGCCGAGTACCGCCTGAAGGAGTTAGAAGTGTCTGTATGAGCTGAAGTCGACACCAAGATGTTCTCTGGCTTGATATCTCTGTGGAAGAAGTTGTGGGCGTGGATGTGCTCCAGTCCTTGCATGATTTGAAACAAAATGCTCTTGACGCTCGCGTTGTCGAGACACTTGTGATCTCTGGCCTTCATCAGCTGGTACAGGTTTCCCTCCATGTACTCCATGCAGATGTGGAGCTTCTTGCTGAAGGGATCCAGGAAAATGTCCAGCGCTGGCACCAGATGTTGGTGGTGTGGCAGTGTCCTGAGGAAGACGACCTCTCTGAGCTCAAGGCATGGTGTGAACGACTCGAAGGACTTTTTCATCGTTTTGATTGCGACCTGAACTATATGTCAGCTCCTCCCACTTCAGCGCCTTTTGCCGTCTGTTACTCACCACTGTCCCCCTCCTGGCGACGTTGGCACCAGCGGTCCGGACCCTCGCCAAGACGACGCTGCCAAAGCTTCCATCGCCGATCTCTTTGAGGACTTCAAACCTGTCCTCCAGGGCATAACCGTTAGAGCCAGTCAAGGCTGACCCTCGATGGGTCAGGTCGTGAGCGACAGTCATGACTATTTGTGGTGGTGAAAACCAGTTTCAGGTGAGTAAATGCAGTCTCCAACCCCTGCAGTCGGATAGAGGGCTGTGGGACGAGTCTTCGGTGAAGCTCTTTTTGCAAGAGCTCAATGCTGTAATTGTAGCATTCAGATTCAACAGAAGTGAGCGTCGACGGTTCAATCGATGGCGTTCGGCGGGTGTTGTAGGCGTCGAATCCGGTAGAAGTCGTGGTCGAAAGGGGGTGTTGTCCGGTTATCGATACTTGGGAATGGATAGCTGGGATGTATACGTGAAGGAGGGTAGGCCGGAAACCAGGTTGACTTGAGTTGGGATTGGATATAGGAAAGATCAAAAAAGAGTGGACGGGCCTCCTGGAGAATTGGGCCTGGAATTATTAAAAGGAAAAGTGAAGAGATTGATGGGCGTGCAGGGAGGGACCAGAAAGATTGGGATGCGGGTCCTTTCCCTTAGGCGGCTCCGGGAGTTCTGACGCAGGTACCTCGACTTTCGCGTGAGGCTTCCGGGATTAGCGTGAAGATGCAATTATTAGAATAAACGTGGATCCAACGGTAATCAAATGAGCCTGGCTGCCCACTCGGAGTCGGTGCCCTCAAGGGCGTCGAACCGCTTGAAACTAGGTTGAAGGGGATGATTTAAAAGGAAAAGAAGGACCGGCTGCGGTGTTGCCAAAGATCAGGGCCGTCCCTGGGGTCTAGGCCGAAGTTGTTGCTCTCCGTTCGCTACGTTTGAGAGGCGTCCTGCGGCGGGATTGGAATGACGGGCTGAGGGAGAGCCAAGAAACACTACCAGTCAGAGCCGACGACCGCGACAGCTGGACGAGAGAAAGCGTATGTGTTGTGGGCCGCCAGAATGCAGCTTGTCTGCGCTGAGATGACGAAAGGTTGACCTGATTTCAATGGCTGGTCTGCTGGTGTCGCTGCTGGAACTGGCGTGAACTGCTGGCTGCACGACGATGGGGCCCGTGAGTCCTGGCTTTGGGGAGCTTGGTGGATGAGAGGGCAGATCGATCCAATAGCGGGTGGGTTCGACAATTCCAGAACACCAGGAGGGGAGAGCAGGAGAGCAGAACTGGGGACTCGTGCGCGGACTGGGCGTGGGTCTCGAGAAGCTGGCGAGCAGGTGGCTTCGTGCGAGTGGCAGACCCGGTCCTTAGCATGAACGAAAGAAGCTGGGGGTGGTCGAGGAGGATCGATAGGGGCAGACAATCTCGCTAACGATTCGGGTCTCAGCGTTTCTTTGAAGGGCCCAATTTGCGCCCACGACCAGGGTTTCCTCGAGCCTGTCCCCGTATTTCTTCCGTCGTGTTGCTGTGGCCCGTCCCACGCACGGCACGGTGAAGAAGCGTACGAAATGATGTGCAGAAAGGAGACGACTGAATTTGACAGCAAGATTGCTCCACCTGGTTGAGCGCGACCCCAGCGAGATTAGCGGACGGGTGCTCTCAGGTGAGGCGGCAGGCGACTATGGCATTTTCGAATGACAATGCGAGAGTGGGCTGTGGTTTGCGACTGTGTGGGGATCTGGAGGGAAAGGCGAGATGATGAGACGACTGCTGAGAGTGAAAAGAAAGGAAGGACGGGAACAAAAAGTGCTGACGAGGGTAACGATCAGGCCGGGTCAATCAAATCAGAATCAGGTTCAAATCAAGTCAAGTCAGAGTGCGTGAAGAGGTTGCATGCTGTAAAACGAGCAGTCGAGATGAGTCGTCCGTCTCGCGGCATTCGAGGAGGGAAGGGACAAGGGAACGGGCGGGAGGGAGAGTGAGAGAGGTACACGGCTAGCTCTGGTTGCCCTGGCTCTGCCCTGACCTGGCCCTGACCAGCGCTGCAGACTCGTTGCAACTGGTTGCCTGAGCCGACGCAACCTTGGAATCTTGGAACCTTGGAATGCCCTGTTAGGCAAGGTACGGCGACTTGTCAGATGCTGATGTGCCAGCCAGTGGTGTGGTGTGTGTACTCCAGTACTGGCGCACTGGTGCCGGGTGGTGCCAATGTGTGGGTGGTGGTGCCCGGGGGCTAGGGCCCAGGGCCCAGGTGAGGTTCATGCATTGCAAACGAGGAAGGGGCCGCCGTCAGTCACTGCACCGCGGCATTGGGTGCGCAGGTACAAGCACGCGAGGTACATCACACGCGAGACCGAGGGCGAAGGTACCGGGCTGACTGGGATGTCTGAGTTCCCCGGTAGTGTTGGCATACCTGAGAGGGCATAGCATAATAGTCTAATGAATGGCTGCTGCTACTGTTAGTCCGTCCGTCCGTCTGCCCCCGTCCAGAGGCCAGGAGCTTCCCAAAGGCTTTGCTTTGCTTGCCTTGTTGACACGTCGTTGTCGAAGCGATGCAGAGTCTTCGCATAACAAACAAGCGGTTGCTTGACAGACCCCGCCACCAAAACAAAAGGGTGGCAATGCTCGCTTCTGGTCATCTTCTCGCAGCATCTCTCTCTCTCTCTCTCTTTGTGTGGGCTGGCTGGGCAACTGCCGATGCTCGTTGGGAGAGCCTGATGAGCAGGTGCAGAGCAAGGACTGTGCAGAGGCCCGCGCAGCACATACTTTCGCACGTCTACGCAGCACTCTGTCTCCAGGTGCGGGAGAATGTACACAGTGACCTCTCGCTGTCGGAAGGGCGGTTGGGAGGGCCCCTGCTTCAGCTGCGCTCACTGCTGCAGCTCAGCCCCCGGGTGCCGTGGCTCTCACGAACTGCTAGGCGTCTACAATCAAAGCGGTCAATGCCCCGCGTGTTTCTGGAGTGAGACGCGAGCCCAGGCTTGTGCACAGCTAACGGTCGCAACACCGACGCCCACGCACGTCAGGGATGGCTAGAACACGATCCGTTCCGGCAGAATTTACCATCCTAGCGGTTACGCGACGACGTTTTGGCGTCTGATCCCTTCACTGCGCGGCACGAGCGCCAGGGGGAAACGGGGGCCGGAACAGGAGCTACCACAGCGCAGTCTGCAGCACATGGACAGGAACAGGAACTGGCGCAGGTGATCATCTGCTTGTTGTCGGTCTCCTGCATGCGAGGTGT
>JACBFG010000005.1:2091202-2108769 GCA_013435955.1 Diaporthe sp. HANT25 | reverse complement strand
GGGGGGGGGGTTGTTCTGGGGGGCAGCTGGAGGCTGGTCGACGCCATCCTGTCGCAGCTCGTCAGTGCGTGCTCGTGAAGGCAACGGTGACGGTCGTGCACGCACACGCTGCACACTGCACGCTGCAAGCTGCACACTGCACAAGAGATCGCCATTGATCCGAGGCCCGCTCTTGCCCATCTTGGTCGACCGTTGAAGGTGGAGCAAAAAGCAAGCTCCTGATGAAGACTCTCAAGAATTATCCATGTGCGGTGCCGAGGGAGACACTTTTGACGCGCCTTCTGCATTGACCAGTTGTTGGCAGCAGCCCGCCAATATAATCACAAAAAGGGTCTATCCCATTCCATTACCACTTTAGAGTTACCTTCGTCTGCTTGCTTTGATGAGCAAAGCGTGCCCTGTGCTGTCGAAAAACGGCACTGTTCGCCAGCCACGGCATTGAGCCAAGAGCGGCATCATTTGCGCGTCAAGCGGATCAAGCCCAAGCAGAAAACGAGGGGAAAACATTCGGCGTCGTCTGTTGTCCAGTCACACTGTCGTTGACGATGGCCTCTTCGCGTGGACAACACCGCGTCGCTGGTGTCCGCTGCCAGCTCACCGTGCCTTGCAGGCTACTGCAACCCTTGTCCCTTTTGGGCCATTGGGAAAAACGGATCTGGACGATCTAGTCCTATTATGGGGGTGGTGAGGACGACAAGCCTGGACCCGCCAGGAGAAAAAGGGGGGATCAACACTGGACTTGTCCTACCACAGCTGCCATACGAGAGCCTGCCGCGGAACCATACCACAGTTCCCGAGCTCCCCCCACAGAAGCTGAGAAGGGCTTCTTCTTGGGATCGATCGGCTGCTGCCCAAGACGATGATCGTTCCACGAGACCTTGGTCTAGTAGTCAGAATGGAGCAGCGACTTGCAGTACCAAACTTGCTTAGCTTTGTCACCACGGATACCGCCGCAAAGGTCAAGATGCCGACATCTTGACCGGTCAGTTAAAATCACAAATAGAATTTCTCACCCACCAGCAAGTAGGCCGTGCACGGGAGGTATCGATACTTTATGCCCAGGGTCTGCGGGGTTTAAGATTCGGCCACTTCAAGTTGAGACGAAGCTCCCCGGTTGAAACGAGGCACGGGGAGCGGCGAGCTGCCAAAGAAGCAGAGAAGAAATGGAGGAAGATTCGTTCCGGAATGAATTAGTGGACCGGCGTCGTACTGTGGTACGAAGTTGGGATCCCGGAAACCCGCCGCCGGATGTTTAGACGAAACGAGTTGTTAAAGAAAGCCCGTACAGTAAAGGCACCAACAACCTCAGCTGGACGTCATCACCTTGGAGTGGGTTCCATTCTGTCCAGCTTCATATATCCGAAGTTCGAGTCCTCGTCTTTCGGGTGGCCATCTCATCAAACTTGCCACGCCCGGCACAGTGCCTCGAGGAGTCGCCTGTTCGGTGTGGCTTGGGGCAGCAGGAGTACACGCCACCCGCCGACGAGATCTCAGGATCAAGGTTCCTGGGGAAGGCCCTTGCCTTATTCGCGCCCTGAGCTACTAGTCATTGTTTTGATGTTAAGACCGACCTGACTGGCCGGGGCAAATGAGGTTCTCGAGCCGTCTGTGTCTACTTTCATGCAACGTTTTGGTCGGGTGTGAACGTGGGGCGACTTGTTCATGCACTCATTTTAAAGCAAAGCAACACCGTAAGCAGTCCGGCAAGCAAACGCTTCGATGAAAATGCTTGGCCGGAGATTCGCCTTTCATCTCACGGGAGCTTGGGCCTCTAGTTTGCCCCAGGCCCCAGAAGCCGTGCCGTCCTGCGTCCATGTAACCCCTACATCTGTGGCTAATAGAGTAGCTTTGATCAAATGAGTAGGTAGGGGTCTAGCTGTTGGCGATACCATCAGGAAATTTGTCCCGAGGCTAATTCAAGGTTCGAATGCCTGAGAAGCACGCCGCCGCCGGCCACGGATGGGCAGCGCTGAAATTTGGAAAGTGAGGTGAAATTTGTCTCGTCTCATCGCCCGTTCAATGCCGTCTCCAACAAGGTCAAGATATCTGCATTTGCGGGCGAAACCTCAGTCTTTGTTTCTCCTGTCACGGATCAGCACTGACTCGCCGCCAGGTACAAGCCCAGCCCAGGCCGAGTCGGGACGGTTCATCCTTCTCCGTAGCCCGTGACTGTCAGGCACTGCCAGTAATCACACAACAAGAGCTGGTGTCGCATGTGCCTTGGACCACAATGTAACTCGCGTGAACTTGTGACCCAAGACGCCCAGAGGCCCTGGCCGGGCAAGGGGGGGTTCGCCGGCCCTTGGTGCACCAACGATCCGGAGCGTCTTCCGAACCTAGGGGGGCCCATCGCGCTTGGTCGTTTCGGGCTATGCCCACTCTCCTGGGAATCTCGGTCGCACCGCTCGTCAGTTTCGCTTCGGCTGCTGTGGGCTCGTGTCAACAACTAAATTCCCAACACGGAAAGCTCGGTTCTCGCCTGTCCTCGTCAATCGGAGGTCCACTCCTTCTGATAGCTTCCATCGCCTAACCAGGGCCGGTCAACGGGAACCCCACCGCCGTTGTGTGCTCGCCAGAGTGCCGCGATATGCGCCCGTTTTCCCACCCGCGGCAGACGACGGCGCGCTGGCATATGGGAATGTTGCTGCTACGTGCGTAATGGTGGTGGCTGGTCTGTGGACGAAGGATGGACAAATGGCTCCCCCTCTCCCCCGGATTTTGGACCGCAGAACCACAGTTGACGCGGCAACGTGGGCCGGGGCTCTCCTCTGACCGCTATGTCCTGTTGTCGGCGGTCAACGACAAATCGTCGTGAACGATGGGGCCCTGAGCCACCCAGCCCCCCGGGTCGAGAGGTCCGTCGCCCTCACCGACTTGGGATCCCACGTGGTTTGAGAACTATTCTCCGCTTTTCTCGCAGCTTTGTCGTATTATCGAGACTCTTTCTTGGACTATTATCGCGTTAGTGAATGAGTTTTGTGTCTAAGGGGGGAGAGGACAGCCGGCGAGTGCTCGGCTAGTTGGATAATGTATGTACCTTGACATCCAAGGTCTAACGTCTCGTCTCGGACGAACGCAATGAGGACTCGATGTGTCGCGCTCGGGAATTGGGACTGGAGCAATGTTCTAGGAGGCTAAGCGGTGGCTGGAAGTTCGGGCATCGAACTGCCAGAAACTGTTCTTCCGGGAACGTCCTGATGTTTGGGACCGGCCGCCCAGGCATTCAGTCTGCTGTCTGGAGAAGCCTACGCGCGTTTAGATCCCCTGCTGAAGTCGCGTCCCTGCATTGTCCTTAGACGGTGTGGACGAGTTCCAGCTGCGAAGCTTGTTCTAACAAGACACGGTTGTGCGCTCTGCGATGCCTCCAGCAGCGACCTTGAGATGTGATTGAGTGTGAAGCTTAGCCCCTGACTATCGTTGTAGAGTACTTTGGCTGACTCCGTCAAGACAATTCCAGATAGAAGCGCCGCTTTACGGTCGAAGATATGGATCGAAGGCAGGTGACCGTCACGAGACCATTGTCTCTCTGTTTAGTAAAGGATCCCTCCGCTCCAGCCACGAAAGAAATCGGATATTCACACCCGCGAAATTGGATGGTACACCGGTACAAAATTTGGTTGCCCACAGCCAATTCACATATCCATCACACACACACTTACACCCAGATCTAATACACCCACACAGCCAGACCCAGACTTAGAACACCCACCCAGACCTAACACACCTAGACCTGAAAGACTCAAGTACCAAGACCTAACACACCCAGCCTAAAAAACCTAGACATAACACACCTATACGGGTGAGCAAGTTAGCTACGGGTATGGGATGTATGTGTGGTGGGTGTGCAGATTGTTGTTAGCGTATGTACCGGTGTACCCTCCGTTTTTGCGGGTGCGAATATCTGGTTTCCCAAGAAAAGTAGATGGAAATGGGAAGGCAGTTCCTCTAGAATGTCAAGATCGTCATCTTCCTTTGGTGGCTGGCTATGACTATCTGTGCGCCCTGCCCTTTTGTTGTGGCGGACGCTGCCTGTGCCCGTAGATGGCATCGCACTTCGCCTGGCTGTACGATAGCTCAGGCGAACGTTTACTTCTTCAGTGGAAAAATAGTGGTCTTTCTTGGCCTTTGGGAAGGAGCGGTTTTTGATTCATGCGTTTTCATCCGAAGGCAAAGAAAGCAAAGGGCCGGTAGAGCAAGAGCAAGAGGCTACAAAGGCTATGTTTCTTGATTGTGCTCGTCACTATCGTTGAGAGGCGAACCTGGCAGACCATTCTGAACAAGGCACCTCTCTCAACCTTGGAACACAAAGTACTTGCCAAGTACTGATCTCAAGCCTTGACTTCCCCTGGTAAACACAGCCAGAATCTTCACAAAGTCCTGCCCTGGCAAAGGTTTGTCCTGTAAACAGCCAGGCAGCCATTGCCTTGACCAAAAGTCCTGGAGTACGGTGCTTGCCTTTCTTCAAAGGTTGTGCCACCCCATCAAGCCTGGACTTCTGCAAAGGCTTTCCAGACTGTGGGAGCACTTGCCTACAGCACGCGAGCAGCAGCAGCAACCGCTAGAGGTATTAACACTCACCTCAGGCGATACACTCTCCAGGCCAGAGACCAAGAGAATCAAGGACTTTTTGTAATCTTTGGCCTTCTTCTTCTCTGAGGGCAGGGTCTCTTGAGGGCGCGGCATCTACGACTTAAGGTACGTTGGCACCTACCTTATCCGTCGTCAACACACCAGTATCACGTTGCACCTACCTTCCACTTCCACCCTCCACCTTCGACATCTCCCTTTCTACCTTCTTACACACCTTCCTCGGTGTTCAGGGCCTCCCCATCCATCACCACAGTGGCGGCAACAGGTCTTCGAAGCACGTGAGCGACTGGACGGCAACCCCCTTCAAACACTCCCGTCACCCCAACGGCCATCGTCCACTCAAGCTGAGACCCCAAAGCAATAGCTTGGCCACTTTTCGATCCCAAGCCCTTGAGCAGATACGAGACGAGATCGTCCTCCGTAACTGCCTGGCAACTCACAGTAAGTTCTTGAATGCCCTCGTTTGCTGCTTACTTTCTGAAGATCTTGCCATACAGTTTCGGGATAACCATTCCTACTTCGGTCTGCAATCGATCACTCACCTTTCAAGAGACGCTCGATCCATTCAGCAAGATGTCCGACTACTACAGCAACAAGGGCAACAAGAGCCTCCCAGCTATGTAAGAACACGAAGTCCTTGTGCTCTGTTCGGGTAGGCTGAGACTGACTACGTGTTCTTACAGGCTCAAGTGCTCGGCTGATGGCAAGCTGGAGAAGAACAGCATGTTCTCGAACAGTATGCTCAAGAAACGATCCTTCAACCCTAATGCCCAGATTACTTGTCGCAAGCACACCGCCGGTGGTGCTGTTACCGAGTTGCTTTGCAGCAGCTGCCGCAAGCACAAAGCGCTCGAGTATTTCAGCAAGAGTGAGCGGAAGTCCAGTGGTAATCAGCGCTGCCGCGCTTGCGTCGAGTGGGTTGTGGCTGACGAGCCTGACCACGTCCCTCTGCCAGCCCCCAACAGCGCTCGTGATCCTAAGGAGAGGGAGGTGTACAAGGGCAATCTGGACAACCCCACTGTGCGCGTCTACGGCGACGAGGACGACGACTATTTCGCCAAGAACTACCGCCGTGATGATGATGATGATGATGAAGATGACAACTGCGTCACCGAGTATCAGGTTGAGGCCTCTGAAGAGCCCTGGGTGGGACGATCCAAGGCGAGCAAGGGCGCCGAGACTGGTGGTCTTGGTGATCTTACCTTCGACAACCTAAAGCACATCGACGGCGCCCGCAATCCATCCTCTACCTCCAGCCGCGGTGGCGGGAGCTACCATCCATCCTCTGCGCCGACCGACTCGGCGTCTACTACCGGCACTGAGGATACGGCCCGCCCCGGCGATGGGCGCAAGTTTAATGCCTTCGGTCCCAATGGACAGGTCCAGAGGCGCCAGGCAGGCACCGCTTCTTCGGTGACCTCGGCCACTTCCCGCAGCACCACCGGAAGCAATGGTTGGGCCAGACCGGCCACTCGAAAGTATGCTCCTGCAATGCCTCGACACATGGAGTACGAGAATCCTGACGCTGTCGGCTACGACGAATTCGATGACGACGACAGCTCAGATGGCTGCTAAGTGGACGAGGGTCCGGGACGCACACTCCAGCCTCGTACGACATTACCAGGGCGGCGGATTGCAGTCATGCGGATCTTCAATTGGAGTTGGTGTCGAGACCTGGCACGTCGAGCAATTTTGGAACTTGATTGAGCATTTTGGGGGCTCGCCGAGCATTTCGGAACTTTGAGGGAGGAGAACCAGCTTCGCGGATCACTGCGTAGCTTAGATTGAAACCCGGTAGACTGCGATGGGCACAGCAAAACAATGAAAACAACGAGATAGTATTTTGATCCCCTCTAGATCTGGAAGACCGTGTATTGGCTGCATTTGTGCGACTTAATTCTGGTGGAAGCCATCCTAACCACTCGGGTGGAAGCAGGGCGGTTCTTGCGGACCGTTCATTTTAGTGCCATCAGTGTGATCAGCATCCCGACGATTGCCAGCACGGCGACAGAGCCTGCCGACGCCATTGTGGCGGCCGATCGCGACCAGTTCCGGATGCGTATGCCACTCGGGTGAGGATGCTATTGGAGTGAGGTGGAGGTGGACGTGGGAAGACAAGTAAGTGAGGCAAACCCGGGGACTTGTTTTGCCACAAGCGAATGTAAATATGTTAACCGGTGCAGTAGAGCCGCAGATTTTCTCCAGCACTTTCGGAGATCGACAGAACTGAACACACCCCAAAGTTACCGCTACATGTGCAGTGCAACGCAGCGGTCTCTTGACAGGCAGACAAGCCATGTTGACTGTTTCCAGGTCGTCTGCCCTCCCCCTTATTGAGGCCCGATCAGCAGGGATGGCCCCTCTTCGTGAGGCTTCGCTGGCAGGGCGCCCGACTGCTACGAGGCGGGCGGCAGAAGCAGAGAGACCAGCAAGAGCGGCAGCCCGGGGGGCTTGGCCGTAGAGTTGTGTTTTCGTGCCCTTTCATTCCACTTTCTGTTTCATCGTGCGAATCAAATGTCTGCCCAGCGGCACCACCGTGGGGTTGACGCATCGCCGCCCCGGCCCCCGTGACGTCGCGTCGCCCAACGTCGAATATCTACAAGCCCTACTTCAACACCTCTTCGGCCCCAGCTCCGCCCTTCTCGAATCATCTCAAAACTTTCATCTCCGATAGTTGTGTGTTCGCTTGGATTTGACGGCCCCTTTCCCGTATCGCCTGTGTTCAACTAGCTTTCCAGCGTGCTATGTTCGTGTTCATCATGCATCGATAAACATATCCCACCATCCTGTCGCAGACCAGATAATACACGACCATGTCGAAATACGAGGATGACAGAGGTCAACCCAGGGAGAAGGAGAGAGTACCGACGCTCAAAGCGACCGACTGGAAGACGCCGCATGGACAAGTCAAGGCACAGAGCGACGCCGAAGATGTGTCGCCGCGTTCCAAAGGCGAGATTCCTTTGACCGAGAGGCATACAGAAGAGATTCGGAGACGCATCGAGGAGGCCAAAGAAAGGGCGGCGAAGACCAGCCCTCCTGTCTCTGATGTTTCAGTACCTTCTCGGTCTTCAACTCAGCCTGCTGTTCCGCCTCCGATAAACCCCAATCTGTCTACGTCCAGTTTGAGCTCAGTATCACCGGAGCTTCTCACGGAGCTGCGCAAGATAATCAGGGAAGAAGTCGAGCAGCTTAACAAGGGGGAGAAGCCGGCAGACCCGGCGGATAAGCCTTCAAGGCCCCCGAGGCCATCGTCCCCTATACGTTCATGGACAGACACACAGGAATATGTCCTCCCTGCTGCCGCGACTGCCGCCGCAGCCGCAACTGCTGCAAGCTTGCCAAAGGACAGCAGTGAGAAGAGAGCTAGTCCAACGACAGGAGGGTCATCTCCGACTGCTACGCAGCACAAGGATCCTCCGCGGCACTCAACTGTGCGCTTCAGCACCGAGACTAAAGCGGCCATGCCCGTACCACCTCGAAGCGGCGAGGACGATAACCCCAAGGCCTCATCCGCCAAAGATGCCAGGCAATTGACAGCTATCGACCAGAAGTGGGGGATACTGTTCGATAAGGACGGCGGATCGACCAAGCGGATGGAGCACGTTGTCAAGGGGCTCGCAAACTACATCGTTGAAGAGTTCATGCCGCAGAACTCCATCGTGATCACACCTGAGAAGATGGCTGCGTTCTACTCACATCATCGCTTGGACAAGGAGGTGTTCCCTTTCGCAGTACTATTCAAATCCCGATCGAAGCACATGCATGAGGCTTTGGAGAGCCTATATGAGGATCTCGGGTGTCAGTATTTCCTCGTCCCTGCCGATAGCAGGTCAAGGCCAAGTGTTCCTGGCCTGACGCCTGCGGGTTTCAAGCACTGGCTGGTATCGTTCGTCCAAGCATACCCGGACGAAGAGGCCAAGCGCCTGGACAAGGTTGTATCAGCACTGCCAATTGAAGCAGACAGTCTCTTGGACGGGAAACCGGAGAGGCTGCCGAAACAAATATCACGGTATCTCCTTCCGGAGAAACCCTTGCGAAAGGTGCAGAAGATCGTGGACGAGGCGATGAGGAACTTCACGCAAGACATTAACAACTCGTCGACGTCGCAGTCAAATACAGACGGCAACAACGGCAGTGGTGGTAGACCAACGCCTATCGTGGTGACTCAGGAAAAACGACAGTCGACTACTACGAGCGGCGCGCAGAGCTCACGGTACATACCGGACGCTGTTATCAAGGAGAGTAGGGCGGATGATGGAGGCGCAGGCCAGGACAGGGAGAGACGAACGACCTCGACAGCTGCGAGCAGCAGCCGCGACCACGACGATAGCCGCAGAAAATCGATGCCGCCACCACCAGGGCCTGGCCATCTCGGACGGACAAACTCGCTCGACACCGGCGGCCGCAACTCCCAGAGCAGGACGGGCCACGCCTCGTCATCCGGCGGGGGGCTAGGAAGGTCAGCGACCGGGTCCTCATCATCCTCGAGGAAGAACCGCAGCCCCCAGAGGAACTCGTACAGCCAGTCCGTGCCTTCTGGCCTCAACCGCGAGGATTTGGGGGCCGACAGGCGGTCATCCACGATATCAGCGGCAGCGGCAAGCGTAGCGGCGGCGGTGCTGAGGCCCTCGTCGCGCGCGGCGATGTCGGCGGCCCACCTGGCCTCTCAGAGCATGTCGTCGTCGACGCCTGCCCTGGACACGGGCGCGCGAGATCCGCGGGCGGGGAGCGATTCGCGCGACAAGCGGCCAAGCCTGGACGAGTCGCTTCCGCGGGCGCCGACGTCGGCGTTCAACTTGAGGGACAAGGCAGGTCTCGACAACAGCAGCTCCAGCAAGCAGTCCAAGAGGCGGAGCATGGTCCTCCCCGACCTCAAGGGGCCGACCTGGGACGACTATCTCAAGAGCTCTGCCCCCAAGTCATCGACTTCGTCGTTCACGAAGAGGGCTGACCCCGGATACCACTCGTCGAGTTGAGTAGGAGGACACAGGCGGTGGAGAGTGGGAGGAGGCGCAGCGGGTAATTAGCTCGCAGGAGCGAGTGTGTAAGGCTGCGTGCGAGCAACATTGCTTCGGATCTTGGGCGGGCATGAGTCCCTCAGGCACGGCTTCTGACCGAGGAGAAGCCGGAGCTGTCACGACAGGAAATGGGGCGGAGTTCTTCTGTACGTTTGGTGCTTTGAATAGCTGGATACCCCAAGGCAGACATATTTCGAGATTGAAGTTTGAATGGAAGCCAAAGTTTCTGATTGTTGCAAAGTCATGTCCCAGAATCATGTCCACATGGGTTTGTGCTGTGTTGTAGATCTGCTTCACCAGGATCCCCAGATGCCCGGGCTACCTAGTCTGTGTTTCTTCTGGAGAGGAGGGCCAATAGGAAGCGCTCGCGCGGATAATTCCTGCATGGTAACCTCGTATCGCCAAGGATTCAAATGTGTGAGACAAATGAACCCACCTGCGGACAGCCTAGCTAGGTCTTACCTTTGCTGCTCCGTCTTTCCCGAGTAGACTTGGGTACCTGTGCTCGAGGCTCTGGGATCCGTGCGAACCTGTGGCTGGCCTGGAACACAGCTCGCCGGGCTTGCTTACTGATTTTATGCGAGATCTGGAGGCTTTGTGGCACAGTGAAGGCGTGCAGCACGAATTTCTATAGGACAATGTCCTGTGGGATATCCTCCTGTAGGATCGCTGGGGGTCTAAGATCCAAATTGCCCGTCCAAATTTGTCTCGGACGGTCTCGATATGGTCTCGAGCGGGCAGATTCCTGTTGGCTGATGGGATGACTGATCTCGTGCCATGTTTCAATGTCGACGATTGCGGCCTTTTCCTCTTGTCAGTCAGTCAGTTTGTCTCAAGGTCGCACCGTTCGGAGAGGCGTCCAGAAACATGACAGGCTTCTAGCCGATCTCTTGGCAGGGCTTGGGGCGATGGCGTCTGCCGCAGGCCCCTGCCCTTCGGACGGAAATCCGACCATCAGATCGTCGTGCTCCCGTGGTAAGACAACAACAAGCGAACTGTGGCAGTAGCCCTCCCGTCTTGGTCCATCTACCCAGTCTACCCAGAACAGTGGGATTGCTCATCCATGCCCATTCCAACGACATTGGTGTGCTACTTTACATAGTCGTGGAAGACCTATAGGCCTGGTCTCCTGAGGTCCGACCTCCTTGGCCCCTGCGGCGCAAAAGCCCACAGTACCAAGGTTACGGTGGGTTCCGTTTTTCCAACAGCCAGGAGAAGATGATGTCACACTGATCTCCGACATCCTTGGCGAGGCGGTAAAACGGAGAACACTTGTGGCTTCCAGCTTGGGAGGAATTGGCAGGTCCACGCAAAAAAAGGAGTCATTCTTGTCAAGTAATAACCAAAGCTTATGAGGAATGTCTAGCTGGCTTACTGAATCTGACTCAAGCCTGCCGAGCAATTACCACGTTCGTAGAGTTCGTGCTCGACACCAGCGCTGTGTCGGCTATTTTTTGCTGCTGTCATCCTGCAGTGCCCCCCGATCTGGCCCATTTTGGTCAAGCTTCTCACCTGGCCGCCCTGCCGCCCTGCCCGAACACGACCAATACGCGGAAGACGAGGTCGACACTCCACTCCCAGAGCATCCCAAAAGAGCATGCGTCCCACTACTCAGGCTGATCATCCGCCGCACCCCGGAGACCCTTTGAATTAGCTTGATATAAGCTTATTCGTTTCAAGCATGCCGCGGTTCCTCCTATAACGCCATCCTCTGCACTCGCCCCCGATCCTCTTCACGCAAAAAGCAGTCTAGCCTGGCCTTTTTAGACGGGCATGCATGGCCATGACCTAATGAAAAATATTCCCTCTTTCTTACAACGCCATGCTATTTCCCGCTAAAACAAGGCGCATCTGCCCTGCCGAGTCGGCTTGAGACTCCCGTCTGGGTTAATACGCCCACAAGTGTTTGCGGCGTCGGTCTCGCGTCCTCGGGTGCCGCAAGAAACATGAGCTCGTATTTGCTCGAATATACTTTCCGGCCTGCCGAGGGGAGGGCGCCTTTCACATTTGCCTCTGCCTCAGCCTCGTGCTTTGTCTGCACTATGGTGCGTTCGGCCCAGAATCTCCTGCTCTTTACCAAATACGGGTCTCTCAGGGGGGGACCCAGCCAGAAGATTGGGATCCACAGCTTGGGGGACAGCCCCGGGGTACCTCTGGTTTTCTGACGTCTGGACGGTTGGCGGCACGGCTGGGCCAACTGGGCAGTTGGCCACAGCCTGTTGGCAGCGCAATGCAATGGTCGATCGCTGTGGGCCGATACACTCTGCTTCGTGTTTCGAGTCGCAGCAGAGACCCAGCGAGTCAATCACGTCTTCTAAATACAGTACAGCCAGTGCTCAACACTGTTCCTGCTGCTCGCCTGGTCTGCGCCGCGATGGCAGCTGAGAGCATCCAATGAGGGCCTCAGCGGCGGTTGGCCGGCTTCACCGTCTCATTCCCAATCCTTCTCGTATGCAGGATTGCCTACCGCCTTCCAAGGGCTGAAGGGGTGGATTCTACCGTGCTAACATTAGGCCTGTCCCGCTTGAATGTCACATCCAGTCTAGCAGATGGCCTAGGAGCCTAGTGGCGCAGTTTGCAAGACGGGGGCACGCGACCAGGTACCAACTGCGGAAACCAGCCCGTTGTGTCGGCTGAGGAATGAGTGAATGCATGTCTCGATCCAGGTACCCCGTCCAACGTCAACGGCCAATTGAGCTTGCCCCTTGTCGAGCCCCTGGGACGCCAACAGCAGGCTACTGCACCTGGGCGTGCTAGACAGCGGCTCTTACGTGAATAGACGGAGCAGACGGGCCAAGCAGCAGGGCAAGGTTCGAGAAACGAGCTTCGTTTGGGCGAACGTTGGCCACAGCCCAGCCCTCCACCCACCCAAAACGCACCTGGCCCACGTCTGGGACCGCACGCGACACACTGCCAGAAGTAGTACTTCGTAGTAATTTCTTTGACATGTTCGGGGCGGATCTGCATTTGGACATGACTTATGTGGGTACCCCTACCTTTGTCCTACCCGTTCCTGTTCCTGTTCATCTGCAAGTGTTTTCCTCCCCATGGCATCTACATCTCGCTCCCTTTGATCTGTGTTACGTTTTTTTCTGCATGGAGGCCATACTGGTTCTCAGGCGTTATCGATCGTGATGTCTCTTCAGAAGTTGACATCTTTTCTGTTTGCTCTGTTCTTCATATCGGTAACGACGACCAAGGTGCTACACCTAGCTTTGCACCTGGGCACGATACCCCTCGCGGCTTTCTTTCTATACCTCCCTACATTTTTTATTCCCGATGTCATCCTCTTGATCATTACCAGGCTGTTGCTACGGCGGGAGCGAGGCGTTGGTTCTTTGGTTGGTCTGCTTTTGGGAGTTTTTATATCGTAGGTTGGACGAGTGTCACCACACCTGGGGGCCTTTCAAAGGCCCCGCAAGTAGCTGGTAACCAAGGCTAAAACTGCGGACAGATGTATCACCTACGTTGCTGCGTCATGTCAGCTCGGATTTTTCACTAGAACGGGCGCAGACATCCAGTGGTCGGCCGCCCGAACTGTCGCAAAAGACAAAGATGGAGTTGCCGTCCTCCTCAGCGAGAGCTCGAGTGTCCTCGTGCCGGCGGTTATAATATTTGCCTTGGCCTGGTTCTCCCATGCCTGGCTCTACGAGGTCTCTGGAAACATCCTGAGGGCTCTGGCAGCACTCTGGCGTGCGAGTGAGTTATGGAGACTGGTACGCAGTGGGAAGCAAAGTGTCGCTAACTCATTTTCGCAGCTTACAACCGGGAATCCGGCCCCATCCTGTCCAAAGAACGAATCGATGGCGGCGACATTGAGCATGCCCCCGACGACAGTTATTCAGACTCGGATGAGACAATTGTGTGGTCAGAAGGCGACAGCATTTTCGGCCGGGGGAAGACGGACGAGCAGCCCGTGGGCTTCCTTGGGCGTTTGCGCACCTCATTGAAGAGGAGGTTAAACCGAGTTCCACAATGGATGGTGCTACCCATTACAGCATTTGTCCTGGCGGTCTTGCTGCTGACAAGGCCCACGAAACCGTACAACCATATATCGACGACACTCCCGCTCCCTCTCTTGACTCTAGTCAGTTTCTCGTTCGAGCCCTTCAATTCGTGTGGCTCGGCAGAACGCGTTATCGAAAATGAGTGGCCACTACCAGAACTCATCAGAGAGGCCCACTGGAAGCCAGCCCACGACAGTTTCAAGGGATGGGCTCCTGGAGCAACGAATCCCCTGGCCAGGGCCTACCGTGATAGAATACCTGATTGGTTGCCAGTACCAGCTCCTCCTGAGTTTGCTCGGTGGAACTCGACTCAGCCTGCTGAGGAGACCCTGTCGGTACTTGATGCGCCCAACGGAACGACAGTCGATGGGAATGGTACAAGCCTGGCTTGCGGACCAATTCTCACCCGGCAAGCCGACTATAACCCCGTCACCGACCCTCTCCGGATTGCCAACCTTGATATGGAGCCTCTCGAGCCGCTACGGGCTGCACTGAAAAGCAAGAATATGACCATTAAGCACGTGGTCATGGTCCAGATGGAGTCAATGCGCGAAGAGCTGTTTCCCTTACAGCAAGGGTCTTTGTGGCACAAGATGATACTGGAATCACACCCAGAGCAGGACCGAGATGAGATCAACCTGCGCTTGTCGAAGCTTACGCCCAACTCCGAGAGGATCACGGGCAAAGCTGGTGGATTTACGAACTCGACTGGTCACCCATTCGTCCGAGAGGAGGAAGAACCAAGCTGGGCCACTTCCATAGCTGACGGGTTCGGCGGTCTCAACGTCGTTGGCGCTTTCACCGGAAGTTCCGTCTCAACCAAATCAGTCGTTGGAAGCCATTGTGTAAGCATTCTAGACACTCTGACGAAACCCGTCCTGGGCAACCGAGATGTGTGGGAGGAGACAAAAATACTGACACTTGCTGTGTAGGGTATTTGGCCCATGGCTGTTGATGGTCTCGAAGAATCGGAGAGTCAGGTCTACCAACCCTGTCTTCCACACCTATTCGATATGCTTTCCAGCAAGAAGATCAATAACACCGGACTGGACCAAAGCGACATGCGAAACCGACCATGGGACCACAAATACTTCCAAGTAAGTGACTATGCGATCTGAATTCCGATCCAATTATCTCCAGTGAGCGGTTGGAACTGTTTCGGTTGCAGGCTCCCGAGACGAATATGGGCCTGAACTCTTTGCTCCATCTTGATGTCGTATTTACTAACTCGCATCACCAAACTAGGCCGTGACAGACGATTACGACCGACAAAACGTCATGAATGAGAAGATGGGCTTCAGGGAAGTTGTTTCTAGGAAGACATTGCAGAAGGACGTCAAGAATACCCCTGGAATGTTCGAGCTCAACTACTTCGGTTATGCGGAGCCATACTTGAAACCGCACTTTGAGGACTTCATCGACCGCGCTCTGGCCAACGACACGAGGATGTTCTTGAGCCATTTCACCTCAACGACCCACCACCCCTGGAGGACGCCGCCCGACTGGACCACAGTCCGTTACATGGGCAAGAGCCACGGCGGAATCAGCCATTTCGACTTTAACCAGTACCTGAACGCCATCGCCTACCACGACGCATGGCTAGGGCAGGTCATGCAGATGATCGAAGACAAGGGCATCGCCAACGAGACCCTGGTAGTATTCGTCGGAGACCACGGCCAGGCGTTCCTCGAGGACACATCGGTGACGGGGACTCTGGACAATGCGCACGTGTCAAACTTCCGCGTGCCCATCACCTTCCGGCACCCACACCTGCCGCGCGTGCAGTACGAGGCCAACGCTACGTCCATCAGCATCCTGCCGACGATACTGGACCTACTCGCGAACACAGGTTCTCTGAATGAGGAGGATAGCAGGGCGGCGATCGACCTGGCCAATGATTACGAGGGTCAGTCGCTAATTAGGCCCTACAAGACGCACGAGGGCGGCCGCCGGGCATGGAACTTCGGCGTGGTCAACCTGGGCGGCAGCGTCTTGACCGTGACGTCGGCCGACGCGCCGTGGAGAATGGTGCTGCCCGTGGAGGAGAAGAACTCGATTGAATACCAGCTGTCAGACCTACGGGCTGACCCATTAGAGGTGGACCCAGTCAAGGGCTGGGACATGGTTCACCTGATCCTGGACGTACGTAAGAAGTACGGGCAGGACGCTGCCACTTGGGCGGACGAGGCCGAGAAGGTCGCCCGGTGGTGGATGTTAGAACGGAAGCGGCTCTGGAAATACCAGGCTTCCAAATATTTTTAGACACTACTAGCAATTATTTTATGAATTTTGAATGATATCACTTACTACCAAAGCCTCTGAAGACGCGAGCGAAGACGCGAACGAAGACACACTAGAGGAGGTCTGAGATCTTGCTGCACTATGTAGTAGTGTGAGACTACTGCATCGCATGGGTCGTGAGAGCGTGGCATTTTGCGGGGTCTAGCTCTCCCAGAGTCCTGGGCTGCATCTCGCGGCTGGGGACGGGTCTCAGTCACCATTCCCCATGGATATATAGCGCGTAACCCATGCAACCCGCCTCTTTCTTCTCTTCCTGTTCTCCTCAATGGGGTAACGTCATTTCTTACCTATATTGCCGGACAACCTAGTACTAACAACCGCCGATCATCGATCTCGCCGCCAGGCCCGTCGCTCCTTGTGTAGCTAAGACGCTCAAGGCCAACGACTCAGAGCTCGCCGCCGTCCCCCTTCACGGTCGACACAGCGCAGGGTGACGTCGTATCACTGCGCGGGACGAATCCTTCGGCGGTGATGGTGCAACCTCTGGTATATCTGATAACCGGACAGAGACTCACCAGATTCCGCCTGGCACTGTGAACTTGACAAGGCACTCCTAGCACCGCTGTCGAGCATGTTCCTCTGGTCTATTGCCCGTGGAGTTTTAGTCCAGTCTCTTGACAGCTTTAGCGGGGCTTCCCCACAGTGCCAGAGATATCCGTCCAGAGGATCGTCCCCGGCCCTGCAGCGACTCCCGCGACTCCCTCACGAGTGCGAGCTTTATGTCATGGCGCCTACGCCAAGCTTGTTGGCTCGACGGGGATGAGGCTCGCGTGGACATCAGTCCGTATTCCTACGGGGGAGAAGGTAGGTCGAGCGAGAGAGGTATAAGTAAATAGCCGTCTCTTCTTGCTGCTCATTGTCTCAACCGTCCTGAGAGTGTCAGCTCTGCATGCAGACATTCTATCTAGCCCAGTGGCTTTGAGCTTGTTTCTGTGCCCAAGACTTATAGCCCTTTCTTGTCCACCAAGTGCCCGTCTTGGTCATCTCTGGGCGGTCTTGGATTTGCTTGTTCCGTAGGATTACCCCCAAATTGCGAGTTGCGCTTATTCCCGACATGGCCGACACTGGGCAATCTGAGAAGGATCACCAACGGAGGGAGTCATCCGGCTCCTTCTCCAAGGCCGAGGTCGAGCACCAGAGCCGCGAGCCCTCAGTCGACAAGGCGGCCGCCGCTCCTGAGGCTGAGGATGATGAGGCCCAGCGCCAGCGCCACGATGCCTCGGCCCGGATGGAGAACCCGCTCGGCGGCTTCAGCCGCGAGGAAGTGACGCGCCTGGCTGAGGAGTTCTGCGCCAAGCACGGTTTCACCGACGACGAGGACCTGCGCGTCTTCCGGCTGGGCGCTGCTATCGCGGGGAACGACTTCCAGTGGGACACTATCGACGGCCTGAGGGAGGATGAGATGGTGGCCCTCCGGACGGAGGTCGATCACAAGTGGAGGGCGAACCCGAAGAAGTTGTATGGTGTTATTGTTGTTTGTGTAAGCACGCACATCCCTCCTTGATGATCTTGGGAAATTTACAAGATGAAATTGGATATTCGAACCTGCGAAAACGGAGGGTAACACCGGTACATAACTCGCTCGCCCATGGTCATCTGCGAATCCACCACACACTCACCCACACTTACACCCATAGCCAATCCACAC
>JACBFG010000005.1:2079139-2091140 GCA_013435955.1 Diaporthe sp. HANT25 | reverse complement strand
ACCTAATACACCCAGACCTAATACACCCAGACCTAATACACCCAGACCTAATACACCCAGACCTAATACACTCAGACATAAACCCACATAGGTGTATGAGTTGGTGAATTAGCTGTGGGTGTGCAAATCTCTACCCACACAGGTGGTCAAGTGTTGATAATATACCGGTGTACCCTCCGTTTCTAAGAGTGTGAATATCCGATATCTACAAGAATACCCTACTTTATGAAAAGACAAGAAGTACACATGTCAGAACACTAACACTGATTCAATTTAGGCACTTTGTGCTGCTGTACAAGGAATGGATGAGACAGTTGTCAACGGCGCTCAGTCTTTCTACAAGAAATCATTCGGGATCGGAGACGAGGAGTCGATGAGGGACTCTTGGCTCGTGGGGCTAGTCAACAGCGCCCCGTACCTTTGCTGTGCCGTCATCGGTTGCTGGCTCACGGAGCCCATGAATAAGAGGTTCGGCCGTCGGGGCACAGTCTGGATCAGCTGTCTCATCTCTGCGCTGGCGTGCTTCTGGCAGGGTTTCACGAGTAAGTACCTGTCTGGTTGTTCTTCCCTCGTGAAATTATTCTCAGACGCTGATACTTTGGGGTTCAAGATACCTGGTGGCATATGTTTATCGCGAGGTTCTTCCTCGGGTTCGGCATCGGCCCTAAGTCGGCCACGACTCCCATCTTTGCTGCCGAGTGCTCGCCGCCTAAGTTACGCGGTGCCTTGACGATGCAGTGGCAGATGTGGACTGCGTTCGGAATTATGGTGGGATACGTTGCCGATCTTGCCTTTTACTTTGTAAGTGTTCCTGTTGGGTGGGGTGGGCGAGATGGGATGTACCTCACTATACCCGACTTTCAAACTCCTCTCAACAAGTACTACCTGCGCCAATCGTGTAAATTCGGGACTAATTACAATCGCAGGTCCCTGACCATGGAATTCCTCTTGGTTTGAATTGGAGGCTCATGATGGGCTCAGCAATGATACCCGCTGTCGTTGTGTGCTGTCTCATCCCGTATGTTGCTTTATCCTTTCTTACTGCTTTTTCTACCTTATTTGAAAGGGTAGCATCAGTCAGTGCCCCGCAATACATTATTGACAAATCATAGGATGTTCCCCGAGTCTCCTCGTTGGTATCTAACCAAGGACCGCCACGTCGACGCCTACAAGGCTATATGCCAACTACGACTCAGCAAGATCCAGGCCGCCCGGGACCTGTTCTACATGGACTTTGGTTTACAGGCGGAGAGGGAGGCCATGTCCATCGGCAAGCAGAACCGTATCAAGGAGCTCGTCACTATCCGGCGAAACCGGAACGCCATGATCGGGTCGGAGATCGTCATGTTCATGCAACAGTTCTGCGGAGTGAATGTGATTGCATATTACTCTAGTGAGATCTTTTTGCAAGCAAATTTGCCAGAAACTAGTGCTCTAGCAGCTTCTCTTGGTTTCGGTATCATCAACTGGCTGTTTGCGATCCCGGCTGTCTACAGTAAGTGTGGCGTTTTCACGGCGGCACAGAGCCCCGGAGCTGACAGTTTGCAGCCATTGACACCTTTGGACGGCGAAATTTGCTATTAACAACATTTCCACTGATGTCTCTTTGCCGTGAGTAAATGCCTTGGCCTCGGAAGGAGGGCCCCCGGGGGGGGGTGGCGCGCGAGGGTGAACACCGACCGGCGTGCTGATAATCACCAAACAGTATTCTTCGTAGGCTTTAGCTTCTATATCCCGGAAGACTCGACTGCCCGAATCGCTGTAAGTGTCATTATTCACCTTGAAAACGCGGCAGCTAACCTGAGGTGTCATAGTGTATCGCCCTTGGTATCTACCTGTTCGGGATGGTATACTCCCCTGGCGAAGGCCCCGTGCCTTTCACGTACTCCGCCGAGGCGTATCCTCTTTACATCCGACCCATTGGAATGTCGCTTGCAACGGCCACGACATGGTTCTTTAACTTCATACTCAGCGTCACATGGCCGTCTTTGTTACAGGCGTTCTCGCCGCAAGGAGCCTTTGGCTGGTACGCCGGTTGGAATATCATAGGATTTTTCTTGGTAAGTGTCGCCACTCCTCCTGTGGGTCACCTTTCTGTGGGATATTATCCTGTGGGATGGCCTCCTTTAGCATAAGACCCGTTGATTCACTGGCCTCGTATATTAACATGCGGGCACTATAGGTCCTATTCTTCCTACCCGAGACCAAGGAGAAGACACTCGAAGAGCTGGATGCCGTGTTCAACGTGCCGCTCCGGGTGCACGCCAAATATGGACGTAAGTGGGTTCGAAAGCAACCATATCCCTTAGTGTGAGATCCAGAGATCTAGAGACCGGGGCATGCGTATTATCGATCGAACGTCTGGGATCTCTGAGTCGCCCCTGACCCAACACCCTCCTCCGCAGTTGCTGGAATTGGCAACTCGGTCGCTAACAGATTTGCAGTCCAACAATTCATGTACTTCATTCACCGTTACGTGTTTTGGCGGCACGTGGATCCACCCGAGGTTCCTCGCCATGAGATTGTGAAGCACTCGGAGAAGTCAATCGCACCGAAGGCTGAGCATGACCCGACTAAGCGAGTGTAAGAGTGGTAGAGTTGTAAGATATCCTTATAGTTGTGGAGCTAGTGTACGAGTGGAGTCTTGGTTGCGGCTCAGCTTGCGCGCAACCTAATCAAGGATACCCCTGGAGAGTGTCCATCGTCAATGGGTGCCGCGGAACCGAGCGAGCCTCCCAGCGCAAAGCGCAGGGTGGCGCTGGAGGTGAAGTGATACATTTATTTGTTTGGGGGTTCGGGCTGGGCACTCTGTGTGCACTTAATGGAATGCGAATTTAATGAAAAGAAATTATTGTGCTCTGCAATTCCACAGCACGGCTTGACCCGAGGATGAGCATTAACACAAATTGCCTTGATATTCTCAGCCGTTGAGTAGCGGCTGAATATGCGAGTACCCCAAGCCTACCTAGCAACCTAGGTACCTGCCCTCGCTACATTCCACGTTGGAAGGCGCGTCAATCGATCGCATTCGGTTCAGGAAGGTAGGAGGCGAAGTAAGCACCGATGAGTGTAGCATTTATGCGTCGTTAAGAAGTGATATTCATCGTCCCGAGCAAATAGTCCACGAGTGTCCGCGGTCGCCGAAGGGCTAGTGAGATACGCGGACCAGTCACCCGTCGGCCTGCATCATGCGCCCAGCTGCCCGCCCCAAGCCGAGGTAATGCGCTACCAACTACCTGTTGCTGATCGGCGCCCTCGGACGGCCGTCCGTTCTGCTGCATCATCGCATAAAACTTGCCCGTTGGCCGACGACATTCCTCGCCTGCGCAGCAAGTTCCTGCTTTTGATGCCCGTTGCAGGTGAAGAACAATTTAATTTTTCATATGTCAGTCTTGCTACAAGCCCGCATATTCAGCCCACACAGCCGTTGAGACCAAGTGAACAAGCTATCCAAGATGCCGGGCTCGTCGCGGATGCCCATCAGCCTGCGGGACGGCCTCAACAGTGTCAAGAAGTCCCGCCACGGCAACCCCATACAATTCCTCAATGTTGAACTGTAAGTGGTATTTCCAAGACAGGCTGTAATCCTCCACTGCAGCCCAGCTTGGCTTGGGGTCCGCGGCTCCATGCTCTCAGTTGTTCCTTTCGAGCTTCTCTGGGCCGGATCAGCTTACGAGACCCCTCCCTGTGTGGCCCGTACGGCCCGGCGCCGTCGCAATCTCCCTGGTGACCCTTCATGTCGCACCGCACCTCAGCTCCCTGGGTCACCCGGCGCTCCGCCCGTCTGTATATTTCCGCCGCGTGAGACCTCCGACTGACCCGGCCATTTGCCTCTAGACTCAAGAACATAATATTCTTCTATTTTCTCCTGCGGTGGACACGGCGGTCCTTCTGGAAACTCAAGGGCCGCGGGCTGGTCGGCACCCTGGTCGAGCTGTACACGGATGCGCGGCGCATCGCGTACGGCTGGTTCCTTCAGGCGCCCGGGGTGCGCACTAAGGTGAAGGCGCAGGTTGACGAGGCCAAGGCGAACCTGCAGAAGAAGCTGGTGCGCTCCGACGAGACGCGGTACCTGGCGCTGCCCAAGCAGGGCTGGAGCGACGATGACCTGCGCGCCGAGCTGACGCGGCTGTCGGAACTGGACCACACGCGGTGGGAGGACGGCTTCGTCAGTGGCGCCGTGTATCACGGCGAGGATGCGCTGCTTCAGCTGCAGACCGAGGCGTACGGCAAGTTCACAGTCGCGAACCCGATCCATCCGGATGTGTTCCCCGCCGTGAGGAAGATGGAGGCCGAGGTGGTAGCCATGGTGTTGTCGCTGTTCAACGCGCCGCCCTCGGCCGCGGGCGTGTCGACTTCCGGAGGCACGGAGAGTATCCTGATGGCCTGCCTGAGCGCCAGGCAGAAGGCGTACGTGGAGAGGGGCGTGACAGAACCGGAGATGTAAGTAGTCTCGTGTGCCCAGTCCAACCTCAAGGGAGAGGAACCCTAGTATTTGGATCAGATTGACTGACTTTCGCAGGATCCTCCCCGAAACGGCGCACACGGCGTTCCGCAAGGCGTGTGAGTACTTCGGGATCAAGATGCAGCTGGTGGCATGCCCAGCGCCGAGCTACCAAGTTGACACGCGGCGGGTGGCGCGGCTGGTCAACGCGAACACGATTCTCCTGGTGGGCAGCGCGCCCAACTTCCCGCACGGGATCATGGACGACATCGCGGCGCTGTCTAAGATCGCGCTGCGGCGCAAGATCCCGCTGCACGTGGACTGTTGTCTGGGATCGTTCCTGGTGCCGTTCCTGGACAAGGCCGGCTTCGAGACGCAGCCGTTCGACTTCCGACTGCGCGGGGTGACGTCCATCAGCTGCGACACGCACAAGTACGGGTTCGCGCCCAAGGGCAACAGCACGACACTGTACCGCACGGCGGAGCTGCGGGCGTACCAGTACTTTGTGATCCCGGATTGGTCGGGTGGCGTGTACGCGTCGCCCGGATTCGCGGGGTCGCGGCCGGGAGCCCTGATCGCGGGTTGCTGGACGAGCATGATGAGCGTGGGCGAGGAGGGCTACCTGGACGCGTGCGTGCGCATCGTCGGGACGACCAAGCGAATCGCGGAGCGCATCCGTGACTCGCCCGTGCTGGCGGCGGAGCTCGAGGTGATGGGCAAGCCGCTGGTGTCGGTGGTGGCGTTCACGGCGCGCAATCTCAACATCTACGACATTGCCGACGCCATGTCGCAGCGCGGCTGGCACCTCAACTCGCTGCAGGAACCGCCCGCCATGCACGTCGCCGTCACCATGCCCATCACAAAGGTCTGGGAGAAGCTGACCGAGGACCTCGAGGCCGTCATCGAGGAGGAGCGCGAGAAGGAGCGCGTGCGCATTGCACAGGGCAAGGGCGCGAGAGGCAAGGCCATGGGCGATTCGGCCGCCCTGTATGGCGTCGCCGGCAGCCTGCCCAACAAGAGCATCGTGGTGCAGCTGGCCAGCGGCTTCCTGGACACCCTGTACAAGGCATGAGCAGACTGTATTAGTTATGGCGGCGGAACAGATGGAAGGTCTATTATTATTAAGATAGGGCGAAGAGGCAATTTTATTGTTACGGCTTGAAGGAACGGACGGGCGGCTTTCAAGCATCTGGGAGGGCCTTTCATTCAAGCTCTGGGCATCTGCATGGCACAACATGGGCACTGTCGTTCTTAGAAAGTTATCGCTTGGTATAGTTACAGTTGTGTTTTTAGACACGCACACTTGTCAGCATTGGGCAGGCATATCTCATTTCTGCCCGTGGCCACTACACCTACAGTCGCATGCTATTGGGAGAAACAGAGAAGCCACAACGGATATCGCAGGGACTGGGAATACCATTGAGACAGAGGATAGGGCCTCATGATCCACATGGAGATGATTTTCTCAAAGAAGCTTGTATTGTGTCTAGCTCTTCCTGTTCTCTGCTCACTGCTCAATAAAGGTTGGCTTGTGCCTGTCCCTTCTGACTACCGCCTGTAGATGCTGTAGACAACCACTCAGATAATGTGCCTCGCCCATACAGTCCCATCCATGCGTTTGTAGCTGTCCAGCCGTTGTGTTCCGTTCTGTTTTGATCAGGCCCCTTGTTTTGCTTTCTTCATTAAACCTTCACTTTCGAGGTCATGATGCATCCAAAACGCTGGATCAAGCACCAAAAATGTGCCACCATTTCGGCTCGAGCACTCTTTCCCTTCCAATGGGCAGGTGCCTTATGGCCTCCTGGGTAATGTAGGCCACGCCTTCCGTGGCTGACCCTCTGTGACTGGTTGTTTCCTCTCATGGTGGAGGTTGGCAGTGTGGTGGCAGGCCGACACAGACACTCCTTCCCTGTGTCTGCTGCCCATGGCCCTTTCGCCTTCCCATCTCCTGCTGGAACAGACCAAGCCTCAACATGACACTGCTGCCTGCCTTTCTTTTGAATATCGTTTACATCATCTCTTGGCTCCATCAACACCAACCGATAACAGATGCAGCAGCATCTCCCCACCGATTATCATCACCTCCTTCAAGCTTCAAACAAAATACCAAACAGTCCTACAGGTCAGCACCGCGGTCTCGGAAATGGCCCATGCCAGGGTCGCTCTGCTTCACCGCGTCTTCCACGTCTCCTACCTGTCGCCTCTCCGAGATCTCGAGCTGGTGCGGGCTCTTCAGCCGCTTGTGCAAAATATATCTCAATCCCATCGTCAATCCTCGAGACCTCGCTTCCGAATCCCTCATGACTGCTGATTGCTACTGCAAGGGCTCTGACGAGCTGGACAGTCTGTTAAGATGCAAGTACACATCTGTGCCGTACCTGCTCAGTGGGGAAGGGCAGTTTGTTAGCGATCAAGGCTCTCTTTCTCATCAACATTACCCCTCCATCTGGGCTTGATGGAACTCTGGGTTGAACTTACCCTTCCATGCTAATCAGTTTCAGGTCACCCCCGAAGTATCGTGCGTACAGTCTCGATATTGGCAGCCCGTAACCGAAACCCGCCATCGGCGCCTTGAAATCGCTCTTGTCGAAATCGGGGTCCAGGCTCGGCGTCCTGTCGACGGTCGTATACATGTATGTCCACACCAGCGGTATCGCACTGCGTGGGATGCCGCCACCTTCGTCCGAGATCTTGATGGTGATGTCCTCCTTGCCCTCGGCCACAATCACCTTGGTCACGGGGAACTCCTGCTTGTCCTGGCCGTGCGTCTCGACCACGGCGCGCAGCGAGTTCTTGAGCGTCTCAAACAGCATATGGCTCAGGTGTCCCGGCACGTACATGAAGTTCAGGTTGGGGTTGCACACGAGCTGGATCTTGGGCGCTTCGAACAGGCCATAGTGGTCCTCACACACAAATCTTGCATTTTCGATCGCCTCTTGCGCCAGATCCTGCACGTTGGTCTTGGTGCAGATGATGCCGACATAGTTTGGGTCCGTGTAGTGGCTCTGGTCGGTCAGAGCGATGTGCTGGCCGATGAGCATGCGGATACCGATGCGCGACATATAAAATCGATCGAGGAACGACTGGATCGTGCCGTCGATCTGCATGCGTTGCCGCTTGCGCTTGTATTCCAGGATGCCCTGCGCCATGGTGGTCACGACGCCGTCATGACGCCGCTTGATCTTGTGCAGAGTTTGTGCAAATTTCTGGTTGTACAGCTGCAGATCTGGGGGCCAATCGCCGCTGTCGTCGACCATGGCGAAGTACCGCCGCGCAGCCTGGTACTTCTTGGCCCAGCTTTCTCTTCCGTTGCCGTTCGCTTGTGGCATCGAGGTATACTGGCCCTCCTCGATGCTGGGGTTCGGCGTTGCCTCCGGCAGCATCTGGCCTTTTCCGAGGGCTTTGCTGGGCCGCATTAAACGTTCGCGCACGTCGGTCGGGAGTTTCGGTCGTGGGAGGTCGGTGATCTCCTGTTCCACCACCGGGGCATGTGTGAGTCACCATGAACTTAGACAATGTCTGAAGGGGGAGGGCCTGGGACATGCGACATACTTCGAATGACTGTGCATACCAGTCATGAACTTTCTTCACCGATGGCATCTCACTGAGACCGTCTGGGAGGGTCTCGAGCTCCTGGACTCTGTGGGCCAGCCTTATGGGTAGCTCTTCAGAGAGGAACTGGGAGGCGCGGAATAGGGTTCCTGCGGAGAGTATGAGCATTGGTTGCTGGCTTGCCCTCACAAGCGAGCGGACGCGACAAAATCCCGCGGAGTTGCAAGAACTCACCGACAGAAGGCCTCTCGCCGAATTGGACCATCTGGCGCAAGCTGACGCCGGTAGCTGGGAAGGAGGCATAATGACGGATAGTATCCATCAGCTTCTCAGTCTTCCGCCACGACATCTTGACGGGTTACGCGTGGATGCCCACGATTGCCTGAGGGAAGTCCGTTGCCTATGATTGCCTCATCGACGACCGGCACTGTCTCAAATGGGCTGTGAGGGATGTCGAGTCCTGTTCGAGTCTGTGCAATGAGACTGACTGGATAGAAAGAGGTGCACCCTTAGCCGAGGCAACGCCGGGATTAATCGATATGGAGAAGTATGGGAATGACGCAACGCTAACTTGCGGACGGACTAGGGGTCACGAGGGCTGAGAGCTTTTGGGCCTCGAGGTAGTGAAGGTCCGCAGTCTCATGGAAATCCTCGGAAAACGGCTGAGGATTGAGGGGTCAGGTTGAGGGAAGAATTGAGATATTTCCTAAGCTCTGTCGTTGCCCAGAAGGGAGGTGTATTGGGATGCGGTGCAGAGGGCCAGAAAGCTTAAGAGCGAGCGGCTCGGCTGGTTCGCTCGCAGACCACATACAGAACGGTGCTCACGTACAGTGGCACTCAGCATGCCCGGTATCCGAGCGAGCACCAGGACAGTCCCGCTCGCAGCTCACGTCACGTCACGTCACCTCTTCTTGTCTTCTACGATACAGACATGGCTGACTGCCTGGGTGATACGCCTGGGAGTGCGCCGAAGAGCCCCTCGCGCCTCTCATCTCACTGGCCGGGCGGTCACGGCCTCGTGCCCAGCTGTGCATGTATAGCTGGCGCCCCGGTACCTGGGTAGCTTGGAATCACCCCACAAGGGCAGGGCGGGCGGACAACCTCAAAGATGCCTGGGTGCAAGGGCGATGCGACGGGGACAGGGGAAAGAAGCTCCATGTTTCCGACTCGACCTCACAGGGGCAAGCGGACCCCACAGTGCATTGCCGGCCGTGTCCCGCATCAGGACCATTACTACGCAGCCAGACCATTAATACGCAGCCAGTGCCTAGCTTGGGTATCACAACCAGCAATCATGCTGCAGCCAAGAACCATGATGAGGACAGGCGACACCACCAAGTAACTGCCCACTGACTCAAGTGAACTACAACGGCTGCTCTCAAGCTATCCGTGGACGGCAGCCACTGACTGATGTTTACCAGGACAGCAGTTGAGGCCTTTTTAGACCTGTGCTGCACGGCGGACTTGCCCCGGGTGGACTAGGCAGGGAGAGGATCAACGAGCCTCTGCATCACATGCCAGAAAGCCGTTCAGCCGGGTCGCACCGTACTCCCAGGCTACCCTCCCCCGGCATAAAGCCCAAGCACCATGTTGTGACGGTCCTCCATTAGACCGTCAAGCTGGGAATTATAGATTGATGGTCTGGACACCGGTTCCTGAGACGATTGCCTCTGCTCAAACGTTGTCCTGCTAGGATGCCTGCAGTATGTGATGACTGTATTGCACATGCGCAGTAGCGCTACCACAGCATATGGCACAAGTATGCAGTAACACACTATTCTCGGCTCCGAGTGGGGTGATGTGATCGACATTGCACCAGGAAGGCCGAGCTGAGCAAAGACAAAAGTAGAGAGCTCACCCTAGCTAGCTCACCGTGGATATGCGAGCCGGCCAAGCCCGTCTCACACCAGCCTAACACTTTGGCTCGAGAAACTTTTTTGAATTCTTATTCTGATAACGTGCTGTAGGATTCAATTCGATTCATCCTTAAGAGGAGCAGCGAGTGATATAGCTCGGTCTTCTAGCCACTGTTCTCAAGTCAAGCGTTGATCAGCTTGTCGACCTAGCGACGTCCGACCTGCCTACATGGTTGGAGACGTATCTTGGTGGCTTTCTAGGATGTCGCTCACAGATCATCCTCTGATGGTATGAGATCTTATGGTCACCTGGGCAGAATGGTAACACAGCCGTAACAACTTGACCAGTCTCAGAGCTCGACAGGGAAAAAAAATCTTTTCAAATATCATATGTCGGGCGATCGGAAGTCGTCCTTTCTGCAGATGGGGCAAAGCTGCAGGGCTGCGGCTACGGCCGCAGGCGGTCCAGAGCTCGTAGCCCAGACTTTCGGAGCCGCCTGCCATCATGGGTCATACCACATCAGTCCATCTCGCTTTGGGCCCTTCTGGAAAATTGACCCGTAATAATATCGTCTCGCGCTCAGCACTCAGGGGCTTCGCCAATCTATCTGCCATATTACGAATTGCGCCAATGCCTCTCGCCGCGACTTGCACAAGTCTCACGGACTATGTCCGATCAAGCCTCGCCGCATGGTGGTGCTAGCCAGTGCTTCTTGCTTGTGCATGGTTCGATTTCACTTTCGCAACTACCCTCACTCGCGACTGCAGCGACGTCACACCTGCAAGCTCTCTACGCGCTTCTGCAGGTCGGTCTCCACACTCACATGCACCCTCACCACCAGCGCTCCTCCGGCGACAATAACGACCATGCCCCGGGCCTGGAACCATGAACTTCCACATATCACCGCTCTCGCCCCTGCGGCCGCAGTTCTCCGGCTCTCTGAGCCCGAGCCCCAGCGCCGCCCGCCGCGGTAGCCCCTCCGAGCTCGATGACACGAACCATGACACGGTGGGCCTCGCCGGCCAGCCCAAGATCGAGGTGGACGGTATAGAGGCCGACGACGAGCTGGCCAGCAGCACAGGGTCCGACTCAGATATCACGGCCGACGACATCACGCAGGACAGTAGGGACGTGCTCGTGCAGCGGCTCAACGACCTCGCCCAGCGCCTCAGCGGCGCCAACGTGCGCACCGAGAACATCGAGGCCCTCCATGCGCAGGTCGACGCAATGGAGAAGGTGCTGTCGCGCCGTCACAGGAGTCCCGCCCGCCGCGCCCCCTCCTCGTCCTCCTCCGCGAGGCGCAGCATGTCCCTGCAGCCCGGTACCTCGCGCCCGAGGTCGCTGGTGCTGCCGGCCGGGGGTGATGGTCGCGATGCGCTGGGCATAATGGCGCCTATGAGCCCGTCGTGGCTTAAGTCGCACTTCCAGAGGCGCCTTTCCACCCACGGCGACAGGCCCGACGAGACTTCGGAGCTGCACAAGGCCGGCCCTGTGCCGATGTCGATCCCGATCCCGCCGCCGGCGCGACACCACCAGCCGGCCGGCGAGCAGCGGCTATACCCCGTCGAGGCGAGTGTGACGAGCAGCTCGCCCAAGATCTCGTCCGAGATGGCCGATAGCATCGTGTTGGAGGCTGAGAACCTGTGCGCCGAGATGTCGACCGTCATTGAGAGCCTGCAGAAGCGGCGAGAAGAGTCAGATGTGAACCTTCCCTAGTGATTCCCTTGAACGCACCCTCGTCCCCTCTCCCTCTTCCTCTCCCTCTCCCCTTCCTCTGCTCTGATCACGTCCCCCCGAAGCCCTCCACCCCCTAAGAGTCTACCACCGTCACATGTGCTGACCCGTGCCTTTACAACCATACAGCATCTACACGCAGTATCTGTCGAGCGAGAGGAAGCTGCAAATGAGCGACTACGGCAGCAGGAGGCCCGCATCCACGATCTCGAAGAGGCGGTCGCAGAGGACGAGTCAGAGCTCCGTTACCTGAAGATCCAGCTGCGCGCCATCGAGGCCCAGTGCGCGGGCTACGTGCCCAAGGGGGCCGACCCGGAGCTGGAGCAGAGCATCCGCTTCTGGAAGAGGGACTGGGCCGAGCTCAGAGACAAGTGGGCCGCCAGGAGGGGCGCTTCTTTCGCGAGCGGGGACGAG
>JACBFG010000005.1:2058247-2079115 GCA_013435955.1 Diaporthe sp. HANT25 | reverse complement strand
GGGGGGGGGGGGGGGACGACTGTTGCATTTGTTAAGGGCGCGTGAAGATTAATCGATACCCATGGATTGTTTTCTGTTTTTCTAGAGGGGATTGGGCCAGGCACAAGGCTCGTCTGTAGCAAACGGCTGCGTACATGCCACATATTCATAAGATATGCTGGCTCCGTATAATATTCTCCCGAAGTAGAGCCTCACTTAAATCGGTCAGACATAAGGCTGATAATGCGATAGCCTACTATTCGGGCGGCACAAAGTCTTGTCCAAGTACACTGCATGTGAATGTCACGCGTTCTGATATGGTTGTCTAGTACGCTGTGTTGGTGAGATCGGTTTCACAGACACATTGCCCAGGGGTTTGAGAAACCATTCTGAGGTATCATTGAACTAAGATTGACTCCTTGGCTGTATACAAAACATATCAACCATGCGAAAATGAACTCTAGCTGTTCCGTGTCTCGGTCATCGTCAAGCCTTTGATGAATCGTCCCAGCAGCCGGACTCCCCATACAATAGGCACAAGAGCTCTGCCAGTCGTTCCCAGACGCCCATCTCCAAATGCTGCGTGAATCTTGCCCCCACGGTGAAAGGAAAAGTCGCCCTAAACGCCAGGTCATCTTCAGGGCCCTTGATTCTGGTGTCACATGATTTCTCCCTAGAACGCCAACGACATAGGATGCGATTCGTAACGCCCAAAGCCTGAGAACATCGTCCGCCTCTCCTATTTTTCTTACTGGGTCCTGTAAGCCGATCTCCAGACGGAGGCGTACGGCTCCGCTTCGGCCTCGCAGGTCGGTTTCTTAATCGACTTCCCGCATTTCGCGAAGCGGACGGATAGGTCGCCGGTGGAGTATGCCTGGCCCTTCTCCGACTTGTCGTACGAGTTGATAAATCGCTGAGGGACGAGGGCCAGGTTCGAGAGGATGGTCGGGTGCCACTGCACAATATGTTCCTGTAACAGCTTGTCAGAAGAGGATTCTTCCAATCTCCATGAGGTCGTGCTCACCAAGGCATGCGTCTCCGCCTTCTGGAAGTTATAGCTCCTGTACGTGGGGTCGAACCACGTGTCGAGGAAGAATCGCGACCACTCCGAGTTGCGGACCAGCCAGCTGTTCGTAGCCAGGCCGTCCTTGTCCTGCGTCACCACGAAGTGCACGTCCTCGGCCTTGAGATGGCTGAAGGTGTGGATGATGCTGTCGGGCGGCACGACGGGCTGGTCCACGATCATCTTCTCCTCGAGCTTCGCGGCGGCCATGATGTCGCGCTCGATCGCCAGTGCCGGGTTCATGATGAACGTGTCGGTGTCGACGTACCAGAAATAGGTGGCGTCGGGAAACTGGGTGAGGGCGTGGCGCATCGCGACGACCTTCGTCCAGGACACGGGCGCCTTTTTCAGGTCGTACTCGCCTACTTTGGGGAAGAATACCGCGTAGCCTGGACACATCCTCTCGGTCAGCCTTGTTCTGGAACCAGTGTCTCTCCTTCCAGGGGGGCCTCATCCACCGCAGTCCAGTGACAACATACCGTGCTTTTCCGCATAGAGCCTTCTGTTCTCCTTTACTAATTCCGTGTACCTCGAGCCAAACCTCCCCTCGTCCAGAACTGTCACTATCACCGCTGGCGGTTTCCCGAAAGGTACGTGGTTGGCCATCCCTGCGCTACCGCCCCTAGAGCTATGCTGCGAGCTGCCGCCCCGCGTCAGGAGCCATATCAGACCGATGAACACGAGTGCTGCTACGGCGAGGGCTTGCGATCGGTATCGCCGTGGTATCGAGAAGCCGACCCCATAGCGGGAAGGGTTGCTGCCACGGGGGAGGAAGGGCTGGGCGTTCGAGGATTTCCTCTTGGGATATGGTAGATGCATTCTCTATTATCTCTGTCTGATCCGGATCATATGGCGGGTTGGTGAGGGGACTTCGGTGGGAGAGGCTCGCAGTCCGTCAATGAAGGCGACCGCGAGGAAGGGGAGCCAGCCAGACCCCTGAGGGCTGGGCAGCAAGAGCGACGTTGATAAACGAGCGGCGATGGCGAGCGAGGCGATGCAGCCAACTGATGACCGGTGCTGTCGTGCGTCAATACAGTAATCGAGCAAAGCACCTTTCGTGTTCGTTGCTATGGTCTGACGGAATAGTAAGCCGCGCAGATGGAAGGAAAGCCACAGGCTCGCTTGCGCGCTGTACTGATCAGGGTTCCCTGCGCTGGCGCCAGCCTGGAAAGTAGCTCGATCGGAGGGCAAAGCAAGAGCACTCGGCAAGAGGATAGTGCAACGCGTGTGTTGTTGCAGCTTCTCGAAAAAGACTGTCGATCGGGTCGGAGGGAGAGGGTGCTTGTTTGGGAAAGACAAGTGGTGGGTTTGGGTCTCACGGGAGGATGAATCTAGCGGGCGCAAGGGCTAAAATTGGCCGAGAGCCTCGACACGGTAGATTGCAACTCGCCCAAATTGCGTCCGTCAATGCCAGGCACCTGTCATCCGGCAACCTGCTGGCAAGGTCCCTTCCCTTATTAGCCACGACACGTTCTTAGACGAGAGCCTGGGACGAATAACGACGCCGTCGCGCAACTGTCGTCGCATTGCAGGTTTGGACCGTCATAGGGAGGCCCTCGCGCACCAGACCCTGGGGTTCGGAGCAATTCCACACCCACGCCAAATACCCACCTAGTGGGGCACGTCATGTCTATCACAGACCATGATCCCAGTCAGGCAGACTAATAAGGTGTGCGGCCTTGAGACGTCAAGTCATTCTACATATGCCAGATCACTGGAAAATCAATCACATTTTTAGGGCACAATACATTGGGCTTGATCATTGATTAAACTAGATATTGGAGCACGAAGCCTATGGAGAATCGCTGCTGTTTCTCAGAAACATTTCCCACTCGCTCGTTCCCCGAGAGCTTGTCTTTGACATGTTTTTTTGACCAAGGTCCCAGAACCTTACAGCAAATTTGTATCAGCAGTAGTCAACCTACGCCTTCATTAGGGTAACCGAGAGGTCTGAAGGGCAGGGGTGGATTCAGGCGCGACCCAAAGGCCGGCCCGAGAGACTGAAGTTGACGTGCTCGTACTGGTCCCATGTTGGAGAATGAACAAGACGCCCAGAATCCTAGGTAGTAACGAAGCGTTGATCTCTGCACACAGACTAGTTGACACAGCGCGGAAGAGCAGGTCCGAGGCAACTTAAGAGTGTGCATGTTGGATATTGGCAAAGCTTCGCGGGGGACGGTTCGCTGAGATACGGGGTTGAGAGCGCTGGATGGCCTCACTGTTCCTTCTTGGATTCTGGCTGCTGTTCTTGACCCTCACCCTCGTCTTCGCTGTCATCGTCTCCGGGAACATCGATAATGTCATCGCTGACTTGGCTAAGATACCGTGCGAAAGCCGCACTCACGCCTTTCCAGACAGCCTGTGCAAAGTCAGCAGATGATCAGTGTGGTGGGCAAGGAGAGATGTGGGAAGGAGCGCATTGGCATACCCCTATGAACGTGGCGACTCCTATGAACACCAGTATCCAACTAACGTTCTCCAACCTGTCCCTGCCTCTCCCTCGCCTGCCGCCACCACCTCTGATATTCCACCAATGCAAAGGGCCCATGCCCAGAAACACCTTGACGAGGCCGACCAGTCCCAGGGAGAGCAGGCCCTTCGAGAAGTGCACGAACCAGGTGTTGGGTTCGTCTTCGGGCATGTAATCGAGTATCTCTTCGAATCCATCGAGGCCTCCAGTCACGACGTCCATGACGGCACCGGCCGGGTCAATCCAGATGTTGATGATAGGATCGGCGACGAAGCCTAAGATGAACAAGGCGATGACCATGATCGTTGCAGTCAGAAAAATACGTAGTATGCCGCTGTTGAGCCAACGTGACCATTTTAGGCTGCTTAGCCTGTACTCGTACTTGCAGGTCGGGCATTGCCAAAGATTTCGTTCTGACGGCGAGGCTCCTCTCCAGGCACGGAGACAGCCCTCGTGGACGTATTGCTGCGATCCTTTGCACTTGCAAGGGCGCATAAGTCTGCCGAGCTCCGGGTCATCCGAGACGTATCTCACACGTGGCTTCCCTCCAAGGTACTGCGTGGACAGGTTTGGCTCCTCGAACGTCGGTTCGACCTCATCGAGGCAGATTCTGCAGGTTCGAGATGGGTAGCGTCTGCGATTCTGCGACGATTGCTCCTGAGCGGTCTGCGCACTGTCACCATGCGCAGGCTCATCGCCAAAAGACGAGTTACCGGGATCTGACGGCGCCGCTTGAGGAGTGGTCTCCCTAGAAGAAGGTATGGTAGCGTTATCGAAAGACCAGGTCGGCGTGGGAGCCGTGGGGTTGCTTGATTCGGACATGACGAGTGCGATACAAAATGCGAAGAAGGAAATGAAAGGACGTTGTGAGTAAAGCTAGAAGTGTGTGGAGGTAGAGCGGGCGGGCGGGCGGTCTAAAAGTTCAGAGAGAGCAGCCTGAGGTCATCTTCAACCGAATGAGCCGGTTGTCGACCCAAGGGATGTGCGGCTCATAAAGAAGTCACGGGTAAAAGATTGGTCGAGTAGTTAATCAAATGCGCTGACTCGGTATTACATGTATTGTTGTTTGCGCAGCACGAGTGAACGAGCTGGAGTAGCACCGCGTTGGTGTCGGTCGAAGTTTTATGAAATAAAAGATCCAGGCTGTGATCTTTTCGGGAGCTTTTGACTTGACACCAGGCATCAAATGAAGTGGGTAGGTGCCAGCCGTTAGGTAAGCTGCCACCACCCCTGCGCGCCTGCCCGCTGCCCAGGACTACGCTTGGCCGGGGGAGCTATGTTGACGTGTGTGGGCTCTGCCTGGATGATTGCAGCTGCAAGTTCACCATCACCAAGCTTCAGCTGTGCGGTCGTCCATCTCTCCTCTCCACCCAAGAACCTTCAAGGACCGCAGACCAGCTCCCCCAACTGTACCCTAATCTCATCCGTATCTAATTAGCAGTCATGGCTGATAGATACTCGTTCTCTCTTACCACATTCTCGCCCAGGTAAGCTCGGGCGCATCGCCAGCTCTCAACGCGTATACGTTTGTACTGACATAGACCATAGCGGCAAGCTGGTGCAGATCGGTCAGTTATCGCCAACCGTCGAGACAAACCGGAACCGTACCTGGTTCTCAAAGCAACCCAATTACTGATGCCCTCGAACAGAGTATGCCTTGAACGCAGTCAACCAGGGTGTTACAGCGCTCGGCATCAAGGGTCAGTGCTCTCATCCCCTCCTACCTACCCACGCGGCAGCCTTGAAACTGACATGGCAGTGCAGCCACCAACGGCATCGTCCTCGCCACCGAGAAGAAATCCTCCTCGCCCCTCGCCGACCCTTCCTCACTGTCAAAGATCAGCCTCGTCACCCCCAACATCGGCATGGTCTACTCGGGCATGGGCCCCGACTACAGAGTTCTCGTCGACAAGGCGCGGAAGGTCTCGCACACCGACTACAAGCGCATCTACAACGAGTACCCTCCCACAAGGATATTGGTGCAGGATGTCGCGCGGGTCATGCAGGAGGCCACTCAATCGGGAGGTGTGCGGCCGTACGGTGTGTCCTTGCTGATCGCGGGATGGGACGAGGGCATTCTACCTGAGGAGGAGGTGGAGAAGGCGGCCAAGTCGATTGAGGGCGAGGGCGGGGAGAAGAAGATCTCTGGCAAGACCGGCGGTATTCTCAAGGGAGGCCCAATGCTGTACCAGGTTGATCCATCAGGCAGTTACTTCCCCTGGAAGGCGACAGCCATCGGCAAGAGTGCGACCTCGGCGAAGACGTTCCTGGAGAAGCGATACACGGAGGGTCTGGAGCTGGAGGATGCGGTGCACATTGCGCTGCTGACGCTCAAGGAGACAATCGAGGGTGAGATGAACGGAGACACGATCGAGATTGGTAAGTCACAGTACCCAGGGTGAATATTACTTCTGCGATTCGTTTGCTAACAATCTCGTGCAGGAATCGTTGGGCCACCAGCAGACCATCTTCTTGGAGTGGAGGGTGTTGAGGGCGCAAAGGGCCCTCGTTTCCGAAAACTGAGTCCCCAGGAGATCGAGGACTACCTTACGAACCTATGATTTATACCGCCTTATGCCACGCGGACGTTACGATTGTACCATAGAACAGATGCATAGAGGGCAAATGGACCGGAAAATGATGCCATGATCTGGGCTATGTTGATCCCTTGTGAACCAGGAGGAAGGAATTTCTTGCTCCGGATTCCACTGCGACGACTCTTCGCCCGTCTTTTAAATCAAGTGGGACTCGGACCCATGATTCCTCTGATTTGCTAGGTAGGCCTAGTTGCCCACTCCCGTTTTCACCAATGACGAACACATCGCCGCTCGTCGTAAGGACAATGATGTGTGTCTCACCGACAGCAACATCTGCAATGTCGTTCTCTTCAATGTCGACTGGCGTTGGTTCGTCGGTGATGTCTGCCGGGACGGTCTTCCTGCCGGGGTGGCCGCCCCAGAGGTAAAGATCATTCCCGGTGGTCAGCGCTGCGAGCATATACCCGCCAGCCGCTATCTTGGAGATAGGTCCCGTGGGCAGGTCCTGGAGAGCAGTGACAAGGCCGGGCTCGTCCGCTGGACTACTGGGCGATACTTCCCGGCCGAGACACGCGGAGTACCGCTCATCACCCAGAGTGTAGACGTCGCCAGTGTGCGTCAGAGCCGAGAAGCCGGTCTCGTAGGCCACGAGCTGTTGACACGGCGGGAGCAGTGGGAAGGTTTGGGACTGGTCATTGCTCAGAAACTCGTCCAGCGACTGGTATATGCGGACAGAGCCAGTCGGATCAAGAACTGCCTGTTCGTATCTGTGAGCTTCGACGGCTCAACTGAGACTGTGTGACCAAGGCTTTGCATACGACGGTGCCGTTTGAGGCCTCAGCGAGGATGTATTTTGAGAGGAAGTCCTCGCCCCATAGCGGTCGGTGAGCCGTGGGCATATAACCTGCCGTTCTCACTTTGCCATCAACGACCACTAGCACACCTCAGAGTAAGTAATCGTTGCACGATAAAGTACCTACCAAGCTTGCTCGGTGCAGCCTGATGGGCCTATGCTCTGTTACGGCAATAACTAAAAGCAATGAATTTCTCCTGAAGGTCTGGCAGCCTACCTGTGGTGTGTGACAACGATGGCCGAGGGTGATCTATGGCATCCCCTGACAGCACGCAGGTGAATTCGTGCAAATCGTCTGGGTCGGCATGGCCCCCGTTGGCTTGGAAACAAAGCTGGCCCCAGGCGTTGAAGCCTGATGCGTACAGCTCCATTTGCCAACTGGAGTCTGTCAAGGTATGTAGTAAACACGGTGCTGTGAGTTGTATGGGGTTGCATAACAGTCAGTAAAGCGTAATTTGTTCTACTTCATTAGCAAACGAAATGTACTGTATCTGGTATCCATTTGGCGTGTTGAGATTGCAAGTACCGAGCTGTCCACCAACAAAAGCAACAGGAGAAGAGCAGACCAACTTGACGTTGGCCCTTCCCAAGGAACAAATCAGAGATTCACACCCGCAAAAATAGACACACACCCCAATGGCTGATTCACCTGTATAGGGATGGAAATCAGCGAATTGGTGAATTAGTACCTATGTACCTACCTACCTACCTAGGTACCTAGGTAGGTAGCTACGGGTGTGGGAATCTCTGTGGCATGGGAAAGCACTAATGATGTACTGATGTACCTTCCGTTTTTGCAGGTGTGAATCTCCGATTTCCTTAGGAATAGATGCCCTCTAATAGCCAAATTACCATACATTATCCTCGTGATAATCGAAAAATTGAGTTCTTCAGATTGTTTCAAAGGACATCTTCGGTCAATCTTGCACCGGGCGTTTCGGGCGTTGCTGCACTCGTTTTGCAGTCAAGCACCTGCGTTACTGCTCCAGGCCCCGGCCGCCTATAGTGGTATTCGTCCAAACCTTGACCGCAATACAATTTCTGAGTCCCTTCCGAGTCCTACCACTGCAATGTATGTCCGAAAACCAAAGAATTCGAGTTCTGACGTGTCCGAGACGGTCAGCCGTTCCTGTGCTGTTAAGCGGCTGAGTGCAGCGGGGGCAGGCCTCTTGCATATCCCACAGTAGGCCTCAAATGTGGGTGCAGTATTTCAACCACCTTGTTGTCCCCAAGGCTGGGCGTCTGCTCGACCTTTTGACCTCTCTCTGTTCTATCCAGAGCTTTTTACTTTGTATCATCGTGATCACTGACAGCTTCTGCTACTTCAACGCGAACGGTGCTGCCTCGTAGTTGCGAGAGTCGACTGCCAATCTCACCATTGTGCTTCGCCTTTTGTCACACTGCCCTGATCCACCACCAAGTGACAACCATGGCGTACTACAGCGACTCATCTGGATCTTCTGATGATCTCAGTGATGCTATCAACGAGACCTTGGCGACTGAGGACCCGTTCAGCTCATCATGGCATGTGGAATCCGAGCCAGACGAAACGCCCGGAGGAGAGCCAAAGGATCCTAGGAGTATTACTGCAAGGGCCTACCAGGTGGAGATGCTCGAAGCCTCCCTCAAAGAGAATGTCATTGTCGCTATGGACACTGGAAGTGGGAAGACACAAGTGTAAGTTTACTCATGACAAAAGCGTTCCTACTCCTCAGGCTAATGCATGGTCGCCCAGTGCTGTTTTGAGGATCAGAGCAGAACTCGAGAGGATGCCCTCTGACAAGGTATCACGCCTGAATTCCTATACACTGCTACTGGAGCCTTGCTAATCCAGGTGTCTGACCAGATGATTTGGTTTCTAGCGCCAACTGTGTCACTATGTGATCAACAATTCGGGGTCATCAAGACCCAAATACCATCTGTGCTTCCAAAGATTGTCACTGGATCTGATAAAGTAGATTCTTGGTCTATTTCTACATGGGAGGGTGTCCTCGTCAACGTCAAGGTCGTGATCACAACCCACCAGGTGTTGTTAGATGCGCTCCTGCATGGATTTGTACAGATATCATCTCTGGCGCTTATAATCTTCGACGAGGGTAATACTATTTCTATATCCTTCAGACATTCTTTTGCTGATACTTTACCTAGCACACAACTGTACCAAGAGGCACCCGGGCAGCAGGATTATGAGAGAATTCTACCGGGAAGCCAAGGATAAGGGCAACCCGGTTCCGCATGTCCTCGGTCTGACTGCTAGCCCTGTGGTCAGGGCGGACATCTCAAGCCTTGAGGACCTGGAGAAGACACTCGACGCAACGTGTCGAAGCCCCACAAGGCACAGAGAGGAGTTGTTGGCCAACACACGGCGTCCATCGATGTTTAACATCCAGTACGTGCCTAGGTTGAAGGTACCCCAGAACGAATACACGCAGTCCATGTCCAGAATCCACGAAGCTCACAAAGGGCTGGATATCAAAGAGGATCCATATATCCACTGGCTCCGCGCGCAGAACACGGACCGGTCCAAGAGAAAGCTTTCCGACGCCTTCATGAAGAAAGACACTTACGTTCAGGGGGCAATGAAGAAATTCTGCAGAAGGAGCGTGGACACCTGTCGGGACATGGGGAGCTGGGCAGTGGATTGGTACATCTTTGAAACTATTCGACGTTTCTTGGGTGGTGTTCAAAGACAAGATGCCATCAGCCAGTGCTATAAGGATGCGGAAGTGGTCTATTTGGCTCGAATCTTCCAGAACGCCAAAATCAGCCCCCCATCAGAAACTTACGACGGATCAGCCCTCTCAGAGAAGGTGAGGCAGCTGATTGATGTACTCATCAATTATGGGGGTGACGCTAGGGGTATCATCTTCGTAAAGGAGCGCTCAACCACTGTGGTTCTCACACAGCTGCTGAAGAGCCATCCGGAGATCAGCAAACGATACCGGATCGGCAAGATGGTCGGGACCTCGTTCGTGCCAGGTGTCAAACAGGACTTCCTTGACTTACCTGAAAAGGGCAATGATCTTTCACTGGAATCGTTTCGTGACGGCCGCCTGAACCTTCTCGTGGCAACCAGTGTACTCGAAGAAGGCATTGACGTCCCGGCTTGCAACCTGGTGATTTGTTTGGACAAGCCAGCCAACTTGAAGTCTTTCATTCAAAGGCGTGGACGTGCTCGAATGGGAGGTTCACACCTCTATCTCTTCGAGGAAACGACAGATATCGGCACGAAGAAAGAGTGGGAGCTTCTTGAAGCCGAGATGAAGCATTGGTATGAGGACGACCTGCGAGAGTTGCAGACCCTGAGAGAGCTCGAGGACTCCGAAGTCCCAGACTATCCCGAACTTCGGGTCGAGAGCACTGGGGCTCGCCTGACCATAAACGACGCCAAGTCTCATCTTGACCACTTCTGTGCGACATTATCGTCCAGAAAGTATGTCGACTTCAGCCCCGACTATCTCATTGAGAAGGTTGTGGACGAGCACGCACGCGCGGGCTCGCCGAATTTGATCAAAGCCACCGTGTTGCTCCCAGTGTCACTGCCTCCGGAGGTACGCCAGGCTACAAGCATCAGGGCATGGTCTTCCGAGACAAACGCTTGCAAAGATGCTGCCTTTCAGGCTTATCGAGCTCTGTTTGAAGCCGAATTGATCGATGACCATCTCTTGCCACTCAAAGAGGAAGACTTCGGCATTGAGATAGAGGGTCGTCCTGGAATGATTGTAAGCAATACTCCAGAATTTTCTCCTTTCGTCCCGACCATGGCATTACGACCTTTTTTATTGCACTCACTGTGGACTTTCTGCTGAAAAGTCTTATTCTGAAATTATCATTTCATTGGCACAAGGCACTGACGTTCGCAAAACAAACAGGAAGCCAGGGTTCTATTCAATCCTTGGGTGCAAGTTGCTCAGGCCTGGAGGGAAAACGCTGATGTCCATCGCCGGCCCCTGAGACTACTCGACCAGGAGCATTCTTTCAAGTGTGAACTCGAACTTGTTCTTCCAGTACCCCTTCCTGAGACGCTGCAGGTTACTGTATTCCTCGAACACCAATCCCATCTCGTGCTAGACATAGGCAAAGCAGGAGCTACAGAAAACGCTGACGATTCAGTGGATGTCACATCGACTTTGCTCTCGGCCGCCTATGCTCATAGGCGAATTGATATCAGACAAGGGGACTTCGCCATACGACTAGCCTCACGCAAATCCACGTTACCATCAGAGTGCTCTAGCAACCGATTTCACGCAGATTTTTTGGGCGATGGCAGACCTCGTGGACTCCTCCGTGATATCTACGGCAGTCCTTACCTGTTTGAATCTGTATTGCCATCGAAGCCCCCAGTTGATTCTGTGCAGAGAGTCTACAAGGGTTTTGAAGAAGACCCTGAAGACACGCAATACGTGGCAGTCGGCAAGTATCCCAGAGGGCCGGGTCTGTTCCTCCAGCCACTGCCTCCGCCTCAGGAGCCGAGCACGAAGCCTTACTCTCGGGTGCTACCCACGAGTGCTCTGGCGATCGACGACGTCCCTATTGAGTACACAGAGCTCGGCCTTCTAATGCCGTCTCTCATACACTATATCGAGATCTACTTGATTGCAAGTGAGCTCTCGAGGACAATCCTTAAGAAACTCAATCTCGGAAATGTTTCGATGCTCGTGACTGCAATCTGTGCGTCAAGTGCTCGATTACCTACGAATTACGAGAGAATTGAGTTCTTGGGGGACAGTATCCTCAAGCTCTGCGTTACTGTGAATGTTGCAAGTACCAGTAAGTTCAATCATCCAGCAGCCAGCCGTCACACAGTCAACTCTCCCACACTCTACTATCCTACACTCTAATATCCCATGGTCGAAAATGCCACGATTAATTGTCCCACACTCGGTTGTCCCACAGTCCATTAACTCTTCCCAATCCACTTAACTTGAGCTGGGCGTCGTTGGATTTCATCGTCGCTCTCAGCCATTTGCTTTCGCCGGGAAAAAATATTTGTTTCATGCAACATGCTAACCTGCTTGCCAGACCTTCGAATGCCAGAGGGGCTACTGTCACGTCTCAAAGACAGGATGGTAAGCAACGGAAGGCTGTGCAGAGCAGCTCGGGAATCGGGGTTAGACCGGTTCATCGTCTCGAAACAACTTACGATCAAGGGCAGCGGCGAACGATGGCGGCCTCCTTATATCTCCGACCTGCTAGAGTGCCCTGTGCAACCCGATCAAAAGCGAGTGATGTCGACCAAGACTCTTGCAGATGTCGTAGAGTCTGTCATTGGCGTCTCATTTGACGATGGAGGACTGAAGAAGGCTTTACAGTGCATATCTTTGTTCCTTGGGGAAGGTCAGCTCCAGGACTTTCAAACCACCAGGGATGTCCTATTTGGAGCCGCGGAGCCTAAGAACATGGCCCTTCCTGCAATATATGTGCCTTTGGAAGAGTCTATAGGCTACGCGTTCCAAGAGAAGGCACTCCTCGTCGAGGCAATCACTCATCCAAGCTATGTCCCTGCGTTGTACACTTACGGTCAGTCTCAATATTCTCCTGCTAAGGTTTCCAAAAATTTTCCTCTGGATTATTCCAGAATGTATCACTTGAGGACTCGTAGCATTTGATTAACACGTACCAGAGCGCCTCGAATTTTTGGGCGACGCTATACTTGATCATATTATAGTTCAAGGTACGTAAATGCTCATCCACTTCCAGGTTCTATCATTCCCTTCACAAAAAAGCTTCTAGAAACAGTGCTTTGGTTGTCCTACCTTACAGCTAACACGCCGAAGAACTCTTCACCGTAGAGCCTCAGGCACTAGAGAATTGGCAAATGCACCTCCTCCGGACCGCACTTGTGAACGGGGACATACTCGGCTTCCTGATCACGGAGTGGGGCTCGAGGCTCACAACCAACGTTGTCGCGCTTGATGACACGAGCGGGAGCGAAGATGAAAACGGTGGCAGGAAGCACAGTCCACCCCTCAAGTCCGTGGAGACCATCACTCCGCTGTGGTCTTACATGCGCTGCCAGTCCACGGAGCTCGTCGCTGAGCGGGAGGCCACCCGCAGGCGCCACGCCGAGCTGCGTGAGTCCATCCTCGAAGCTATGCATTCCGGCACGCACTACCCGTGGGCGCTTCTGGCGCGGCTTCATGCGCCCAAGTTCTTCTCGGATCTGTACGAATCGCTTCTAGGTGCAATCTGGGTGGACTCCGGCAGCTTTGACGCTTGCAAGGACTTTGTCGAGAGGTCAGGGCTGTTATCGTATCTGAAAAGGCTTCGCGGCAGTCCTCCGGTGCATGTTCTGCACCCGAAAGAGGAGCTTGGCCGGTTGGCGGGCTCTGAGACCGTGAAATATGAGCTCAGAGAGACTGAAGGGGAGGATGTTGGAAGCGGGAGATTTGGTTGCAAGGTGCTTGTGGGCCGGAAGGAGATTGTGGATGTGTCTGGTGCTCTCTTTAAGGAAGAGGCAAGGGTCATGGCCGCAACACAAGCCGTGGCGTTATTGTCAGCGTTATAGATTAGGACAGCGACATTTCATGGGTCAAACTACCTCATCCAAACTGATGATACGCAGCACTCCAGTCTCATCCACCTTCTCAGTAAGCGTCCATTGGAGGCTCTTTCCAGTCAATTGTCATGTCACGCCATATTCCCATGTCTTATGTCCTGCCATGGGCTGTTGTGCTTACCCACATTCCAAACATCATGTCATGCTCCGCGTGAAGCCTGGCCACGAGGTTCCGGTATGTCACCGTGGCGATTGGAGCCCTGAGGATAGCCATCCAAACACCATGCAGCAGTGCCTGGAAACCGTCACTTGCAATGACGCACGAATATCTGGATAGATTCCGTAGCAAACTCGACCAAAAAATATGTCAAGCATCGTTCTGTGATGTGTGATGATTCTCTGGGGACAATAACCCAGAACGTCCCGATTTCAAGTCTTCCCACCAAGTTCTGCTTTTTGGCAGGACGTCCCTCGATGTAAAAGTCCTGATCCTCAGGCTCAAAGGAAAAGAGAGAGAAGAGAACCCGCCAGCCCCTATAGACGCTCGTTGAACTCCCTATCGTGTGGAAATCAACATGCGCACGCATTTTAGCTAGATATCTCAACCATCATTCTTCGTCCCTCACAAGAGCGAAATTGTCCACAAGACATCGCGAGTTTCGGCTCTGAAGAAATTGAATTGGACTTCAGTCGTCATCGGTAAGGTCAATAGCTTCTCTGCCGCCGCTGATCTTCACAGTCTTCTGCGGTCGCTCGGATATCTGAAACTCGCTCTGCTCCCGCTTGACGGCCGGCTTCGAAGGGACACTGTTCTCCTCCTACGGAATCTTAGCATGTTGGCCAAGCCACTGACGACACTAGACTTGCCTTGATTCCTGAAGACTGCAGCCGCGCCAAGCGGAGCAGCTCATGGTATGGCATGTTGCTGAGGCTCTCACTGGCCAGCCTTCGAACCTCCGTCAAGGATAGGTTCTCAACGGGGGTCGGCTGAGGAGAGGCTTCTCGCGAGCGCGGGATGATCATCTCATCTTGAAGGGCGGCTGCTCGCTGTCAGTTACCAACAAACAGCCAGATTTGCTAATGAGCGACTCCATACCTTTCGAGCGGTATTTGAAGTAGAATACGGCAAGCGGAACGTCTACGGGGTCCACATAGCTGAATACCACCTGCTTGATGTCGTGAGTTGGGACTGGAGCAGAGAGTCTGGAGAAGATCAGCCAGTCATCGACCCAAAGTGTATAATCCAATTTTACTCACGTGGCTCTGTGGGAAAGCGCCTTTCCCTTCAATGCTTTCTCAGTCAATTGATTCTCCACCTCGTCAAATTCCTCATCAGAATCAGGAATCTGTCCGAGAACATCTAGCAGGTCGCTCTCTGTAGCCTCGACTCGGACTCCTCGGAAAACGCGGACACGTATAAGCCCAAGGCCTTTCGCAAGCTTTGCATCCTTATGCACTCGCTCTTTGTCGTCGTCATCGACTACTGAATAATCAATATCTTGCTTGAAAACTCAGTCATATCGGGGATACGCACCGGTGGTCACATTGGAGAATCGGAACTTGCGGCGCGACACGCTTGTTTGGCCCTCATACTCGACTTTGCCGTCAACCAAGCCCTGTTTATCGTCTGAGTTGAGAAGTCGGGTGGCAAGCCATTCGTGACCATCCAAGTCAATGAAGAAACCAATTCGCTCGCTCTCGTTGTTGAGGTAGTTGTTGGCCGGTGTGACGTGCAACTGAACAGCGAACTCGGCATTTTCGATCACCTCCACATATCGTCGACACTTTCGAATCTCGTTGCCGAACTTGTCATCGGTAGGGCCCGCGTCCTTGTCCTCGTATTCTTGCAAAGGTGAGTTATTGACGAGAATCTTGACCTCCAGGCCGAGGTCTTCAAGGATGGCCATGTTATGATCTGTTTGGTAAGATAGGCTGCCTTTTTGCGAATCTCGGCGTGGTTGGCAGAGTGTCGTGGAAAGAGCAATTTGCGACACGTCTGCCCAAGGCAGAGAACATCGAACGAAGTGGGAAAGCGCTGAGCCAAAAGAAAAGGTCAGATGGATCGAAAAGTGTCTGTCGAAATGCTTGATATAGGTGCCTGGCACCCAAATCATGGACAGCTTCAAGCGAAGATATGCTTGGGAAAAGGAAGTAGAGAGGGTTGAGATATTTTTTAAAGCAGGTCAGAGAAGAACTCTCAAGTTAGGCTCAAAGTTGATGTACGCGTAGAATGCAAGCAAAGCCGCACTCAAGACGTTCCTTTCTTTTCTGCAGTAACCCATGAGATTCCAACCATGAAATTGCCTTGATGTGATAACATGCTATGGAAAAGCTCTTGTGGGAATTACCTCACATGTCAACTGTACAGAAGATGCGGTACCAGTAGCCAGGTCCAAAATCTCAAAGCAATGTTTAAGTCCCTTGTCGCAACTGGTGGCGCTGGTACCAAACGAGCAAACAGTCAAAGCACCAAGGGTATTACAGAAGCAGATACTCGGCCGTCACAAGGCCAACAGACAGACAGACAGACAGACAGACGGAAGCTACCCTCAATCATCTTCAGTCAAGTCGATGGCCTGCTTTCCACCCTCAATTTTGACGAACTTGAAGGGCCTGTCAGACTTTGGGACCTTTCCATCCTCCTCCTCTTTGACTGACACAGCGCGCACTCTGTCGTCCTAGGAAATTATAAGCTGCTGCCGTAAAAGTAAAAGAAAACCACTCACCTTCATCTGCGCGAGTCTCTCGCGTGCTAGGTTGCGGATCTCTTCAGGGGAGAGGTTTCCCAGATTTGTCTCCATAGAGAGACTCCTTGGGCGTCTGATGATCATTTGCTGCTGGAGCGCCTCTACAACCCGTCAGCAATCGGCTTGAGGAAAGACCTCATGGTGGAACTGGTTTAACCTTTCGAGCGATACTTGAAGTTGAAGACAGCGAACGGAGAGTCGTGCGTGTCTAAGTATTTTTTGTGATAGCACGGGCGATGCTTCCGGTCAACCACAACCGGGGCAGACAGTCTAGGACCTAGTCAGAGGAGTGAGAAGACCATATTTCTGCGGTCTCTTACCTCGTCCCGTGCGACACTGCTTTGCCCTTCAGAGCTTCCTCAGCAAGGGATATTCCGCCTGTTGCAAATTTCTTACCACGGTCAGAAGAGTTTCGCTCATTGTTGCTCTTCTCGATCGTGACACGGTAGACAAAGACCCGAATGAGGCCAAGGTTCCTGGCGACCTTCATATCCGTAGCAACACGCTTCTTGTCGGCATCGTCAACTAGAGGTATTAGCGCTTTGGAATTTTCAGAGTAAGCCGTCAACCTACCAGTAGACACAGGAGCGAAGCAGAACTTGCGTAAGATCGAGTATCCCTCTTCGTAGATGCCTTCCAGCATCCTGGGTCCGGGTTGCTCTTGGCGGACATGCTTGCAGGCGACACCACGGCCGCCGCCATCAAACGCCACCGAAAATCTGATGGAATTGTTTGGTGAGCGGTTGATCCAATCCTGCGCAGTGTTGGTTCCCGCGACGAGCCCAACATGGATGGCGAACTCGGCGTTGTCAACGGACTCCACATAGTGGTGACAAACTTTGGTGGTCTTGCTACCGGCGTCGTAGCTGTCATCAGGCTTTTCGTCTGGGTACTCGGCGGCCGCTTTTCGATTGATCTTGACCTTGACTTGCAGGCCGAGCTCTTCGATGATGGCCATCTTGTGAGGTACAGTTGACAAGATGACAAGATTGGCAACGAGATTGAAGAGAACAGAGAAGACGATTGTCCAAGTTACCTTCAAGGTCACAGAAGGGGTAGCTTGGTGAAGTAGGTAGGTTACGAGTCCCATCAGCGTACCTGCCTTCCATGGCATTCACGGCTTTTTGAGGACTCGGGGAAGGAAGCAGCCTGTTGAGCTTTCCTTGAATCTGGTTCGGGAGCAGGTGCCGCAGCACAGCAGTATGTTTGTGAGGCATATTGTTTTTTGTTGGAAATGATAACCAACCCAAATAGGTCTCATAGGTACTACATGTGCAGTTGTATACAGTTGGTAGTATGCTTTAACATTTCTCATTTGGGCCTACTTACCCAGGTACTGTATGTAGTCTGTGTCGTCCGTCAAGCTCGTCTAAGTGTGTAGATGGTGGTGCCGAGGTGCCCAGGCGACTTAGGTAAGCGCTGATCCCTGTCGTTGCGGCCACATGCAGCTACAGGTGAACCTCCTGCTGATAGTCTACTATTACCTCACCCATAACTGACTGCAACAGAGCCGCTCGCCGTTCCAACCATCTGCGAGCCGCCAAATACTCTCGACCACAGCGATGTGCAGGCCAAGTTCATGAGTCTTCTCCCAGCACTCCTTCATCTTGAAGGAGCTCCAAAACATGTCGCCGGACTCGGGCAACATTCGAGTGTTCGTTCGCTTCGACGATGACGGGACCACCCTCTTCTCCGGCGAGGAATTGAAGTGCACCATCGTCTTCAAGAACGTAGCCCAAGCTGCCCCAAGCAGCGCCGGCTCCACCACTTCGAACCAAAACCAATTGCGGCCTCCCCCCCAGTCTCGCGCCGCAATCCACCATGCCTCCAGTCGCCTGGCCCCGCCCCCGTCGACGTCCACCTCCGCGCCCCGTCGAGGCCATCGTCCTAGCTCGTCCATGAGCGCTCCCGCAAAGACCTCGCGTAGTCGTGCAGGCTCCGTCCCGTGGACGCCCCCGTTTCGTTCCCCAGAAACACAGTCGAGTAACGGTCATGGTCATGACCAGGGTCACAGTCACAGGAGGTCGGTGTCAATCGTCTCCATTGGGTCCGTCAACTCAGTTGATAGTAATGCGACGAGTAACGCTGGCTCGACTGCCTCGCGGCCCAGCCGTGGACATGGCCGGTCTGCGAGTCTCCAGATAGTCTCTCGTGGCTCGGTCATGCCCGGTCCAAGATCTGGTTGGTGATAATCACTCAGGGAGCATGAGATCTCGCAGCGCTGACTTACCGTAGCTTCACACCCACAGCGACCCTTCAATACGCCGACCTCACCTCTATATAATGCGTCCTACCCACCGGACCGAGGCTCTCCTTTCCACCGGCCCTCGGGGGCATCTACCGTTCCGAACACTCCTGGCATCGGCTCTCTGGGCTCTCCAAGAACGCCCTCAGCCGTCTTGTCAGAGTTCAGGTTTCCGATGGGCCCGTCTCCCCTCTCAGATATGACCGTTGGCCCTGTGAAACCTGTACCCGAAACTACTTGGAAGGGTCCTGCCACACCTCTTGGAGAGCCCGCGAACATACCGATGCGCCCCAGAGACCCAATACCGATAATCAACGAGCAGATCACCCCAGCTGCTGCTAGAGTCCTGTCGACGAGCAGCATAACTGGTACGCCAAGGAGCAGTGGGGAGTTTTATTCCATGAGCAACAATTCTACTGAGACTTTGGCCTCCGAATACGTAATACATCAGCCCATGAGAACACATGGGAGACCACCGCACCTACGTCAAAAGTCAGCTTTCTCCCCTCAGAAGGCCAAACGTCCCGAGGCCCTGATGATGGGCTATGCTCAGATCCAGGGCTCCTTTACACTGGACGGCTCTCTGGTCAGTCTTGCGCCATTCGAGCAGGTCAAGCGGAAGGCGGTGGTGGGAGGACAGGGTGGCGGTGTCGTTGGCATAGAATCCTCCAAAAAGGAGAACGGATTCATGCGGAGCTTTGGCTGGGGCAGCTTCACCAATTCTTTGGGAGAGCTATTGGGCGCTGGCGAGCTGAGCAGCATCAAGGAGATGCGCGGAATCGCCAGCTCCAAATCTGTGCCTCTACTTTCTACACCACAATCCATTCTGTTTGTGGATTTACAGTTGGCCCCTGGGGAAAGCAAGGCTTTTGAGTATACCTTCAGATTGCCCAAAGGCCTGCCCCCATCGCACAAAGGGAAAGCCATGAAAACATCGTACAGCCTCGTCATAGGAACACAACGCCCTGGTGGCACTAAAGAGCAACAAGTCAAGTCGGTCGAGATACCGTTCCGCGTGCTTGGAAGTGTCAACAGCCACGGCGAGATCCTCGGGCATGATCTCATGTCCCCATATATTATGTTGCGAGATCAGGCTCGGATACGAACCCTTGGCATGGGAGATAGCCTATATGTTGATAGGCGGCCGAGCGTCACAGAGGCGCGAGACAGAAACGGCAAAGACGCAGGTCCGGAATCCACGATGAATGGATTCCTGTCCTACGTTGACGAGTTGGTCAACCGCTCTCGTCGTGGCTCAGGTGCAGGTTTACTATCGCCGACTGCTGTTACTGGATCCAGACGGCCATCGCTTCTCGAAGAGGTGAACAGCGCCAAGGATGCCATCGACCTGGCCATCATAAGGAGTAATCTCACAGCGGAAGGCCAACAAAGCGCGAATCGTTTTGAAATAGCCCGTAATGGGCGCAAAGTCGGTGTTGTCATGCTTGCGAGGCCCGCGTATCGTCTGGGTGAAGTAGTGACCATGGCAGTCGACTTTTCGGGCGCAGAGGTTCCTTGCTATGCGGTCCACGCCGCACTCGAGACGTCTGAGAGGGTGGATCCAGGTCTGGCCATGCGGTCCGAGGCAAGCATCCATCGTGCCTCTAGGAAGGTACATGTGTCCACATCCGAGGCCACACTCTTCTCCCGGCGCATGGTCTTCAACCCTGCGATACCGATCACGGCAACGCCAGAATTCGTGACCAGCGGCATCAGCCTGGAATGGAAGATCAGACTGGAATTTGTCGTGCCATCTCAGGACGTGGAGCCGCAACCGGTAGAAGACCAGGCTCAAGAAGACTCTGATCAAGAAGGCGAGCAAGGGCAGGAACGACGGCTCATTGCTACGGAGAAGTCAAAACCACAGCATCAAGGCCCTCACCCGCTCTTGGAGGAGATATCTCGCGACGACCGAGGCGGTCTCGTCCTTGTGGCGGCTGAGAACCTTGCCTGTGAGAGCTTCGAGGTGGCCGTGCCGCTGAAGGTGTACGGCGCCGTGTGCAAAGGCCTGGAACGGCTGGAGAGAGACGAGGCGCTGGAGGAAGGACTTGTAGTCTAGCGGATACACCGCATTTGATGGCGCACATGATAGCACGGGGGATCGAGGTGGAACGATGCATAGATACAGGCGACATGACAAAAATTTGATGGGCGGGTTCACTATGGGATAGAATCAATCTATAAAATGATTACAAGTGTGATGATAAAATTTGTGCTAGTTGCAGCTCCGTGTCAAGCTTTGGCCAAACACCATCAGCCACCTCCCTCAGGTATTTCAGAGCTGCCAAAGTCATAGGAATCATAGGCCTTCATATAATGACTTACACTTTATACCTAACTGAAGAGAGGACAAAATCGGATATTCACAACCGCAAAATTGGATGTTACCCCCGTACAGAACTCGCTCGCCCATAGCCAATCTACACACCCACCACGCACCCATAGCCAAATCACATATCTACCCAGACCTAACAC